>JACEEZ010000598.1:337500-362500 GCA_016584305.1 Chionoecetes opilio
GAGTGAGTGAGTTGATAAAGTGAGTGAGTGAGTGAGTTGATAAAGTGAGAGTGAGTGAGTGAGTTGATAAAGTGAGTGAGTGAGTGAGTTGATAAAGTGAGAGTGAGTGAGTGAGTTGATAAAGTGAGAGTGAGTGAGTGAGTTGATAAAGTGAGTGAGTGAGTTGATAAAGTGAGTGAGTGAGTGAGTTGATAAAGTGAGAGTGAGTGAGTGAGTTGATAAAGTGAGTGAGTGAGTTGATAAAGTGAGTGAGTGAGTGAGTTGATAAAGTGAGAGTGAGTGAGTGAGTTGATAAAGTGAGTGAGTGAGTTGATAAAGTGAGTGAGTGAGTTGATAAAGTGAGTGAGTGAGTTGATAAGTGAGTGAGTGAGTGAGTTGATAAAGTGAGAGTGAGTGAGTGAGTTGATAAAGTGAGTGAGTGAGTTGATAAAGTGAGTGAGTGAGTGAGTGAGTGAGTTGATAAAGTGAGTGAGTGAGTGAGTGAGAGAAAATATGAAGGTAGATGGCCTTGATATATATCTCTCCTTCCCTCCCTCTCTTTTTGCTTTCCACTCTTCCCTCACTCCCTTCTCTTTCTTTTTACCATCCTCCTTTCCCTCTCTTTTTACACCCTTCCCTCCCTTTCCCCTTTCTCTCCCATTCCCCTTTCTCTCTCTCTCCCTTCCCTCCCTTTCCCCTTTCTCTCCCTTCTCTCCTCTTCCCCTTTCTCTCCCATTCCCTCCCTTTCCCCTTTCTCTCCCATTCCCCTTTCTCTCCTCTTCCCTCCCTTTCCCCTTTCTCTCCTCTTCCCCTTTCCCCTTTCTCTCCCTTCCTCCCCTTTCTCTCCTCTTCCCTCCCTTTCCCCTTTCTCTCCCCTCTCCCATTCCCCTTTCTCTCCCATTCCCCTTTCTCTCCTCTTCCCTCCCTTTCTCTCCTCTCTCCCATTCCCCTTTCTCCCCTCTTCCCCAGCCAAACGCGTCCAACCCGTAGTTATGGGTGAGGGGAAATGGGGAGGAAAGGGAAGAGAAAGGGAAGAAAGAAAGGGGAAAATAAGAATAAACGGAGAAAACAATAGGAAGGGGAGATGATACGAGGGGAATGAAGGGGAAGAGGGTGGGAGAAAGGCTATGGGAGGGGAAGGAGGGATGAGGGGAAGAGGGAGATGGGGAGAATGAATGAGACAAAGGGGAAAGAGATGGTTGGGGAAGAAGGGGAGATGAGAGGTGGGAGGTGGAGGGTGGGAAAGGGGAGGGGGATGGGAGGGAAGGTGGGGATTATAGTGACTTGGGGAGTGAGAGACAGGGGGGCTACTCCAAACAGATTTAAGAGAGAGAGAGAGAGAGAGAGAGAGAGAGAGAGAGAGAGAGAGAGAGAGAGAGAGAGAGAGAGAGAGAGAGAGAGAGAGAGAGAGAGAGAGAAATTTGATGTGGAACAAGAAAAGGGCGGGAACATTCTCTCTCTCTCTCTCTCTCTCTCTCTCATACACTGATGGAAAAATTACAAACCTAAAACAATGGACCGAGAGAGAGAGAGCGAGAGAGAGAGAGAGAGAGAGAGAGAGAGAGAGAGAGAGAGAGAGAGAGAGAGAGAGAGAGATATCAAAGCCAGGCAACCATACAAATACAAAATGCAAGAAATAAAATGTCGTGCAGGGACATCTATACCCCCTCCCCCTTCCATCCCTTTCCCACCCCTCCCCTGCCTATGCAGCCCCACGAGAACGCCCCTGGGGGAAGAAGGGTAGAAGGGACGCCACGGTGACCTTAGCCTGTAGCCCCCAAACCCTCCCTCCCCCTGGCCCTGAGTCACCACGGGCACCCATTGCCACTCTGACCTTTTGACTTAAAGATGTCTTGTGGAAACCAACAAGTGGTGCACCAGCCTTCGTCAGGAGAAAATAAGGGGACGGGGAGGCGATAGGGGAGCCAGGTACTGTGGGAGGCGGTGCTGGGGGTGATGAAATGGGGGCGAGGACGAAGAAGGGAGAACGAAGAACGAGAACGAGAGGGTTAAAAGAGGAGGAGGAGGAGGAGGAGGAGGAGGAGGAGGAGGAGGAGGAGGAGGAGGAGGAGGAGGAGAGGAGGAGGAGGAGAGGAGGAGGAGGAGGAGGAGGAGGAGGAGGAGGAGGAGGAGGAAGATGAGGAGGAAGAGGAGTAGGAGGTGAGGGTAGCATGTCTCTTAATTGAGCCGTCATTCCAACAGTGTTATTTAGTTCTTGAGGCAGACCCGTCTTCCGGTCACTTCCACGAAGGGCCTGACGACACACACACACACACACACACACACACACACACACACACACACACAGCGTCGCACGGCAACCTATATCATTTCTTGCGGGGGCGGCGCCAACACACTGGTGCAGGGGACTGGCCGAGGGGGCGCCGCTCCCACGCCACGCCCCCGCCACACATCCACATTCCCGGGAAATTGAACAAAAACAGAAGACTTTCCCTTTTTCCTCCTCCATGACCTGGCCCATTCCTTCCATACTACCTCCATGGCCTGGCCCCTTCCTTCCTTCCTGACCCTTTCCCGACCCTCCCCAACCTCCTCTCTGTCTTACTCCTTACCCCTGTTCCCCTCCCTCGCTCTCTCTCTCTCCTTCCCACGCCTTCCCCTCTCCCTCCCGTTCTTTTTCTCCCCTCCCCCCACACCGTCCTCCACGCACCACGAGGCACAATCACGCATTCCCCAGAGGCCGCAGTATTGGGTCACCTTGTAGGGGGAGTTTCGCCGCGCCAAGGACACGGTCAGAGCACCTCACTAGCGGCGCGACCACCAACACTCCTACAGCCAGTGACTCACGCCGCAGTGTAAAAATGTGGTGAAGGTGCCACACGTAACCTATCCTGACGGGGGGCAACACGTGGGAGGGAGGACTTGAGAGGGATTCCACACTCCTGCTGGGGAACACCACTAACACCTAACACCTTCCTCATACAAAATACCGCAACACTACCTCCCTCTGACAACACAAGGCACTGATGGACGGTCGCAACACTCGCAACACTTCCCCACCTTCCCTAACACACCTGAAAGACATAGGAAACACACACCTGCACGGGACGCATATTCCCCTTCTCTGGAATGGTATGTGGTATGAGAAAGTCTCAAGCCAATCACCGTTGTCCAAGCTCGTGACGTCACATGGGGGTGGAGCTTAAGTGAATACGGGGCTATAATCTGTTTGTATTTTTCAAGAATACACTGATTAAATTATATATTTCAACCTAATCTAATCTTACCTAACTCAAACTAACCTAACCTAATCAAGACTAATAGAATTATCTTAAATATAACACAAATTATAACTTAAGCTCCACCCCCATATGACGTCACGAGCTTGGACAACGGTGATTGGCAAGACATCCCCCTACCACATACTCTTCCACAGAACGGCAATATGCGGACGGGACAGGTAACAAGGGGGACAGTGCCCTGTACCTACCTGTTGAGAACCATGATGAGTAGCTTCCTGATGGAGGTGACGACGAAGAAGGAAAGGTGGATGTAGGAGGGAGTGGAAGTAACAGTACTCGCAGGGCTGTGGCGGTGCGGGTCACTCACTCATGCCTGCCACCCCTTTTCCTCTTCCGTCTCCTTATCAATACTGGTTCCTCGTATACTTGGGTTTTACTTTCACCAGTTCACCGCCGCCGCCAGGAGTAAGGGGCGGCGTCCCCCTCTCCTACAGGTGCACATTATTTCCAGCACTGTCTCAAGGTTATGTATATCACACGGAGGTCTTCTGTACACCGTCGGGAGGAATCGAGCGGGTCATGGCAGTTATTGGATTTCATGTGCATTTCGGGGATGAGGGGAAGAGGTGGTGGTGGTGTTGGGGGGGAAAGGGGGAAAAGGACGGTTATTTTGGGGTTGTGTGGGAGTGGGGAAGGGGAACGTTTAGTGGTTGACGTGCGTGTTAGTGTAGAGAGGGGGTGTGTTGGGGAAGGGGCGGTGGGGGTTGTTACGTGGTATGCTGGGTAAAGAGTCGTTGTTGTGTGTGGTATGGGGAGGGGTGGGGAAGAGGGGGAAGGATTCAACACCGCTACCACCTGTCCTGCCCCCCTTCCCCCTTCCACCTCCGCCTCCCTCCCCCACCCGTAACCAGGAGGGAAGTGGAGGGCAGTTGTACGGTTTCCTGGTCTTCCTCCCCACCACCACCACCACCACCACAACCACTCGTACCCCATCTCCCCACCACCACGAAACCCCCACCTCCCCAACACATCCTACATACACGCCCCTGTTTATTTCCATCCCTCCCCACGCATACATCCTTACCCCCAACTTCCCTATCACTATATTATACCCCCAACCCTACGTCAAACCCCACCATAACTTTTTACACATAGGCTATAGACATGCTTCCCACCCCCTACTCAACCCCAACCTTAACCCCACCACCCAAACATTCCCTTCCCAAAATATCTATCAGTAACTATATCCAACACCCTGTAACGTCTTCCTCCTCCTCCTCCCCCTCCTCCTGACCACTCCCACTTCCTTCTATCTTCTCCAACCTCCCACAGAGCTTCCATTTGGGTTTTCACTTGGTCGAGGAGGAGGAGGAGGAGGAGGAGGAGGAGGAGGAGTAGTAATCCATGACAAAGAATACCTATAAGAGGGGGAAGGTAAGGGAGGGGGGGGAGGTGCAGGTGTGTCGCCCCCACCTCCCCCTCTCTCTCTCTACCCCTTCCTCTCCCCGCCCCCCCTTTCCTTCCATCATTATACTCCTCCCCCTCTTTGATTTTTCTATTGATCATGTTATCGACCATGTCAGGAGGAGGAGGAGGAGGAGGAGGAGGAGGAGGAGGAGGAGGTTAGGTTTAGGCTGAGTCAACTTACACTCGCCATCAGTCATGCTTTGTCTCTCCTCCTCCTCGTCACAATTTCCAGCCTACAGATGTATATACCTAAATTACCTCTCTCTCTCTCTCTCTGTAACCATTATCAACCCAAAGCGCTATTGTCAACTGTCTATTCTTTTGTTAATGTGTGTGTGTGTGTGTGTGTGTGTGTGTGTGTGTGTGTGTGTGTGTGTGTGTGTGTGTGTGTGTGTGTGTGTGTGTGTGTGTGTGTGTGTGTGTGTGTCCATAATAAGGAAAATTCCCCGTAATTTTCCAAGGGTAGTCATAAATCCTTTCCTAAGTCTTGTAATATAACACTGACATAATGTTTGAGGACTTTTGTTTCTTTTTTCATTCTTCTATTCATAATTAATTTCAGGAAGTCCTTATATTTTTTCCTTAAACTCCTATTTTCCTCGTTTCAAATTTCTTTCTTTATATTTGAGAATGATGTCAATGTCTTTTTCTTCTTGTTTTTCCTGTTTGTCACTTTTTAGTCCTTACGTCATTATGTACGTTTACTCATTTATTAAAGTTATTATTTGTGAGTGTGTGTGTGTGTGTGTGTGTGTGTGTGTATGTATGTCTGTGTGTATGTATGTGTGTGTGTGTGTGTGTGTGTGTGTGTGTGTGTGTGTGTGTGTGTGTGTGTGTGTGTGTGTGTGTGTGTGTGTGTCTGTCTGTGTCTGTGTGTGTGTGTGTGTGTGTGTGTGTGTGTGTTAGTGTGTGTATGTGTTAGTGTGTGTGTGTTAGTGTGTGTGTGTGTGTGTGTATGTTAGTGTGTGTGTGTTAGTGTATGTGTGTTAGTGTATGTGTGATTGTGTGTGTGTGTGTGTGTTTGTGTGTGTTTGTGTGTGTATGTCTGTCTGTGTCTGTGTGTGTGTGTGTGTGTGTGTGTGTGTGTCTGTGTGTGTGTGTGTGTGTGTGTGTGTGTGTGTGTGTGTGTGTGTGTGTGTGTGTGTGTGTGTGTGTGTGTGTGTGTGTGTGTGTGTGTGTCATGGTACGGGTCCTTCCCTACTTCCTATACAGCACTACACCAATGTCCTGTGCGAGAACATAGTTATGTACACTCCACCACCTTTGTTCTAGTCCTTGGTCTTCCCATGTCCGTTGTTTAAAAAGCTGAGCAAGTTGAGTGGTTATTCTCTCTCTCTCTCTCTCTCTCTCTCTCTCTCTAACACTTTCCGTACCTCTCCTTCCCCTCTCATCTATATAGTACCTTTTATTTCTTAGTCCTCCACCTCCTCCACCACCTCCCTCAGTTCCTTTCTTCTCCCCTCATCTCCTCCCTGTCCCCTCTTCTTCATTGACACTCCCTTTTCCTTTTCCCTTTCCTTCTCTCTCTCTCTCTCTCTCTCTCTCTCTCTCTCTCTCTCTCTCTCTCTCATACATGATGGAGTTGCAATCATCTGATACAGCTGTTTCTCATTTTCGTGAAGACAACCCACCAGGCGACCCTTTCCTCCCTCCTCCCTCCTCCTCCTCCTCCTCCTCCTCTTCTTCTTCCTCCTCCTCCTCCTCCACCTCTTCTTCCTCCATCAGTCCTACTTCTTCAACCTTCCTCCAGTTTAGTCCTCCTCTTCTTCATACGTGGCTATTTCCTTTACACACACACACACACACTCTCACTCTCTCTCTCTCTCTCTCTCTCTCTCATTCAGTACTGCACTATTTTTGACTTCCTACTTCCTGTTGTTCCTCCTTTCCTTCCTACCTCCTCCTCCTCCTCCTCCTCCTTATGTGTAATGTTGCCTCATAAATATGTGGTTGTATCCTTACCTGTCTGTGTGTGTGTGTGTGTGTGTGTGTGTGTGTGTGCGCGCGCCTACCCTCCCCCCCCTAAATCCCCTCCTTCCCCACCACCCTCCCTCTCCCCCATCCAAAACACGCCAACCAAAATATATCAAAATGGACAGAACGGAGTGGTAAAAAAGGGGATGGGGAGGAAGGGGAGGGAGGGGAAGAGGGGGAGAGAAGGGCAGGGCAGGGCAGGGCAGGGGAAGGCAGGGCAGGGCAGGGCAGGGGAAGGCAGGGGAAGGCTAGATAACGGCAAAGAGGAGGGGGAGGGGGAGGAGGAGGAAAGGGAGGGTGGGAGAAATTCTTGTACCTGGGGAGTGGTAGGGTAGGAAGGAAAAATGAAGAGAAGACTTAATTGAGGAAGAAAGGAAGGGAGGAAGGAAGGAAGGTTAAGGAATCATAGGTAAGGAGAGGGAGGAGAGAGTAATAAAGTGAAGGGAGATTATAAAACTAAGGAAAGGGAGAAATGAAGTTTGTAAAGACAGGTAGGTAGGGTGGTTGGAGGAGAAGGAGGAGGAGGAGGAGGTTACATTGACCGCCACGAAGGTCGCCGGAAGTAGTGGGTAGGGGGGCTGAGGGGGGGTTATCGCCCTCTCCAAAGAAGAAAGAGATATTGAAGAACTGGAGAGAAAGAGGGAGGAAAAATTACAAAACAGGCTCCTTTCAAATTCATTTTAGCGTCACATACAACCACCACCATGACACACACACACACAACCACCACCATGACACACACACACACACACACACACACACACACACCACCATGACAGACACACACACAACCATGACACACACACACACACAACCATGACACACACACACACAACCACCACCATGACACACACACACACACACACCACCATGACAGACACACACACACACCACCACCACCATGACACTGACACACACACACACACACAACCACCACCATGACACACACACACACACACACACAACCACCACCATGACACACACACACACACACACACAACCACCACCATGACACACACACACACACAACCACCACCACCATGACACTGACACACACACGCACACACGTCACTACTCTTCCACTAACATTCACCTTTTCCTGTAATGCTTTCCTTCCTCCCCTCCCACTGTTTCCTTCCCTCCCTCTCTCTTACTTTCTTAACTGTACTCTCTCTCTCTCTCTCTCTCTCTCCACACATTAAACACTAACAAAAGATATTGCCACACACACACACACACACACACACACACACACGTCATCATAATATTGTTGCCACCACCGTGATGATGTGCCCTTCACTCTCAGTTGCTTTGATGGGTCTCTCTCTCTCTCTCTCTCTCTCTCTCTCTCTCTCTCGTTAATAATGGAATCATGTTTCTTCTGGATGTAATCATACTGGGTTAAACTAAATCTCTCTCTCTCTCTCTCTCTCTCGTTAATAATGGAGTCATGTTTCTTCTGGATGTAATCATACTGGGTTAAACTAAATCTCTCTCTCTCTCTCTCTCTCTCTAATCAAAGTAGGTCGTATCCCATCCGTCAACTTCCGAACACACACACACACACTTCAACACTCACACCTCATGTCAAGCCTTTCTCCCCTCACCATCCACAACCACCTCCCACACACGCCTTTCACCCCACCACCTGCATCACCCCCTACACACGCGTTTCACCCCCCACCCCCTACACCCCCCCATACAGGCGTCTCACCCCCCACCCCTACACCCCCCCCATACAGGCGTTTCACCCCCCACCCCCTACACCCCCCCATACAGGCGTTTCACCCCCCACCCTACACCCCCCCAATCAGGCGTTTCACCCCCCACCCCCTACACCCCCCATACAGGCGTTTCACCCCCCACCCCCTACACCCCCCATACAGGCGTTTCACCCCCCACCCTACACACCCCCATACAGGCGTTTCACCCCCCACACCCCCCCATACAGGCGTTTCACCCCCACCCCCTACACCCCCCCATACAGGCGTTTCACCCCCCACCCCTACAGGCGTTTCACCCCCACCCCCCTACACCCCCCCATAGTCGTTTCACCCCCCACCCCCTACACCCCCCCCATACAGGCGTTTCACCCCCACCCCTACACCCCCCCATACAGGCGTTTCACCCCCACACCCTACACGCCCCACCACCCCTACACACATCCCATCTGCCATCACCCCCTACACACACCCCACCACCTTCCATCACCCCCTACACACGCCCCACCACCCCCTACACACATCCCATACACGCCCACCACCTGCCATCACCCCCTACACGCCCACCACCTGCCATCACCCCCTACACGCCCACCACCTGCCATCACCCCCTACACACATCCCACACACGCCTTTCACCCCCCACTACCTGCCATCACCCCTACACACATCCCACCCACCCCTACTACCTTCCATCATCCCCTACCACCTGCCATCACCCCCTACACACATCCCATACACGACCACCCCCTACACACATCCCATACACGCAATTCACCCCCACCACCTGCCATCACCCCCTACACACATCCCATACACGCCCACCCCTACACACATCCCACACCCCCCACCACCTTCCATCACCCTACACACATCCCATACACGCAATTCACCCCCACCACTTGCCATCACCCCCTACACACATCCCATACACGCCCACCTCCTACACACATCCCATACACACATCCCATAAACGCCTTTCAACCCCACCACTGCCATCACCCCCTACACACATCCCATACACGCCCACCACCTGCCATCACCCCCTACACACATCCCACACACGCCCACCACCCCCTACACACATCCCACCACCTGCCATCACCCCCTACACACATCCCACCACCTTCATCACCCCTACACACATCCCACACACGCGTTTCACCCCCCACCCCCTTCACACATCCCAAACACCCATTTCACCCCCCACCACCCCCCTACACACATCCCATACACCCCCACCACCTTCCATCACCCCCTCCACACCCCCCCCACTACCTTCCATCACCCTCTACAGCCCCTCAGTCAAGCTCACTTTGCACCTCTCACCACCACTACCCCCTACAGCGTTTATTACTATCCTTGGTTCCTCACGTGGCTGGTGTGCCTACCTCCTCCTCAAGTCCCAGGCGCTACAAAGATGCTGACCAACAAACAGTGTGTGTGTATTCATCTAGTTGTATTTTACAGGGCCAGAGCGACGCTCGTATGGCCCCGTCTCCATATCAACATTTTTATCATTCATCCTTAGTTCTTAGTGTTGGCCGAAGCCACCACCCCGGGAGGGGGGTCACAAGCCCCCGGCTAACACCCGGTACCCATTCACTGCTGGGTGGACAGGGGCTCGGGATTTAAGAAGACCGGCCGTCTGTCTTCGCTCCGCCCGGGGATCGAACCCGGGACTTCTCGGTTGTGAGCCGAGCGTGCTAACCCTTACACTACGGAGTTCCCCTAGTGTGTTGTGTGTGTGTGTGTGTGTGTGTGTGTGTGTGTGTGTAGGCAAGTCTGGGAAAGGACGAACTCACTCTTTCTTTCTTTCTTTCTCTCTCTTTCCCTCATCGTCACTTTTTCCCTCCTATCCTCATACAGTTTCTCCCTCCATCTTCCCCCTTTCTGTCTTCCCCTCTTTCTTAGTGACTCACTCTCCCTCCCTCCCTCACTTGTATTCCCTCCTTCCCACAAAGATGACCCTTTCCTTCCCTCACTGATATTCTCTCTCTCTCTCTCTCTCTCTCTCTCTCTCTCTCTCTCTCTCTCTCTCTCTCTCTCTCTCTCTCTCTCTCTCTCCCCATGTCTGTCTGTCTCTCTCTGTCGCTCCATGTCTGTCTGTCTGTCTCTCTCTCTCTCTCCCTATGTCACTCTCTGTCTCTCTCTCTCTGTGACAAGCTATCGAAGAGGAAGCGTGGTGGTGAGGGTGAAGACTGGTGGTGGTGGTGGTGGTGGGGCACTGATACCACCAGTGCCCCACCACCCACTGGCACACAGTCCACACGTTCATCACTATCACCACCATAGTGATGAACGTCGCAACACACCACACCACCACCACCATCAAGAGTGTATAGCAGAGGTGCACACAAACACACACAGAGTCGAGACAACGTGCTCCTCCTCCTCCTTGTCCCCCCCCCCCCCCCCCCGTCCCTCCTGCAGACAGCCATAACGCGGGGCAGCTGGTGTGCAGGACAACACAGCCGCGTGCTGCTGCTGCTGCTGGGAGTTCATTGGACTCCTAACACCTTCTGCTGGTCGATACTTACACATGACATCACCCACCACACCACCACCTCGCAACGACACCCCTACCACACAATGCCTTCCCTCCCTCCTCACACGCCAGCCGCTGTCTCTACACTGGGCTCACCGCGGCGACACACACACACACGGCACTGCAGGAGCTGTTCGGTCACACACGTCCTCTCACCACGACGGCTAAACGCGCACTAAAACTGATCGTGGTGGACTGGTGGTGGTGGAGGTGGTGGTGGTGGTGGTGGTACTTCTTCGCTTGCCACAACACGAACACACATCCCCCTCCTCCACCTGTACTTCTGAACCACAACTTTCCACACGTCCACCTCCTCCCATAACACGTATTCCACCTTCTCCACTACAGCCGCACCACCTTGGACTGTCATGTAGCTCTCCTAACTCGACTTGTTTTGTCTCCCTCTCTCTCTCTCTCTCTCTCTCCTCCAATGCCACAAGTACTGCACTGAAGGAGAGAGAGAGAGAGAGAGAGAGAGAGAGAGAGAGAGAGAGAGAGAGAGAGAGAGAGAGAGAGAGAGAGAGAGAGAGAGAGAGAGAGAGAGAGGAGGGTAAGAGTACTTTATTATGAAGATGCAAAGATTGGAAGCAGTAACTTTATTGGCCGTGTACCCTATGACTCTCTCTCTCTCTCTCTCTCTCTCTCTCTCTCTCTCTCTCTCTCTCACACATGGAAAATCACCTCATTCCATATCATGACATCACCTCGCATGCACACACCCCTCCCTCCCTCCCCCCCTGTCTAAACTAGGTAACGAGAAGTGAGGATGAGGGGAGAAACAATGAGGGGGGAGGCATGAGGGGGGGTGAGGGGGAAGGGGTGAGGGGGAGGTTGTTATCAGGATGCAGGGAAGGTATGAGGTGTGGTGGGGGGGGTGAAGGGGTGATGGAGGGAGTGTACATTTCCAGGAAGGGGGTTACGTGTGTGACTAGGTGGGGGAGGGAGACGTAGGGTATGAGGGAGGGGAAAGTGGGTAAGGAAGAGGAAAGAGGGGAATATAGTTGAGGGAAGGGAAAGGGATAAGGAAGGGGAGAGAAGATGAGGGAGAGGATACAGGTGTGAGGGGAAGAGGAGGTGAGGGAGAGGTAGGAGGAAGTGATAGAAGGGAAGGAGGAGATGAAAGAGGTGAAGGAAGGAAGATGAAAAAAGAAGAGACTCAATATTTACTACCTTAACTTATCTACCTGTTAAGCCATCGGTGTGATTAATAACGGTTTGATTAATAACTGTTTATATAAGAAAAATAAAGGTGGCGCGAGAGGCGAGAGCAGACAATAATGCACGGCTACAGCACGGCCTATGATGGGTACGGCAGCAGCACGGCCTATGATGGGTACGGCAGCAGCACGGCCTATGATGGGTACGGCAGCAGCACGACCAAGTAAACAGCCCCAAGAATGCACACCCAAGGTCAGGAACACATGCACGAGATATAAATAGAAGCACGAAGGTCAACAAGGTAGCTGCATCATCTGACTGCATGCATAACTAAGGTAAGAACATAAGATCATAAGAAAATAAGGAAGCTACAAGAGGCCGCGAGACCTACACGTGGTAGTTCTTGTTCTATGGTAAGGTATGACAGATAGGCTATGCATGGAACACGTTGAGACATGTCGTGGTGTTATGACTGATACGAGCCAAGACCTGTTTAGAGGTTAAGCATGAAACACGTTAAGACATGTTGAGATCCTGGTCACGATTAACCCCTTCACCCCCAGATCTTTTCTTTACTATAAAAAAAAATGTTTGTTGTCGAGCCATAAAATTACGAAAAGTCACTTAATATACCAAATTAGTTAGTCGACAAGGATACTAAACAGGTCATATCTATAAAATATTGCTTAGTCACAAAAAAATTGTCTAATGGTTGCCAAATTACAGTGGGATTTACGTTCTGGGCCTCAAGGGGTTAAGGGTGTAGGTAGAGAGATAAACAGTCATAATTATACATGGTGAAATATATATATAAGTAACTAAGGATAGCATAAGAATTTAGACATGTAAGTACAGCACGTCTACAGACCTATACAGAGAGGGAGTAGGGCATATATAAACGTACGTACGTGTGTGTGTGTGTGTGTGTGTGTGTGTGTGTGTGTGTGTGTGTGTGTGTGTGTGTGACGTGTGTGTGTGACTGTGTGTGTGTGCGTGACGTGTGTGTGACTGTGTGTGTGACGTGTGTGTGTGTGTGTATATATGTGTGTGTGTGTGTGACGTGTGTTTTTGGGGGTATATGTGTGGTGTGGGACGTGTGTGCTTTCGTGGTGGACGTGTGTGTGTGGGGTGTTGTGGTGTGTGTGTGTGGTGGTGACGTGGGGTGGCCCCGGGTGTGGGGTGTGTGGTTGTGGACTTTGGGGTTTTTGGTGACGGTGGGTGTATAAGTGGTGTGTGTGTGGGGACGTGTGTGTGTGCGTGCGTTTGACGTGTGTGTGTGTGTGTTTTTTGTGGGGTTTGTGTGTGTGGGGTGTTGTGGGGTGTGTGTGTGTGGGCGTGGGTGTGACGGGGAAACGTGTGGGGAAGTGTGTGTGTTATATTTTGTGTGTGAATATGTGTGACGTGTGTGGGGAAAGGTGTGGTGACTTTGGGGTGTGTGTTTTGGTGTGTTTTGTATATGTGTGTGTGTGTGTATTTGTGTGAGGGTGTGTGTGTGTGTGTGGGCGTGTTTTGTGTGTGGGGTGGGGGTGTGTGTGTGGGGGTGGGGTGTGTGTTTTTGGGGGGTGTGTTTTTGTTTTTGGTGTGTGGGTTGTGTGTGTTGTTTTGTGTTTTTGGGTTTGTGGGGCCTTTTTTGGGTGTGGGGGTTTTTTTAAAAGGAAAACAACCAAACATTTAAAAATAGAAGAAGGAAAAAAGAAGACCAAGGGGAAAGGAAAGGAAAGGAAAAAAAAAAAAATAAAAAGATATGAGGAGAGAGAGAGACAAAAGAACAAAAGAAAAAAAAAAAGAGAGAAAAAAGGGGAAAAGGGGAGTTTAAATAAAAAAGAAAAAAAGAAGAAGAAAGAATGAGAGACTAAACGACAAAAAAACCCCCCAAAACCCATTTCCCCAAAATTTTCCTTATAATGAGCCAAACGGGTGAAAATATCTTCTAATTTCACATGGAAAAAGGGGGAAGGGGAAGGGGAAAAGAAAAGGGGGGAACGGGAAAAAAAAGGGGGAAAAAATTTGAGTTAAAATTTTGTTTTTTTTAAAAAAAAAATTATTTTTTTTAAAAAGGAAAAAAAAAGGGGGGGGGTTTTTTTGATTGCTTTTTGGATATAATAACAAATGATGCTTTTTGCTGACGATGACCCACTTCCATACTACTGATGAAAATACTACTCTATTTACTACTAAAACTTCTCTACATACTTTTACTACTACTATATTCTTCTAAACTATTACTGCTACTACTACTTCAAATACTACTGATGCTACCACAAATAAAATACCACTACTACAAAAACCCCAACTTACTACAAATACTACTACTATACCACTACACACAAACCACACTACGGGGAAAACCCTCCCACTAAAACTACTATATACCATACTAATATTACTATACAAATACTTTTACTACTACCACCTACTCCCAACACCCCCACCAACAAAAAAACCACCCCCCCTGCCTGGCAACACCGGCAATCAATTTTAAATTTAACCTGAAAAAAACCCACCTCCCTTTTACCCTTTTGTAACCTCCACAGCCAAATATTTCCCCCCCTTTTTGCACTGCCACACGTCACAGAGAGAGGGGAAGAGGAGAGGAAAAGGGAGAAAAGAGAAAAGGGGAGGAGAGAAAAGGAGGGGAGAAAAGGGGGGGGAAGAGAGAGAGGGAGGGGGAGAGAGAAGAGGGGGGAGGAGAGAGGAGATGGAGAGGGGGGGGGGAGAGAGAGAGAGATGGAGAAGAGATGAGGAGAGAGAGAGAGAGAGAGATGAGGGAAGGGGAAAAACGAGAGAAAAAACCGAAAAGGAAAAGAGAGAGAGAGAGAGAGAGAGAGGGGAAGGGGACGAGAGAGAGGGGTGGAAAGAGAGAGAGAGAGAAAAGGAGAGGGGAGGGGGAGAAAGGAGAGAGTCTTCCTTGGGTTACACAGAAAAGAATAGTAACCCAAAGGGCATTACTTTCATTCTCTCTCTTTCTTCATCTCTCTCTCTCTCCTCTCTTTTCTCTCTTTTCTCTCTCCTCTCTCTCTCTCTTCTCTCTCTCCTCTCTCTCCTCTCTCTCCCTGTTTTTCCCTTACTACCCCTCTAGGGTACAGATTTCAATCCCCGCTCCAGGTTTTTTTTTTACGGGCCCAAACGGGGTACTGTCCCCTGACCCCAGAGGATGGGGGTTAGGAGGGGCAGGTTTAAGCTTCCCCCCAAATATGGGTCGGGTTTTCCAGGGGTTTTTAAAGCTTTTTTCCGGGGGGTAACATTGGTAATCGTGTGCCCAAAGGGGTGACGGGCCGTGGGGGAAAAAAGGTTTTACACAAACACACACCCCACAAACACAACAACCCACCACACACAAACACACACACACACAACACACACACACACACACAAAACACTAAGTATCCCCTCTTTCCGTATTTTACGGGTTTAAAAAAATAAAATATTTGAAAAAAATTAACAAATAATAATAGTAATAAATTTAATTTAAATAATAATAATAAAAAATAATTTTTATTATTATTATTTTTTAACCCACCCCTTTTTCCTTCTCATTTCTCCCCAATATCACATTTTTCCCCCTCATTTTCCCCACACCCAATTCACATAATTTCCCCTAATTTCTAAAAAACCCATCACAAAATTTTCCCCTCTTTTATCACAAAATTTTCCCCCTCATTTTCACACAAAAAATTTTTTCCCCCAAATTTATCATACATATCACATTATTTCCCCTCATTTATCACACATATCACATTATTTCCCCATTATCAACATATCACTTTTTTTTTCCCCTCATTTATCACAAATCAAAAATTTTTTCCCCCTAATTTATATACATAAAAAAATTTTTTCCCCCCTTTTTATCAACAATCACTTTATTTCCTAATTCTCACAAAAATTTACTTTTTTCCCCTCATTTATCATACACATCACATTATTTCCCCTCATTTATCATACATATCACATTATTTCCCTATTTTAAAACTCACATTATTTCCCCTAATTTCTAAAACCCATAATCCCCTTATTTCCCTAAATTTAAATCATACATTTTCCACTTATTTCCCCTAATTTCTCAAAAATATCACTTTTTTTTCCCAAAATTTCTCATAATATAAACCATTTTTTCCCCTAATTTCTCATACATCAAATTTCCCTTAATTTTCTCTTTCCTACACATTTTTCCCCCCAAATTTATCATACATATAACTTTATTTCCCCTCATTTATCTTTACTTTATCACATTTTTTCCCCTCTTTTCTCACAATCACATTTTTCCCCAAATTTTCTCCCCACATAAATTTTATTTCCCTCATTTCTCACGAAATTCACATTATTTTCCCCTCTTTTTCTTTACATAAAATTATTTCCCCAATTTCTCACACATACATTTTTTTCCCCTAATTTCTCATAATATAACATTTTTTTCCCCCCCTTTATCAAACACACATTTTTTCCCCCTCTTTTTATCAAAACATCCAAAATTTTTTCCCCCTCTTTTTTTCCACCCCCATCCCATCCACAATTTCCTTTTTCACCGCTCCTGGACACGGAGACGGGGTGCCCATTTGTATTCTTAGTCTTGGTGGTGATGGTGGTGGTCGCATTATAGGACTTTTAAAAGACAGGAAGATTAAAGTGAATTTGCGTCAGCACCAACACGTTTAGCAGTTTCTCTCTTCTACTCTCTCTCTCTCTCTCTTTTCTCTCCCCTCTCCCCTTCTCTTCTCCCCTCTCTCTCTTCTCTCTCTCTCTCTCTTCTCAATAATCACCACCATGACTTATTAAACCTCAACGATGAAAAATTTTCTTTTCTCTCCCCCCCCCCAATTTACCCTAAAATCTTTTTTATTTTACCCAAAAATTCTCCCCTTTAAAAAATCACCCTAGTTTCACTTTTTATTCCCCAAAAAATCCCCCCCTTTCCCTTAAACCCCCCTCTCTCCTCCTCTCCTCTTTTTATCCTCTCTCTCTTCTTTTTCATAATCCCCAAACCACTAAATTTAATCAAAACCACACTTCCCATCATTAACCGGAGGAGGAAAAAAGGTAGGAGTGGGGGGGTTTAAGGGGGGGAAAGAAAAGGGAAATAAGGGGGGTAGGGGGGGGGGGGGGGAAATTGGTTAAGGGGGGGAAAGGGAAGGGAGGGGGGAAGGTAAAGGGGGGAAAAAAGTGTTTTAAGACACATGTGAGGGGAGGAAGAGGAGGAGAGGTTAGCAAGGCCCGTAAATTCCTTCCCCTCCCTTTGCCCCCACCTCACCAACATGTTGTTTTCTTTCCCCTTTCCCCCCCCCCCCCTTTTCTCACTTTGGGGGGTTTGAATCGTCTTTCATAGAAAAACTACCCGCAAAGCCCCCCTCCGGGGGGAAATTTTTTGGAATCCTGGGGAGGGTATTGGTGGGCCACCACCTGTTTTGGGGGCCCTTTCGGCCCACTAAACAGTTTTCTGGAGAGTGTGTTTGGGGGGCCTTCGGCCCACCAAACACCACTCCAAAAAGCCCCTTTAATTTTCCTGAAATCTGATTTTAAAAAATGTATTTTTAAACCCCTTAAACCCATACCCCCCCCCCATTCACCCCCAAAATTTTTACCCATCACCCCCACACCCATTCACTCACCCTTTACCCATCACCACACCCCCATTCCCCTTTCCCCTTTCCCCCCAAATTCCCAACCCATCCCCCCAAAACCCCCCCCATCCCCAAACCCACCCACCCCACCCATTCACTCACCCCATTCCCCCATCCCCAAAAACCCCCCAATTACCCACCCAACCCCACCCATTCACTCACCCATTACCCATCACCCTACATCAAGGTTTCCTCAATTCTCACAACCCACATTTTTTTTTCACAATTCTCGCTAATAGGCTGCTAAAAAAAAAGAAGAAAAAAAGTGATCGGATCATCTCATAAGTGGGCTTAAAAGTTGCCCCTGGTCGAGCGTCGCTCCCAAAAAACTTTTGCCATATGATGGGATTGGGGCACGGGGGGCGGCACCTATCGCGGACACACACACACACACACACACTTTCGCTTATATTATTATAGAAGTTACAGTTCAGCATTACTGTCTCGCTCACTTCCTCTTTCCCACACTCACTCACACACTCACTTTCAGGAAGCTGGTGACATCAAACTGTGAGAACCGTGACCATGCTCTCACTCACACACTTCCTCTCTCTCTCGGAAGTCAATATGACTCAAGTATCGGCTGGTTTACATGTACTACACCGCGTTCCTGGGAAGTGTGTGTGTGTGTGTTACTGTGTGTGTGTGTGTGTGTGACCGTGTGTGTGTGTGTGTGCCTGTGTGTGTGTGTGTGTGTGTGGTGGGGTGTGACCGGTGTGTGTGTGTGTGTGTGTGTGTGTGTGTGTGTGTGTGTGTGTGTGTGTGTGTGTGTGTGTGTGTGTGTGCCCGTGTGTGTGTGTGTGTGACTGTGTGTGTGACCGTGTGTGTGTGTGTGTGTCGTGAATACTGGATTCCTCGCATGACATCATTTTCCGCATTTTTTTACAACTCTCTCTCTTTCACACACACACAAAACACACAGGTAACAACATGAAGAAATGCAGAGAGAGGAGAGAGAGAGAGAGGAGAGAGAGAGAGGGAGAGAGAGAGGGGAGACGAGAGGAGGAGAGAGAAAAGAGAGAGAGAGAGAGAGAGAGAGAGAAGAGAGAGAGATATAGCAGAGAGGAGATATAGCGAGGGGAAAGAGAGAGAGAGAGAGAGATGAGAAAAAAGAAAAACAGAGAGAGAGAAACGAGAAGAGAGGATGAGAGAGAGAGAGAGGAGAGAGAGAGAAGAGAGAGAGAGAGAGAGAGAGGGAGAGAGATTCAGATTTCAGATTCAATACTTTATTCAAAATTGAAGTACAGTTGTGAAAGAGACTGTTCCATAAGAACAGTCTCATCTCAGTATACATATGATGAGCTGGTAAAGGACATCGAATATGAGGGGCATAGTCGTTGAGTTATAATGAGAGAGTAACGGGAGTAGACAGGCAGAGACGTAGTAAAAAGAGGCAAGGAAGGGAAAAAGACTTACAAATAGGGAATAGAGGTGGCAGGAAGAGAGACAGGGGCAAAAAGAGGAAGGTAGAAGTAAGGAAGGGAGGGGGGGAGGGAAAAAGGAGGAAGAGAGCGAGGGGAAGAGAGGGAGGAATGGAGATAAGAGAGGAAGGAGGAGGTAAAAAGTATCAGCTGCTTCACCGCCCTCCTCCTCCTCCTGAAGAAACCAGCAGCAGTACTTACATAGGAGGAGGAGGAGGAGGAGGGAGGAAGTGTGTTTGGGGGTGTGGGGTGTGTGGTGTGTGTGTGTGGTGTGTGTGGTGTGTTTTGTGTGTGTGTGTGTGTGTCTATGGGTGTTTTGTGTGTGTGTGGGGTGTGTGTGTGTGTGACTGTGTGTGTGTGCGGGGACTGTGTGGTGTGCGTGACTGTGTGGGGTGTGTGTGTGTGTGTGTGTGTGTGTGTGTGTGTGTGTGTGTGTGTTGGTGTGTGTGTGGTTTTGTGTGTGTGTGTGTGTGTGTGTGTGTGTGTTTGTGTGTGTGTGTGTGTGGGTGTGTTATGGGTGTGTGTGTGTGTGTGTGTGGTGTGTGTGAGGGTGTTTGGGCTGTGTGTGGGTGTTTTAGTTGTTTTGTGTTGGTGTGTGTATGTTATGTGTTGTGGTTGTTTTGTGTGTGGTGGTGTGTGGGGTTTTGTGTGTGTGTGTGTGTGTGTGTGTGTTGTGTGTGTGTGTGTGGCTTCCCTGCTTCCTGACCTCCTACCTAGTGTGAAAATCATCTAACGTACACAAAACTTTATCTACGTACACATACACACACACACACAATTCTAAACATTATCATCATTATTATTATCATTATCGATATACGATACGCTACGATACGATATACGATAAACAGGTCATTTCTATAAAATATTGCTTATATTCACTAAAAATCGTCTAATGGTAGCCAAAATACCATGGACATTACGCTCTGGGCCTCGAGGGGTTACAGAGACACACGGGATAATAATTACGAAGAAAACCAACTAATCAGACTCCAACGACTGATTCAGATATAAACACTCATGCTTAAGAAATGTACTTGATATTTTTCTTTTCAATAATGTCTACAATATGTACGCTAACAGGAATCACTTGTACTAATCTCGAGTCTCAGGTAGCGTATGACAGGCATCCCATGACAGCTGCTCCCGTGAAGGTGTACATAGGGTGAGACTAGGGTGACTGTCAGGTGATTAGGCTGGAATGGGGTGATTTTAGGGTATTAGGGTGAAACTAGGGTGATTTCAAGGTGAGATTAAGCTGGAATGGGGTGAATTTAGGGTATTAGGGTGAGACTAGGGTGATTTCAAGGTGAGAGAGATTAAGCTGGAATGGGGTGATTTTAGGGTATTAGGGTGAAACTAGGGTGATTTCAAGGTGAGATTAAGCTGGAATGGGGTGAATTTAGGGTACTAGGATGAGACTAGGGTGATTTCAAGGTGAGATTAAGGTGAAATGGGGTGAACTTCAGGTAATAGTGAAACTATGGTAATTTTAGCGTAAAATGTGTGATTTTAAAGTGTGATTAGGATGAAATCGGGTGAAACTAGGGTGATCTTAAGGTGAGCCTAGGATGAAATGCTGTGATATAATGAACCTACTCATGGTATCAGAGGAAACGTGGACTGGAAGACTGGCTTTGAGGACAGAAGCAGCGAGTGAACTAGGTGTCTTATCAGGCTGGCAGGATGTCATTCTAGGGTACAGTGCCGTAAGGATGAGTACTTAGTCCAACACTATGATTTCCTTCCCCTTTATTCACCTCAACGATGTAAACAATCTTCTCTCTCTCTCTCTCTCTCTCTCCTGACCCAATTACTCTAAAATCACCCTATTTCATATAAATCTCACCTAAAAATCACCCTAGTTTCACACAAATATCCGAAAATCACCCTATTTCATCTAAATATTAAAATATCACCTTAAAAAATGTCACCCGTTTCACTCTATAATACTAAAATCACCCTATTTCAGACTTATCACACCTTAAAAACCTCTCTCTCTCTCTCTCTCTCTCTCTCACACACACACACACACACACACACACACATTAACTCAAGCTTCATATCCCCTCCTCCTCCGTGTTACTCTACCATTTCCTGTCTTCCAATTCCCATTCCCATTCACAACCTGCCCATTACACCCCCTCCCCCCCTTCCCTATCTATTACTACGCCCCCAACACCTGTCTGCCTTACCTGCCCCCCCACCACCCCCCACCAGGCAAATAAACAGGTGAGATATGGGGGTCTGGGCTAATAAGGGGAGGAGAGGGGTAGGGGGGTTTCTAATACTTCTTTGCTAGCCTATGTCTTTTATTAGAGGAGGAGGAGGAGGTTATTATGTTTTTTTATTTTTTTATGTATATATGTATGTGTATGTATGTGTATGTGTATGTGTATGTATGTGCATATGTATATGTATACGTATATATATTATGTAATAGATGTAAATAAATAATAAAAAAAAAATAATAATAATAATAATTAAAAAAAAAGGAGGAGGAGTTGAAGAAGAGGGGGAGGAGGAGAAGAGGGGGAGGAAGAGAAGAGGAAAAAAAAAGTGTGGAAAATTATGGAAACTTGAACAGATAATAATGATGATGATGACGAAGAGGACAAGGAGGAAGAGGAGTATAATAGAGGAAAGACTACGTAACCAGCATGCACGTCACAATCAGTAAGTAGGTAATAGTGACAACCAAAACCACTATTACTACTTCTTCTTATAATGTGTGTGTGTGTGTGTGTGTGTGTGTGTGTGTGTGTGTGTGTGCGTGCGTGCGTGCGTGCGTGCGTGCGTGCGTGCGTGCGTGCGTGCGTGCGTGCGTGCGTGTGTGTGCGTGTGCGTGTGTGTGTGTGTGTGTGTGTGTGTGTGTTGGGTGAGAGGTGCAATAGTACTGAACAAGGACAAGGGCTGAGGGAGGGGTGACTCTGGGGGGTCCCTTATTTGTTAATAGATTTCAACGAAACTTGCAGGGAATAATTTTTATATTTTTATAAATGTATCAGCCAATTTCTGAGAATTCATAAAAAAAAAAAAATAGTTTTTGCCTTTTTGGGCGTATATTTAATCGAACACATCTCTGATACTAATGCTCCAAATTTGATGAAAATTGGTGATTTTAATATTTATATATACAAAAAATCTATTTAGACAGATTTAACATCAAATTATCATGTCTGACGCAATAAGTATTTTTCTTATATGCTAAAATGTTGTAGGTTACTGAGACAACATGGACTCCAGATCTCCTCATTTTTTCCGAACAAGAATTTCGTCTAATTACATTGTTTGAGTAGCTAGTGTTTTGTGATCAAAATGCTTCTTACAGAATCGATTTATTGTGAAAACTAAATGAGTTATGTTGCTTCAAAGTTAGAGAATTTTTTTTTAAACAACAGAGTATCAAAATATCCGCTGACTGTGAGGAATTTAAGGTGCGCCATTAGGTGCGGACATTTAACTGCGCCAGGCCATTTATATGCGCCACGCGTCTGACAACGGCGCAGCTTGCATGACGCCACAAAGGACACCCTTATCTTGGCTGTGACGCATTTTCATTATAACAGGAACTCCCTCGTGCAGGTCTCACGGCCTCTTGTAGCTTCCTTACTTTCTTATGTATTTATATTTTTTTGGCCCCCTTCCAGGTCTTCCCTTAACCCTTTGAGACCTAGAACGTAATTTCCATTATAATTTGGGTACCATTAGACAATTTTTTGTGAATATAAGCAATATTTTATAGATATGACCTGTTTAGTATCCTTGTGCACTAACTAATTTGGTATATTCAGTTACTTTTCGTAATTTTATGGCTAACAAGACAATTTTTTTTATAGCAAAGGAAAGATCTGGGCGTGAAGGGGTTAAGGCACATCCCACACGCCCACTATACAGCCTCTACCTATAGTCTGTTTTTTTTATTATGGTCAAAATGCACTAAGGAAGCCACGCCCCCTGCCTCCCCTTCTATTCTACGGGGCAGCTGATTGGTGCATTCCTCGTATCACTACTACCAATCACAATATCTTCACTACTTAACAGCGCGTGACCACTGGGCAGAGCAATCTTCACTACAGAGGGTGACAAAATTAAAAATCCCTTTGTAGTGAAGATTGCTCTGTCCAGTGGTCACGCGCTGTTAAGTAGTGAAAATATTGTGATTGGTAGTGATGATACGAGGAATGCACCAATCAGCTGCCCCGTAGAACAGAAGGGGAGGCAGGGGGCGTGGCTTCCTTAGTGCATTTTGACCATAATAAAAAAAATAGACTCTAGGCATGTATAACGCAGCAGTATCTAACTCCCCTCCCCCTACACACACACACGATCTGACCTCCTTGTATATCCACTCCCTCCGCTTATACTTGTACCAACTCAAGACTTGGATGCGCGTGGAGCAGAAAGAAATGTGTAAGATATATTGAACATGAATGAGAGAGAGAGAGAGAGAGAGAGAGAGAGAGAGAGAGAGAGAGAGAGAGAGAGAGAGAGAGAGAGAGAGAGAGAGAGAGAGAGAGAGAGAGATATGTATGCATGGAAATTGATAAATAGATATATGAATAATTGAATGCAAAAACACCTTCAGGCTTCGATGAAGAAAGACAGGCAGGCAGACAGATACTGTACATATGTATTTAAATAGGCTACATATACATGAACAAATACATGAATAAGTAAACGTGTAGATGACGAATTCAACCAAGGACAGAAAAGAGAAAGGAAGTTTACACACACACACACACACACACCAAGCATCCCATGATGATGTTCACCACCGGTTCGATAATTATTTTTAAAAGTCATCCATCTTCATGCAACATTAATAGGCTAATCTAACCTAATCTAATCAAATACTATCTAATCTAAATCTAATCTAATAATCGAATATAATCCTAACCTAACATAACCTACTTGCGTCATCACCTCTAGTACTGGTGTTGTGCTGATGATGATGATGACTATAACGATTACTTCCATTCCATCTACTAAACATGGAAGGTATGATAACAAAAATAAAGTTCCTAATAGGCTACATATACTGATAATAGTCAATACCTCCACAAATCAAGGTACGATAACACACGATCACGTACGATAGTACCGGATCACGTGCGTATAGCAGTAATACATCACGTCGGTACGATAACACGATCACGTAGCTAATGAAAACCATCACTCAGTGACACTCACACGGAACTTTCTTATCAGACGTTGACATGGTAGGAAGGAAGGAAGGAAGGAAGGAAGGAAGGAAGGAAGGAAGGAAGGAAGGAAGGAAGGAAGGAAGGAAGGAAGAAAGAAAGGAAGAAAGAAAGGAAAAAAGGAAGGAAGAAAGGAAGGAAGGAGGGAAGAAAGGAAGGAGGGAAGGAAGGAAATAAATAAAGAAAGAAAGATGGCGTTATGAACAGTGGATAATTAAACGAATAAAAGAAAGAAGGCAATAAGAACCGTGCAATATTAATGAAGAAAGAGAACGAAAGATAAAGAAAAAAGTTCTGAATCAAAGAAAAAAAAAATAGAAAAAAAACCCAAGGCAGTGCAAAGAGGTCACGGCCTGGCTCCCGGTACAGTGGTGAGGTCGGGGTCACAAGTTCGAGTCCCGCCAGGATTAAACTCTTTTTAACAATCGTTGGTGGCCGAAGATTACCCACAAACTGCCCATCAACTTGCCCTATCTGCCTTATCTAACTTGCCTAACATCACTGCCCTACTGCCACTGCCAACGTCATCTTTCCCTCCTATGCTTCACCCAGATGGCTCCACAGCTGTCTCATCTATTTCTAAAGCTGAACTCTTCGCTCAAACCTTTGCTAAAAATTCCACTCTGGTTGATGAAGGGCTTGTTCCTCCTTCTCCTCCACCCTCTGACTATATTATGCCTGTCATTAAGATCCTTCGGAATGATGTTTTC
>JACEEZ010000598.1:370000-427500 GCA_016584305.1 Chionoecetes opilio
ACACCCCCCCTCACCACTACCACAACACCACCCCCTCACCACTACCACAACACCCCCCCCTCACCACTACCACAACACCACCCCCCCTCACCACTACCACAACACCACCCCCTCACCACTACCACAACACCACCCCCTCACCACTACCACAACACCCCCCCTCACCACTACCACAACACCACCCCCTCACCACTACCACAACACCACCCCCTCACCACTACCACAACACCACCCCCTCACCACTACCACAACACCACCCCCTCACCACTACCACAACACCCCCCCTCACCACTACCACAAACACCCCCCTCACCACTACCACAACACCACCCCCTCACCACTACCACAACACCACCCCCTCACCACTACCACAACACCACCCCCTCACCACTACCACAACACCACCCCCTCACCACTACCACAACAACCCCCCCTCACCACTACCACAACACCCCCCCTCACCACTACCACAACACCACCCCCTCACCACTACCACAACACCCCCCCTCACCACTACCACAACACCACCCCTCACCACTACCACAACACCACCCCCTCACCACTACCACAAACCCCCCCTACCACACACCACAACACCACCCCCCTCACCACTACCACAACACCCCCCCTCACCACTACCACAACACCACCCCCTCACCACTACCACAACACCCCCCCTCACCACTACCACAACACCACCCCCTCACCACTACCACAACACCACCCCCTCACCACTACCACAAACACCACCCCCTCACCACTACCACAACACACCCCCCTCCCCCTCACCACTACCACAACACCACCCCCTCACCACTACCACAACCAACACACCCCCTCACCATACCACAACCCACCCCCCTCACCACTACCACAACACCCCCCCCTACCACCCCTCACCACTACCACAACACCACCCCCTCACCACTACCACAAACCACCCCCCCTCACCACCCCCTCACCACTACCACAACACCACCCCCCTCACCACTACCACAACACCACCCCCTCACCACTACCACAACACCACCCCCTCACCACTACCACAACACCACCCCCTCACCACTACCACAACACCACCCCCTCACCACTACCACAACACCACCCCCTCACCACTACCCCACCCCTCACCACTACCCAAACACACCCCCTCACCACATACCACAACACCACCCCCTCACCACTACCACAACACCACCCCCTCACACTACCCCAACTCACCACCAACACCACCCCCTCACCACTACCACAACACCACCCCCTCACCACTACCACAACACCACCCACCCACCACACACACACCACCCCCTCACCACTACCACAACACCACCCCTCACCACTACCACAACAACCCTCACCACTACCACAACACCACCCCCTCACCACTACCACAACACCACCCTCTCACCACTACCACAACACCACCCCCTCACCACTACCACAACACCCCCCCTCACCACTACCACAACACCCCCTCACCACTACCACAACGCCACCCCCTCACCACTACCACAACACCACCCCCTCACCACTACCACAACAACACTAACAATCAAAACAACACCCAGCCTGCTGTCTAAGGGCCTCCCATAGACGCTACAATCACCTCGCAGTTTTCATCCCAACGCTTACCTGTATGGAAATCAATGGTATAGACACAACCAGTATATCACCACCATTCTTTATAACCCCATGAGGCCCAGAACGTAATTCTCAGTGTAATATAACCACCATTCGACGATTTTAATGAACATAAGCAATATTATATAGATATGACCTGTTTAATATCCTTGTCCATTAGCTAATTTGGTTTATTTAGTTACTTTTTCGTAGTTTTATGGCTAATAACAGACGATTTCATATAGGAAAGGAAAGGGCGTGAAGGGGTTATTGGGTCAAGGCCTGGTCACCTCTACCTATCTTCCACCAGGATCAATCAAATGACAAAGGTGGTGATGCGACGCTTTTGTTTATGCCATGGACGTCACTGCATTAGTGTTCGGTCGACTGCAAAAAAAAATTGTAGCGTCTATGGGGCCCTTGTGCAAGATGTGGTTTTCTGGCTACCCCCACCACTACACCACCACCACCACCACCACCCTACACACCATCCCTCTATAGTCTATACCCACACACACTCCTGCATTGATTCACACCACTGAACAATACCACATCATTCTGAGAGCTTTGATGAATTTTACCAGTTTTTTGTTCGTTGATGTAATGTTTTCTTCAATGTAGCTACTGTATTTATCTTTTGTTTTAGCTGAATACAAGAAGCTCTGGTCCAAAGATTTCATATTTTCTACCATTTGAGGTCTTATTACATTGGTCTGTTTATAATGTAATGTTTTCTTCAATGTACTGTATTTATCTTTTGTTTTAGCTGAATACAAGAAGCTCTGGTCCAAAGATTTCATATTTTCTACCATTTGAGGTCTTATTACATTGGTCTGTTTATAGTTCAAACCTGAGATTTCTTCCTCCTCGATGCAATGATGTCCTCTACTCAAAGATTTGTTAGACTAATCACACTCTTGTTCCTTGGTATGATATATTTTCCACCTAAAGTCTTATCATAATCAAAGGTTTGTTATACTAATCACACTCTTGTTCCTTGGTATGATATTTTCTGCACCTAAAGTCTTATCATAATTATAAGTGTATAATTCAAACCCCTACCTCTACCTCCTTCACACCATGGCTTTGTTTTCTAATTTATTTATGTTGTTTATTTATTGTTATCATCCTATGTATTTCTTCAATCTATTCTTGAAAGTTGTAACTGTCATACCGTCAACGATATTGGAGGTCACAGCATTTCATACATTTATAACCCCATTAAAACGAAGTGCTTGGCTGCAATAGACAATCTTTTTTCCAACTATCATCAAATCATGAGATCTTGTAATACGTATTTGGTTAATCGCCCATAAAGCAATATTCTGTACTGTTAATATCTCTACTTTTGAATATTTTGAATACAATCATGTTGCCCTGCACTCAAAGGTTGACTATATTTATCAATTTAGTTTATCAGTTTAGATTTACTTCCTATCATGTTGCTCTACCTCCTTCCTATCATGTTGCTCTACCTCCTTCCTATCATGTTGCTCTACCTCCTTCCTATCATGTTGCTCTACCTCCTTCCTATCATGTTGCTCTACTACCTCCTTCATATCATGTTGCTCTACCTCCTTCCTATCATGTTGCTCTACCTCCTTCCTATCATGTTGCTCTACTACCTCCTTCCTATCATGTTGCTCTACCTCCTTCCTATCATGTTGCTCTACTACCTCCTTCCTATCATGTTGCTCTACTACCTCCTTCCTATCATGTTGCTCTACCTCCTTCCTATCATGTTGCTCTACTACCTCCTTCCTATCATGTTGCTCTACTACCTCCTTCCTATCATGTTGCTCTACTACCTCCTTCATATCATGTTGCTCTACTCCTTCCTATCATGTTGCTCTACTACCTCCTTCCTATCATGTTGCTCTACTACCTCCTTCATATCATGTTGCTCTACCTCCTTCCTATCATGTTGCTCTACTACCTCCTTCCTATCATGTTGCTCTACCTCCTTCCTATCATGTTGCTCTACTACCTCCTTCCTATCATGTTGCTCTACTACCTCCTTCCTATCATGTTGCTCTACTACCTCCTTCATATCATGTTGCTCTACCTCCTTCCTATCATGTTGCTCTACTACCTCCTTCCTATCATGTTGCTCTACCTCCTTCCTATCATGTTGCTCTACTACCTCCTTCCTATCATGTTGCTCTACTACCTCCTTCCTATCATGTTGCTCTACTACCTCCTTCCTATCATGTTGCTCTACTACCTCCTTCCTATCATGTTGCTCTACTACCTCCTTCCTATCATGTTGCTCTACTACCTCCTTCCTATCATGTTGCTCTACTACCTCCTTCCTATCATGTTGCTCTACTACCTCCTTCCTATCATGTTGCTCTACCTCCTTCCTATCATGTTGCTCTACTACCTCCTTCATATCATGTTGCTCTACTACCTCCTTCCTATCATGTTGCTCTACCTCCTTCATATCATGTTGCTCTACTACCTCCTTCCTATCATGTTGCTCTACTACCTCCTTCCTATCATGTTGCTCTACCTCCTTCATATCATGTTGCTCTACTACCTCCTTCATATCATGTTGTCCTCCACTCAAAGGTTTCCTATATATCAGTTTAGTTTTCCTTCCTACCATGTTGCTCTACTACCTCCTTCACATCATGTTGTCCTCAGTTTCATTACACATGTCAGTGCGATGTGGAGCCGTCCTACCACTTCCTGCCTCCTCCTAGACACCCACCACCTGCACCACCATCCCCTCCACCACACCACCATCCCCTCCACCCCTCCACCATCCCCTCCACCACCACCCCAGAGCTCCCCTCGATGCCTCTCTCCCTTCCCTTCCACCTCATTATCACCTGACACCTCAATTCTGGCCCTGCATTGCGTCACCCATTGCATCCATCACCCAACGCCACAGCGCATAGCCACCAAGAGTAGGTAGTGGTGGCAAGACATTCTGGTGGTCTGTGTTGAAACCCTTCACATCCACATCTTTCCTTTGCTATAATAATCGTCAGTTGTTAGCCATTAAATTACGTAAAAATGACAATATACCAAATTAAGTAGTGGACAAGGATACTAAACAGGTCATACCTATAAAATATTGCTTATATTCATTAAAAATCGTCTAATGGTACCCAAATTGCAATGGAAATTACGTTGTGGGTCTCAAGGGGTTAAGCCTCCACTATCATCACACCTGCCTAGCCATGAAAAAAAAGTCAAGTCTTCAAAGTATTCATCACGGTTGTTCTCATTAAAGCTTTACAACACTTAAAATCACCCATCAGATAACACCATATATACAATGAGACCTTAACCCCTTGAGACCCAGAACGTAATTTCCATTGTAATTTGGCTACCATTAGACAAATTTTAGTGACTATAAGCAATATTTTATAGATATGACCTGTTTAGAATCCTTGTCCACTAACTAATTTGGTATATTCTGTTACCTTTCGTTATTTTATGGCTCGACAACATACAATTTTTTATAGCAAAGGAAAGATCTGGGCGCGAAAGGGTTAATGCTTTTTAATAGTACTTAAAATCATCCATCGGAATAACACCCTGGATACAATGAGACCTTAATACTACTGCCATTCTTACCCAGCCATAAACAGACTACAAGGTGGGTTCTGGTTCCCCTGACTGCCTGACTGCCTGACTGGGTGACCCCTGACTAATATTGCACACGGGTCTGCTTGGCTTCTTAATTAAAAGGGAAGAAAGAAACCCAGGATGCAAAAAATTAATCAGCGCAATAAAGACGCAAACTTTATGTCTATGTCTTTCTCGTTCACATTTTTCCAGCTTGTGAAGAAGTCTTGTTTACTTATCGGCCGTGGTGGGGTTGCGGTTACCACACCAACACCTTCATGCTTCTTACTGGAAAGGCTAAGCAGAACCACCACTTGCTCTAAAAACACAAGCAAGTATACCTCAGGCCCTGTATGCTAACTAACACAGGGTAACTATAGTCTATTTTTTTTAACAAGGCAAAAATTCCATTCTATCTTAAGGTCTCCTGCTTAAAATTATGCCTCTGTTTACCTGATAATATGGTTAACTATGATAAAATACAGCTGGAATTTAGAAGAAGCGTAGTATTCCCTTCTCATGGCATCAAATATCAGTCAGTAAGCAGCAAGGGGGCAGGATTTTGGCCTCGTTAAAAAAAATAGACAATAGGTAACTATAACACACTTGGAGAAAGAAATAGTAAAAGTTCAGAATATTCAAGAGGTTCTAGATCTAGAGTGACCAAGTGAGATATGGAGACTGAACCCTTAGAGCATAACGCCTTTCCCATCTATAACAGCTAAGTAAATACACACTTAAGTGACTCAAAAGGAACCTAGATGCAAGGGACATCCGCCACGGTGGGTCTGACACAATCAAGGCATCTTTCCTCATGTTATGTTTACCCTCCTTGGCCTCACCTCAACTTATATACAAATGCTTGAAAAGGACAGAATATCTCTCTCTCTCTCTCTCTCTCTCTCCCTCTCCCTCCCTACCCCCCCCCCCCCTCTCTCTCTCTCTCTCTCTCTCTCTTAACCCAGATAGAAAAAAAAAACTGAAACACATCAATTTCCATATAATACGGAACAAGATTCCACCCCACCTCTTCATTACACAAAGGACAAGTTACTAACACCCTGAAAAAGACAATTGATGCCATGACTGCCATCCTGTGGGAGAACCAAGCATATACAACTACTACAGGAACAAGTACATAATCCTTTTCCTCGCTCACTCTCCTTCAACCATTCTTATAAAACAACAACATACCGAAGAGCAATATCTGGAAATTGTAAGTATGAGTGACACCCGAGGAGGGCTGTGGTGATATACTGCTTGGGTTTATATGACTCGAGTGGTGAATAATGTATGTATGAATGAATGCCTCACTCAATAGGCAAGCTGATGTGGTCATTTAATGCTAACCTGGCGTGACTTCATTCATTTTCTGTGAATGCTATCATGTGTGTTGTGGGAAGCAATGTTTTGGATAATGCTGATGATAATGATTATGTGGAGAAGGAGAATTGAGGAGGAGATATAAACACAATGAGTTGGATTTACAGAAGCACTGGGGTTGAACAAGGACTGCCGAGAAGTTAGCACCATCACGTACACTCCCCGACCTCATGCCAATCTGTGATGATGCAGCCTGAATATACCGACACCCCGAGAAGCTATATAACTATGCCTCACTACCAGTCAGTCCTCGGGCACAACCGTTCATATGAGATGACATGCCCGGCCTAAAGTCACAAGAAGTCGCAAGAAAAAGCTCATGGAAACCATCGTGGAGGGATCTAAAGCTTGTCATCCATCTTACTCTCTTCTGCTAAACACAGATTGCTTAAAATAGTTGTTGATCAAAGGTTAAATGCCAAACTAGGTGCCAAAGGTTTGCTGACACAAGTCGCATGTTCCAGTTCAGCTTCTCAAGTTTTGCACCATAACCCGAAACAAATTAATGATATGCAGCCCCCACAACAGTGCTAAGTGTTCAGAAGCTGGGAAGGTCACAGCACCTGGGATGACCGCATGAATACATGATGCAACTACTACACTAAAACGTTGCAGATTTGAACCTATGAGTTTTGCATTTCAGGTATTCCAAACTGGTATTGCTATACTTTTTTTTATCAGATTTGCATATTGCCTCCCAAATGTAATGTTTTCTAGGCTGAGTATATGCTCAGCTGGTATGTTCATTCAAGTCCTGTCTGCCTCTGAACTAGAATAAGAGTTACAGACCTTGCTTTGCCATAATGATATTGCATCCACAAAAAGATGTCAGTGCTTTACTTAAGACCACAAAAATCAGAGACATCTGCCCTTATGAATTCATCACAGACCATGAAAACAAATAATTATTTTCCAGCAGGTTTTGACATGTTTATTCAATGCTGGCTTCTGTGCATCTAAGAGAAATTTCTTCCACAATGTTAATGATATGCATAAGAGCAATAAGGGAAAGGACTGATCAGCCTAAAGACCACCAGAGACGTTGGCTACAGCACCATCTTCCCCATGAAGTTCATCATTGATATCAAAAGGTGATTGATGAATTTTGGCAGCCTTCTGCAGGAAAAGTGCCTCTCCTGTTTGTGCAAGGTGGACTTCTGAGCATTTTCCTTGATTTCTATGGCTTGTTTCTAGCTTTGCCTTAATTTCTGCTCTGCATGGGTCCCATAAACATAACCGCCATACAAGGCAATACTGCAGTGCCATGCAGGACCTGTGGCTGATGCAGGTAGGGTTTGCCACGACCAGACTTGTGGTGCCGAGGCATCTGTGGCACCACAAACCTACGCTGTTCAAAACTGTGAATGTGATGAGAACATGATTTTCTAATTTTCCCAGGCTTTAGAGTATGCAGCTTTTTTTTCATAACCAATCATGAAATCAAGGTAAGTTTCAACATGTTCAGGCTACCAATGGATGGTGACAGTTTTTCATCCAATCAGGCCAGATCTGTGAGTTTAGCTCTAAATGATATGCACTTGTTGGTACCAACAATTTTATGACTTTTATTACTTTTAAAAACCATCTGGTTCATGAGAAGGACAGGAGTCTTGGGTTTGTTACTCTCTTAGTAACGGCATTGATTAGCAATTCCTATTAAATCCCCCTTTACAACACCACTCACTGGGCTGGAGGATGTGCTTCATTGTCACAAGGGGGAAACACTTGCTTTATACGCCCCTGATCAAAGCAAAGGAGTCACTATTTCAACACTACCTTCATGCTTAAGGGAATCACATTGTCATAGGCACATGACTGGCCAAAACTACACACATTCAGCCGCTGCCTGTCAAACAAACACCAATTAGGGTTCTTTCAGAATATCACTTCTGCTGTAACACCTAACAACCAGGGATGGAGTATTCTTATTCGGTTGTCGCATTTGAATACAGTATTTGGGTGTATTTGTATTCAATTAATTGTTATTAGAAATAAAAATATTCTCATTCGTATTCGAATACTTAGGAAAAGTATTCGTATTCTTTGAATAATCTAACGAATAATCCTACAATAATTATCAGAAATAAGTCATTGTTCACTCATATTCGCATTTGCAGGAATTTGAAGTATTCGTAGTTGTATTCGAATACACAACTCTTGTATTCACTCCATCCCTGCTAACTACCTTCAGACAATAATCTCCACATTCCTCTTTTGAACTTTTTATTTAATTAATATAATCAATTAATCATCAAATGATAAAAATGTGTACAAAAATAAAACGATGGTTGATTTGAATTAATATAATTAACAAAATCTGATCAATAATTTTCATGAAGAACTACCAGATGACTGATGGTAAAGACATTTGAGACACTACATGCAAGGCTCAGTAATACCAGCTTCAGAGAAATACCGCACTATATTTTTCCCTCTCAAGTGCTCTTAAAAGTAATCGTCCAGATAATTTCCCGATTCCTGATTTAATGCCGTCAAAATATAGCCATTATCGAATATATCAAGAATATGTTATCACTTTTTGCATACAGTCAGCCGTTTTGAAATAATCCGCAATCAAAATCTGTTAATTCTCCGAGCTCCCAAAACACTCCTGGCAACTAGCAGATGATGCACCACGGCTCGGTGACGTCACCCGAGGCAGCCTCCGCCACCCGTGGTAATACAAATACACGTGAACCCAGAAATAAATATAGTACTTGAAGAATTTTGGGTGTTTCTGATAAGATTTTTTTTTGCGATATGGTATATACCTGCAACCTGCATCCTTCATGGGTGCAGCAAGAACGCTGTGCCTTTCCAGAGAAGTTTGCACATGTATACAACCAATACAGCCACGATAAATGTGCAAAAAATGTTGGTGCGTCGGACAGATTGAAATGGAGAGCCGTCGCAATGGGATGAAGGTGGGGAACGGGGGTGTTCTTGGTGGCTTACTTGTTTGAATGAACGTCTATAATAATATAAGCAAAGGTGTGTGTGTGTGTGTGTGTGTGTGTGTGTGTGTGTGTGTGTGTGTGTGTGTGTGTGTGTGTGTGTGTGTGTGTGTGTGTGTGTGTGTGTGTGTGTGTGTGTGTGTGTGTGTGTCTGCGATAGGTGCCGCCCCCTGTGGCCCAATCCCATCATATGGCACATTTTTGGAACCAGGTCGACCAGGGGAAGGTTTTAAGCCCACTTATAGGATGATCCGATAACTTTTTTCTCTTTTTTTTTTAGCAGCCTATTAGCGAGAATTGTGAAAAAAAAGTGGGTTGCGAGAATTGTGAAAAAAAAAGTGGGTTGCGAGAATTGAGGAAACCTTGATGTAGGGTGATGGGTAATGGGTGAGTGAATGGGTGGGGTGATGGGTAATGGGTGAGTGAATGGGTGGGGTGATGGGTAATGGGTGAGTGAATGGGTGGGGTGATGGGTAATGGGTGAGTGAATGGGTGGGGTGATGGGTAATGGGTGAGTGAATGGGTGGGGTGATGGGTAATGGGTGAGTGAATGGGTGGGGTGATGGGTAATGGGTGGGGTGATGGGTAATGGGTGTGGGGTGATGGGTGAGTGAATGGGTGGGGGGTGATGGGTGAGGGAATAGGTGGGGGGTGATGGGTGAGGGAATAGGTGGGGGGTGATGGGTAATGGGTGAGTGAATGGGTGGGGGGTGATGGGTAATGGGTAAGTGAATGGGTGGGGGGTGATGGGTAATGGGTGAGTGAATGGGTTGGGGATGATGTGAATGGGTTGGCGTTAATACATACATTTCTACATCTATGATTTCAGGAAAGCTAGAAGGGGTTATCTGGAGAGTGTGTTTGGTGGGCCAAAGGCCCACCAAACACAGGTGGTGGGCCAAAGGCCCACCAATAGCCCTCCGCAGGAGCTAGCCAAAAAGTCCGCCCGGAGGGCGGCTTTGCGGCTAGTTCAACATATTTATGAAAGAAAAAATGGGTTTGGACGTTTATTTTAAGTGGGAGCTACACTCCTTACTGCCCACGCCCACGCCTTTCCCAGCCCATGACGGTGGCGCCGTGGCGGTGCCCACTGCCACTGCCTCCATGACTGTAATGGTGATGAACTTCTTGGAACTTCCATGAGACACCAAGCATGTCTCATGTTGTGGTAATTCCAGCCGTGAGGTCACGAGGTATGAAGTGGAACAGCATGATGAAGCAGTTTTGCTTTACATTTCAAGAAATTGTTGTGCATGCAGTCCTTCCTCTTCCTACATTTAGATTCACACATGCTGCATGTTTTACATGATTTTGTTCTGATCCCCTTCAAGTTTGTGCTGGGGTGATCACGTTGTCATGGTGTTCTGGCCCTGGCTACACACAGGCACATAACAGCATTACTATTGGTGGCATCACCCTGAGCCAAACAGTCTGACTGTTAACAACTATAGGCTCCTGCATTTCATTGCCAGATGAACTTCGAAAAATAATAGCTCACATATTTTTCTGATCAGAATATGTACTACCTTGTTAAGATCTCTCAACTATTGACACTACAGATTCCTACATCATAAGGGTTAACTAAGAAATATGAGTTAAAGCCTAATGAGCTTGTAAGTTTATCTCAAGGAAAGATAAAGCCCTGCAGTGACTTGACTGTACATAAGACAAGCATTTCTACCAGACCCTGACAGTGTGACATGTACCTCGGTGGTATGAGCATTGTGTCTTCCCAAGCTTAGTCTCAGATGCATAAACCAAAGCTCAAAAACACTCATATGTACTCTACTTTACCAGTCAATAGGGTGTGGCTTCTCAAACACAGGCAACACATTACCGCTATCTCTTGCAAAGGCCATCATAGCCACTGGTCAGATGGCGGTCACTTTTAGACCCCTCAATCAAATGCTAAAACAGTCAGCCTTGAGAGGGATGCAAATGCAGGACTTCCATGTCTACCCTGTCCTAGGAACAACAGCTACGGGGCCTCTCCAGCGTGACGGTGCAGTGATGCATACACTCATCGGCACCCAGTTCATGAAACACCTGAACAGTGGCAGCCTCGGCTAAATTTATTTACTAATGTGATAAGCATCAGTGTCAGCATAATAATGTTAGTATTTGCAATGTTTAGCATGACATTAATACTTCCCCAATACTTGGCATAAATTTTGTCAACTGACATCTGCAGGAATGGTAATCTCATATTATTTCTCAGTCCTCTCTCCAGAAAATAAGACTGCTTCTGCCCTGGAGATTCCAGCCCCAGCTTGGTGTATCGAACAAAAACAAAAGACAAGCAGTGATCTTCAAATTGACAAACACGCTAGAATCCATCGCAACAGGACAAATGAGAGCATTCCTATAACAATGTTGTAGGTTATCCTGAGCGTCACTAGGCGACATCTCAACCGGACATACAAAGCAAAGCAACAGAATGAGTGTCAAATGCTTATTATTTCCTTATTTGGTGCTCATCTACCGTACCTATTTTCATTCCTCTTATAGTACAGGAAACTCGGTTACCAGTGATGATCAAGTTCATACTATTGCAAAAAGCTCCAATCCTTCATTACAGGACCATTTATAGCCAGCCTGAGGTCATTCCAAGTCTTAGTCGCTCTTCACACTTCCTCATAGTCTATCCTCTTATCAAAAATATTTGCTCTATGCAGCCAATCCCATCTTTGATCTTCACATGGCCAAAGCCATGCACTCAGCCTGTCCTTACCCTTTCATCCTGTGCTCCCTCCATACACACCATGGAATAGGGTTTGGAAGCATGAAGTTTCAAATTGTTGTGAGTGTCTACCATGATCAGGAGAGGGCAGGTGTTGCACGGACAGACACAGGCATACACAAACTGGCCCTACGAATCAAATGTGAAAGGATACACTTTTTCAATCCGTGAGCCATGACTCCCCCACACAGATGCCACAACAAATGATGACAGTGGCAACACTTATGACAACAGGACATCAGCCTCAAGTCACCAACAAGTGTTGCTATCACAACAAAAAGTACAACAAAGAAGCAGTATAACATTTTCTTGTCAAAGCTTTACCTATACCCGTACATACATCTTGTAATTTTGCAAAAGGATCTATTCAAAAACAACATGGAAACAATTGTTTTTCTCTATCATATTGCAGGCAATCAAGCAGCATGCCAAGTAAGAGCCGTTGCATCGTGGAAAAATAAGTGTACCCAGGGGGAAAAATTGTAGTAAGCCAAAGCTATGAGGACAATGCTAAGAGTCCGCCGCATGCATGCACACAGTCACCTCAACACAGTCCCTTGATTACACTTTTGCCGTGTTACTTGCGGAGCATTTACCCAGCCTCTCCTGTGTGTGTGCTCCTCACAATGAGCTGGCCCTGCATTATTGTTCTCTATCAAATATTCTGCTATCCTGTAATTGTCTTTGCCTTCCATATGGCCATAACAAGAATATACCTATAGTACTTAGTGCACACTTGGAGCTTTTGTAAACTCATCTTATGAAAGTTTTGTGTTAAAAGTTACGTTTAACACTCATGCAAGGTGGTAATAGAGCTCTGAAAACACACCCCATTGAACCCATGTCAAAAAGGATCAATATAAAATAAATCAATACAGGATAGGGTTCCCAGGAGCGTGTTATCATCTTAATGATGTTTACTGGCACTACATACCGTAATGTAGATGATATACATTTTTCCTTCAATGAAGAAATTTACTGCATATTTTGATCCATATCCAATAGTCCCAGAATTTGTGGTGATTTGTTTGATAAAAATATGGTTTTGTGATTTCCATCAACACATCCTAAACAAAACACTTTAGGTCGAGCCGTAATTACTGGTACCACATACAACAACTGTAGCAACAGATAAACACTGGTATGTGATAGCATTAGATGAAGAGCAATAATAACAATTGTATTCGTACTATACATATAGGTTTTCTTCATCCATAAGGCATCCACCCGAATGTACGAGGCGGCACAAAACCCAGAGCAGATAGTTCATATAAATACCTTATACAACAACAACAACAACACCACACAGTAGGGATGTGGTGACCCCACCGCCCACTTCACTGTCGTTTAGGCCACTGTGGTGCAGTCAGCCTGAGTGGTCAGCCATACAGCCAGCCTCCACACACAAGGCGTGGAACATGTATTTCTATATTCCCTGTAAGCTGTAGACGGCAACTAATAGGAACGAGGGGCCTGTAATGTAATGCTAATCCTCTGTAATGCTAAATCCCACAAAAACACAGAGCAGAAGAGTAGCATAATAATAACAAGAGCATTCCGATGACTGCATACCTCCGCTAGGACAAACAAATATTCCAAGATATAAAATGCACTCGCAAAAAAAGATACGGTTGTGTTGGGCTCCACCTTGAGGGCGACAGACGCCAAGCCCCGCAGCACAGCCTTAAAAAAATCCTTGGATGCAGAACCAATTCTGAACTGACTCCAAAAATGTATCACTTCTAAATTGAACCAAGCCTCACCACTGGTAAAATGTACATGCAATTCCGTCAGTAACTTTGTGTATAATACTGCTAACAAACAAATAAACAAACCGAACCAATCACATAACCTCTTTGGCGGAAGTAATAACAATAATAGTGATATGGTTTGTGGCATGGAGGTGTGCTGCTGGAGAGCCCCTGCAGAACACTTTGTGCTGCCAGTGTGCCAACATCCAGCAGGCTGAGAGACCACATTGTTGGGTTGCATCTTAGTAAGGTCATAGCTTAATAGTTCAACAACTTGCTTCTCTAACTGCAAATGCAGATTTAAATGAACAGAGAACCTGCATCATATTTTGTTTTCACCTCAAAAACATGTTCCAGAGACCTACCAAATGCTTGCGGAAGTTTGGTGATAATGTTGTGAGCCAAAATAAAACTTTCTCGAGGCATAAACACATCAAGGATTGACAAACATGGAAGTTGCCAAATTCACCACAGCTGAGACTAATGTATCCATTTCACAGCAATGTCCAAGTCATCGTTTCTATTTTTTCATCCACGTCATTTTTAACAACGAATTAGTCTTTTGGGATAAATTATAATCAACGGCAAATTTACCGAGAGATTTTGAAGCAGCTAAGGGAGAGCATTCAGAGCCAATGCTCAGACAAGCAGAACAACAAGTGGCTGGTCCACCCTGGCAACACACACACACACATCATTTATTCCGCAGTACCTGGCTCTCAAAACAAGGAGTCGCCCCCAGGCACTCCTCTCCTGACCTCGCCCCTGGGATGTCTTCCTGCTCCTCAAGGTGAAGCTACACGTGAAGGGTGTTGTTCTGCCATGATCGAGGAAATTCAAGCAGATCTTCCACACAATCACACCGACAACTTCCAACGAACCATAGAATCATGGAAAAAAAATGCAGATGCTGTTTTCATTCCTCATACTACTTCACAAGAGATGATGGAAACAGAGCCATGACATGATATATAAGTCTATAGTTTGAGGAAATATAAGGTGATAAACTGCCAGAAGAAGTCATCAACAGTGGCAACGCATTTAAAAACAGCTATGAGTTCTATGACCATCATGTTCACAACTTACTGAGAACAGGCACACCTTTTGGACACTTAGCTACCTCGCCTCTTCAGCAATCACGGGGTAAGCAATATGGTTACCGGTCATTTCGTAAACATGTCATTTCCCCCACAAACCCTTTTGCCCAAATTTAGAGTTTATTCACCCACACTATAGTATGTTCACCCACAAGTATCATGCAGTACTAATATTAAAACAAAATACATGCAAAGTATAAAATAAAAAAATTGATTCATAAACTGTAATTCATAGAATTGAAATAGTCACGTATTGACACACAAGTTATCAGCTGATGACTGGGCCATTGAGAGGAGCACAAGCTTTCAACAATTGGTATAATGATCCCTCGCCCCTCATGTACTCATCCCAAAGAGTGAATATTTTAGCCTGTAATCCCTTACAATTTTTCCGTTGGATTCTTCAAAGCTTTCTTTCGGATACCAGCCTTATGCATACAGATTACAGATGTTAATTTGACCTTTGTGAGGAGAAGGCTTACAAGGTAAAGTGGGGGTTGCATCTACCTGCAGCACGTTTGTTTAGCCATTGAGTAGGTAGTCATTGGTAGGGGACATCCGTACAGGTGCAACGCATCGAATACAGTGATCTAAGCAGGCTGTCATCTTGTCAGAAACTGAATAAATCCCATGGCTTTCCTCAATTACAAAACCTAAATACATTACCTCTCGTTATTATGTTAATTTCGGAACAGCTTCAAACTACGCACATCTCATTATTGTGATTATCATGCCAGTGTATTTGTGGTACCTGGAACTGTCACCGATAGGAATTTTCGCCAACATCGACAAGTGTTCCAATTTTTCACGTCGGTGAGTTTTCCTACTTTTGGCGACAGTTCCAGTTCCTGGTCTTGAGATTACAGTACTCAATATATACATCTAATGAACTTTTACCCGTGTTTCTACATTAAGGGATTAAATACCAGCAATAGCAATAGCAATACCAGCAACAGTTAGGTTAGGTTATGTCGGTTAGTTAACCAATGTCCAGGTTAGGTTAGTGAACGGGCTGGGGGTCTGGAGGGGCAGAACCCCAGTTAGGTCAGGTTAAGTTACCAATGTCAAACTGCAGTTATAGTGTTCTGGGACAAGCACAAAATGTGATGTCCAATAATTAACTAGCTTTTATTCTTTCTTTTCATCTATTTCAAATGGAACTGTCGCTGAAAATTTCCACGTCGGCGAGTGTTCTACTGAACATTGGCAAAAGTTGTCAGTTGGTGTTTCGGCGAAAATAGTTCCATGAACCGTGTTTGTTTGCTTTTGGTTATACCTGAAGTATGACGAATGTGATCTAATGTAGGTGAAATGCCTCCATTGTGTGGGCGAATTGACCCATGGCGAAAGGACTCCATAGTGTGGGCGAAACGATGTGTGTGCAAAATGACTTGATACCAGCAATATGAGCCTTTGGTCATTATATCATCGACTTTTTCCTACGAACACAATGATATTGGTAAATTTTTACGATGGCACCAAACTTCCTTACACAATTGGGAGCATAGTTTTTGTTTACCTTATTGTATTATAAGGGACATTTTCTCCTTGAGCTTTCCGTCGCAAATTGATAGTTTCGGAGGTATAGAACATTTTAGGTGGGAGGAGGAATATGTCTCCTTGTTTACAAAATGCCTCCCTCTTCCTCTTCTTGTGACCTGTATCGCTTTTGTTTCGGAGGCGCACCCGTGGCTACCCTACCTTACCTTACCTAACCTAACCTAACCCAACCTTTAACCTCCTAACTGGGTCCAATAATAAGTTTAATAAAATACCAAACAAAAGCGATGCAGGTCACAAGAAGAGGAAGAGGGAGGCATTTTGTAAACAAGGAGACATATTCCTCCTCCCACCTAAAATGTTCTATATCTCCGAAACTATTGATTTGCGACGGAAAGCTCAAGGAGAAAATGTCTCTTAGAATACAATAAGGTAAACAAAAACCATGCTCCCAATTGTGTAGGGAAGTTTGGTGCCATCGTAAAATAATACCATGATATTTTCTACTTGAAACGTTGGTTGATATGGATACGTTAGAAACTGTTCTTTCTGAATGGACATACATATATTCATGCTGGCTATAGTGTCATATAGAACACATTCCCCATCAAAAATGTCATATCTTATGAATCATGCTCACTTTCCCCATAGTGACAGAACACACCTCATCTATTCAACAACCTTGCCAGCAGCACAGCCCTATACACTCCAATGTCCACTGATCATAAAGGATGCAAGACTCATATAACTCAATTAACTTGGGGTTAATAGTTACATTACGAGATATTACAATACATAGCAAACAATGATGAACCAGAAGAATATCACAGCATTAGGGGACAAAACCATTCAAATTTCAAGTTAACTTACTCCCTCAAAGAGCATCTTTACGACAGATAATCTCCAAAAACAAAAAATTGTGTAAAATCACAACTATGAAGCAAAACAAGGAACTCCATCCATCCTAACCTTCACTGCACACCAATATTACTGAGAACAGAAGCATGAGTGATCAAAAGCCCTCCCAGACAACACTCCGTCACCACAAATCACCAGACTTACATCACTTTAAGGTTAAACGATGTCACTGCTTCCTGTCTCAAAAAGGAGTGTTTGGTAATTTCCTGTGATTGTTTCCAAACATTACTAATGCCTACACGATATTTTTTACACTTTCCATTTCGCGGCAGCACCAGGGGCGTAGCAGGGGTGGTGGTGCCTCAGTGAAGCCCCCCACACAGCCACTACCTCAGGGCAGTGCCTGGGCTGGGTACTGGGATCAACACTCCACATGTTATTACAATACGTGCAGGGTCTTGTTCTATCCACCATAACTCATCCACATTACAATTCCACATCACCGCAAAATTCCACTGTCAGAAAGCGTAAGGACGCATGAAAATATTTGTATACAAACAAAAAAGCAATTTGGTGTCCAATAAGATGAGTGTGAAGGGCCACTCCACCTCGTCCTGCACCGTCTTCACGCCCGCTATGCTGCTGCGGGGGCGTGTTCCTGCGGGTACTCACATGATAGGAGGGTCGGGCATGGTGGTCCTGGGCTACTCCACCTTGTCCTCGGTTGGAGAGACGTCACTTCAGCCCCTGAGGAGCACGCAACACACACCTGCCATTTGCAAGGGTTCAAAACACACTGGCTGACTGGCTCCTTCGCCCTCTGTCACCCGCGCCGCCAACCTCCCCCGGCAAACATTTGATCAATTCTTTCCATTTTTTTCTTTATCTATTTGCCTCTTCCTCTTTTCGTTCACTATATTGACATGGTTCATGTTTGGTGTCCTTGATGTAGGTATTTTTACTCTGCTCTTCCTTCATAGATTATTTGGATTGTTTTTCCTACTTTCTGTCGTCGTCTTGAACACCAACATAAATACCGTGGCGTCATGTAATAAAACTCTCTCACACTCTCATCATGTATTTTCACGTTTATACTTGTGCACATGTTTGTTTGTGTGTGTATGTGTGTGTGTGTAAATTGGCCAGATAGTAATTGTAGTGTCCATAATTAACCAGTAACATATACCTTCAATCCATTTCACTTCTTGCAACATGAACATATTTAATTTAAGGTCTTCTGAGCATATAAAAAAATAAAAAAATGTTTGGGGGTATTGCACGTGTGAAGGTGTTGGCAGGATCCTATAATCATTATGTCGAGGCTGCCACATAGCCCAAGCTCCACGACCTATCTTTATGTGGTGGAGTAGGGCTGATGAGTGATAATGTGACGTCACACATCACTATTAAACAACATTGCTATTCATGTGAAAAGCTACCTGTCCGCGCTTTCTTGATGTGGTGTGTGGCAGCGGTATGGTGATGACAGCACTTCATTAACTATTATTATGATGTCAAATTACTCAGGGGCGGCAAATGGCTGGAAATAATTATGTGTTTGAGTCTGTATGAAGTTTGACCTAACAATGATATATTGCACTTGAGTACTATTCCAGTATGCTGCGTGTTGCTTCCGGGGACGCGCAGAGGTCGGGAGTGAGGGAAGAAGGCGAAACCAGCAAGAGTCATTTGCAGGAATATTTCTCCCCTCGATTTTCTTACATTTCCTCAGTAAAGGGGTGATAGTTTCCTGCAAACCACGCTTCTATAATTGAGATATAAACTACACACAGAAGCTAGCGTTTACATCAGCCCTCCCACTTGACGGGATTGGTCACAGTACCGAAAGTTCGAAACCCTAGCTCAGTCTGCTGCAATGGTGACCCAGGGGCGCGGTATCTGCATCCCCAATACAGCCTTCACCAAGGATAGTATCTATCCTTGGCCTTCACCTTGCCACTGCAACCATCGCCAGGGTCCTTTTTTTTTTATTCTCCGGAATCCAGATGATGGAACGTTGGAAAAAGAAAAAGAACGACATGCTTGGGTTATTGTAAACTTGTGAAGGATGACTCACTTCACCTCCTGCAATAATTACTCCTGCCTGATACAAACCTGAAAGTCATTATATCAAACAATGTTAAAGTTCTTGCACCGAGTGGTGAGGGCACGGCGTCTGACTTTAGTGTATTAAACAGTATTAGTCGGGAACCAGCCGTGTGAGACACAGAGAGCAAGAAAGCTAGAGTGTGCGGGCTGCGGCGCGTGACTTACGGTAAATATTAGCGTTGGCGAATTCCTGGGGCCACAGCAGGGGCGGAAGGGCCCCTTGGAGGCTATACCACCCCTCACTCCCCTGACCAAAATCACCACTCCAGTGGAACAAATGGGTGATGCTACTATGGAATAGTCGATAAATTTGAAGGAGGAATAAGAGCAATGGAGCAACATTGCGCTACCTTTTATTGTTACTGATGAGTGGAGGTCGAGGTCACACACAGCGTGAGTGCACAGCCAATGGAACCTATGGAATATCGTGATGGCATGAGGAGCTACTGCACAATTTTGGGCTCCGGTACATCGTTATGCAGAATCACACGGGAGACGTTTATGGTGGGCTGTGTTGTGTGTGGTGCGACGCCAGTGTTGAGGTCTGAGATCATGAACCAGCGCACAACAGCTGGGCCACTTCTTGTGCAACATCTTCCACATCACATTTGTAAGGTGTGACGTGCCTGAACACTATTGGCAACAAAATTGTATACATCACTGATAAATGTGCAGTTGTGCACCTGAACACATAAGTATGAAGCGATGTAATACACCGATGAACATCACAGTAGAAACACCATTCCCCCTCGGCAGGCTGCCCACGCTGACCGGCCCAACGCTAACACCTGCACGAAAGTTGGCAACCTGATTTTGGATGCACCGGTGTTGCATAAAATAGGTACCGCCTGTAAATAAGTCACAAAACACTGCGACACCGCCCGTGTTTGCCAGCTTATGGTAATTTTCCCATACTAAATATATGTTTATCAGTATAAAAGGTATACTGTTATCTTCGGAAATGCTTGCTCTATAATATTATCAAATAAAAAACCGTAAAACACACTAAAGAAAGGCCATTATGAGACTCTCAAGAAATATGCATGAACTTAATATTCTATTAAACTCTTCGTCATTTAATACTTTGCGAGAAAACTTTTTACATGGAGAATATGAATAGAAGCGGAATTTCATTAGCTTTCCATTGATACATTTCGTTTTCAGATAAATGAATTAGTAGCATACATAAATGAGCGTTAACTAAATAAATAACATCATGAAATCGGGGAATTTTTTCCCAATTGATGGTGTTATTTATTTAGTTAACGCTCAGTTATGCATGGTTCTAATTCATTTATCTGAAAACGAAATGTATTAATGGAAAGCTAATGAAATTCCGCTTCTATTGATATTCTCCATGTAAAAAGTTTTCTCGCAAAGTATTAAATGACGAAGAGTTTAATAGAATATTAAGTTCATGCATATTTCTTGAGAGTCTCATAATGGCCTTTCTTTAGTGTGTTTTACGGTTTTTTATTTGATAATATTATAGAGCAAGCATTTCCGAAGATAACAGTATACCTTTTATACTGATAAACATATATTTAGTAGGGGAAAATTACCATACGCTGGCAAACACGGGCGGTGTCGCAGTGTTTTGTGACTTATTTACAGGCGGTACCTATTTTATGCAACACCGGATCCAAACACTCACGGATCTTATAGTTTCGACTTTTTTCTTAATGTTTAGCTATACAATATGCTAGTTTCAAGTCTTATATCTGAATTATTGTACCTGATATCGGGCCGTTCAAAAATTACGTAACACCTAAGGGGGGGGAGGGGGGGAGGGTACAGTTTCATGAATGTGACAGTAGGGAGGGGGGGGGGGGTGCAGCTATGGGCTACATAATATCATCAGATTATTTAAAGACAAATCTAACAATATGATAATTTGCAGGTAGGTAGCCAACTTAGGCTTGACTTAGTCTATATATTATCGCATTTGTTACATAATCTTTTAGGGGTGGGGGGATCTGGACATGTGTTACAAGGCGTGACAAGGGGGGGAGGGGTGTCAAAATTACCAAAAAAAGCGTTACGTAATTTCTGAATGGCCCCTATGAGAACGGCAAGGCAGTCACCCGAGATTAGTACTATACGGTAGCAGGTGAAGAGTTGTGCACCATCACTGGCGGCCACGTGTGCCTTGTGACTGGTCCTGAGACTGGCCTGCGTCCTACTGGCAGTGGTAGCCCTATAGCGGCCTTAAGCTAGCCTTCACACAGGGCTCCTTGGTCACCCCAGTCATACACACGCACATCAACCAAAGGTCCATAACCACTTGGCCGCCTTGACAAACCCTCTCCCTCTTACAGCCAGACAAATTACATTATCTTGTAACACATAACACATGGCCAAACGTTGATAGGAAATTTGTCATTGATTATGGTAAAACTTAAGCTTCTCCAGTGACTTTTATAGATGAGCATGTGAGATAATTCCTGATAAGAGAGCCAACTTTCCGGGTGACGGCCATGAGGTACGAAAAAAAAAAAAGTCTTGTTCTTCGCCTTGGGTGTCCCGGTACAAGACGTGCGACAAAACGTGTGGCAGCAGCTGTCACAAACCCTCAAAGTATATTTGAATACCTGCTGTATAGCTTGATATCTCTTGAACAGTTGAGTCAGTATCTTCTTGAGGCGTACAGTACATGCATGGCCGCTTCTTGCGACCAGCTAAACTAGAGGCTACTGTAGGTTTAGTCTCCTACTTATTCTAAAAGGTGAGTTTTCCTCATAAAAATGATACAATTATAAGATTTACACAAACTATGTACATTTACTCACTACACAATACCAAGTTTGTTCATAATGGAGAAGGGAAAATCTCCAACAGCGGAACATCAAGGCCTTGACGAGTGATGCTGCAGACGGATGCTTATGGTGGTGGTGGTGGTGAGTGATAGCGGTGGTGATGGTGGGTGGGGGGCGGGCCGGGGCCTAGGAAGGCAGGCATGCAGTGGGGCGAAAAGAAAAATTCTATGGGCTATGACCCCAATAAAACATGTTCTGACGATATAGAGTAAGACTGTATATAGCTATTCGTGATTTCAGACGCATTACCCTTATACCTTATAGTAAGGAATTGTATTCTTTTCTTCTTTTATATGTGCACAATTTTTTAGGTAAGTATAAATATTGCAAACTCTTGATATATATTACAGACTTTAAATAATATTGTTCACTGACTAACGTAGCTTTAAAATTAAAGTAAGTGCGCACGGATCAGTAGATACTGTACAGCCCCGCTATGCATCTGTCGCCAAGCAGCTGATGAAAGACAAGGTCAGGCCCCTGAACACAGATATCCCACGCCTCACAGGCCGCCGGCGCCACCTCCTCGGGCTGTGACAGAGGACAATGCAACAGTTGTCCTCTGATGATGAGTGACTGTACCGACGTGAGTGACGAGTGGCTGCTATACCCTAATGATCACAGTCGAAAGGTAACAGTTGACGATGAATGACTTTACTAAACACGGAAAGAATATAAAAAGTTAACCCTTTATCAAGACTACTGGCAGAGGCGAATGATAATGGCGAGGTGACTGCGGTGAGAAGGACGACGGTTCAGCTGATGGATGGCCGGCGAGGGTGAAGTGGCAGGTGGGTTCATAAAAGATTCTCAATCCAGGGCCAGCAGTACCAGCTACACGTGTTGTAGGCCCTGTGGGGGAGACAGGCGTTACTGGCAGGCACATACACCCAGCTGAGGGTTCCACGGTAGGACTCAACACCCCTACGTCCTACAGAGATTACGTTGCATCTCATATCCCAGTCATAAGGTACAACACCACATTCCACAATCACGTGACACGTACACCAATTGCTACCTTGCCACACCACACACAACACTGACACCATCTCAACTAACACACCGATACATATTCACTTCGCTATTCGAGCATTCAGGCCTCCTTCACCCCACTCACACACCCAAACTATCAATCTTCTCTCACCTTTGAACACTACTTTACACACACTTCACTTCACTTTAAATAACATGTTAAACTATTACCCAAATCTCATCGCTGTTTTCAGATCTATCAGACACCTTCCATATCACTAACAAACATAACCTCTTTATTGTTGCGTCCTAACGTCACGTCACGCTCATTCTCTACACCACATTCTCTGACGCTGCATCTCCGCCCTTCTCATGTCATATCACACTCCATGTATGAGGCTCATGAACTTCCTTTACATCATGATCATTATGTCCACATCTTATTATTGACACAACCTTCACCACAGACATCCAAACCTGACAGAAGACTTACACCACTCTGAAGCGTCACACACATTGCAGTATATTATTTCAAGGTATTCCTTAACACTAACGAATTCCAAATCATTCCATTGTATACCACTCTACACTGATAACAAATTCCACTGATCTACTGAAACCATTTTGCACGTCAGTACATTAGTGCATGCTGGATCTCATCTATCAACGCCATACACAAGCACCTCCCATTTCGCAGTACAACTTACAAATAAGTAAATGAATAAACAAGGGAAATAAATAACGCAGCTCAAACACATCTTTCTCACACTACCATCCCAAACCACTCACGCCACACAAATCACAATCAACCACTATCATGCTCTAGAAACAAAGTAAAAGGAGCAAAGGAAAAGGATCCACAGTAAAGCCTGCTTGAGGTGGTGAGCTGCTGCGAGGGACAGGTTCTCTTCCTGAGACTTTTAGCAGAGAGTTAAAGGTACTGTAGGCAAAGCTGAGATGAGAGTGGCCATGATTTATTGACATACTACTACTGTACCAGATATTGCCATTTGTTTACTGCAGGACTAGAGATATATGAGGCCATTTAATATCTGCCATCACCTTCTACACATTGAGGTAATTTCATATTATAGCTTTGAGATGAGCGTGTGCCAAAGACTGGAATGAGGCCATGAAGACCCTCCAGAGTATTGAAGTCATCCAGAAGGTTGTCCTGCAGTCATTGCTGTCGCCATGCAGCCATAGCTATGATCCCATATGCAATTAGCACTTGGCTAAAATATTTTTTCTCCACACAGCCTCAACGGTATAACTTTTCTTGCACGTACACTGCAATTGTTAGAAAATTAGAATTACGCCACAAGGAAGGGCATAGAAAGACAGCATGAATGGCTACTACATAGGTCACGGTGTGATGTGGATCAATCATTCATTTCAACTTTTGGACATTGGAAGATAACAAGTCGTTGTACTTTGTGACCCCTGTTCTTAATAAACTAAGACCCTTTAATGAGCAACCTACAATGTCCACATTAGAACACTCAAAGAGATGGAAACTCACCTTCTGTACTTGTAAATCCCCGAAAGAGGATGCAAAAATACGAAAATGTTAGCTTGTCTGTTACAAGTCTCAAAATGTGTTTTCAGGGGACAACTGTTTGGTGCAGTGCAAGTCTAACACCTGTATTATGTTAAAGCATGATAGGACACTAAGGGGCTAATCACTGAGTAAAACTACTCTCAGTAGCATAAAAATCATTGTAAACCTTGTCTGGGTAATGAAAATTACTTATAAAAAAAATTGCTAGAATGAGAAACCTATAAGTAATGTAGTGAAGGGCAGGGAGGGAGGGAGGGGGCCTGGCGAGGCGGCGAGGCTAGGTGGGTGGAGGGTTGGGGTGAGGGAAGGAGGGGTGGAAGGCAGACTCTAGGGGTCTCATGGAGGTACTATAAGCTACTGGCATGAACCATGTGCATAATGCATCAATATGGCTAGTACCAAGTGTGAGAAACTGCTGCATACACAAAAAAATAGGTTTCTCTAATGTAAAAACTGCAACAGGTCATTCACATTTATTGAAGTTGTCAAAAGCCATATATAAAATAGCAAATATCTAACCCTTATCTTACAGTTTCCAAGATGTATGTACGTTATCTACACTGCCTAGGGCCATGATTGTTCTTGAAAAATGAGTCTGAGGCTGCGTGCAAGAAACTCAGCAACTCAAGCAAGCTTCTAAAAACATTTCATCTCTATCCCTCTGATTAATCACTTGTCCTTTTCCCATTGGAAAGTTATACATGCCTCCTAATAGTCTGATCAAGAAAGGTGGCCTGAAACTGTTAATCACCAGACAGCATCACACTGTAAATCATTATTCTACTCGTGAACTCATGAACATCTTTGGCTGATGGTCCACCCACTCACTGCAACTCATCACTACTCAAAACTGACCACAGATTACATAATTATGTGTACAGACTTCATTCAGTCATTCATGAGGCAAAGTTCACGATGAACTGTCCAGCCCCCACACAGAATACACCAACACAGTCCACACATACAGTTGCCATTACCACTCAAATACTAACTTGTGCAAATGAGTCTCCAGTGTTCCAGAGATCTTACAGATATAAAGCGACATTCATGAGCTGTCTAAGGTACATCAACCTAAATTTCAAGAGTGCATCTCAAGACCAATACTTAGTGATATACCACGGCAGCCATAACTAGGCAAATGAATGAACACAGCACATTGGTTGACATTTCTGATTTCCCAAGGTAAACTATCAAGAAATTCTTATAAAAACAATAATCTATTCTTGACGATGAACAATTACATTTCCCTGCATTGCATGTTGGTCAATGTTGATGTTGGCAGAGCAGTGGGCCTTCTGGGGTCTTCTGAGGAGTGACAATGATGTCTATGAGATGCATTTGTGCGCTTTTCATATGAAGAAAATGGTATCACAAAGACTAAATGACACTTAATGCTATTCTGATACATATTTGTGATTGCTACATGATGTGTGCAGATGGGAAGGCTGCGCTGCGACCAGACACAGCCCAGAGGTCAAGTGGCTCCACCAGTGCCTCATAGCAAGCTATTTTTTGCTTATTTCCTATATAGAATTCCCATGACAGCTGCTTAAAAGTATCACAGAACAATTAAATATTACTACAGTACTGTCAGCATTAGAAAATTTCTAAGTAAAAATAGTTTTCCAAGAGGCACCCTCTGTGGTGCTGCATTTGGCCGCAAAGCTGTCTTGATTAGAGCAAAGACACACTCACTGGTGGCTACAAGGATAGTCGCATGTTCTGGTTGTCACATTTATATCTTAGATTTTCTTCGAGGCAAGTAACATTGAGTTTATCTGTTCTAAGGATTCCAGAATTGTCTCCTCTTTCCTTGTGGGACCAAACAAGTTGATGCTCTTCAATGCCCTAACATCACTCAATAGTACAAAATCAATACAGAGTATAAAAATCTTATAATACATTGTCTTTAGACAGTTGTTGAGTTATTCCTTCCTAAGCATTAGTGCAGATCAACACGCACACACCTCTCGGTACCAGCCACTGTCCACCAAATGTGCACTGAAGACAAAAAAAAGGTGCAAGACACTTATGGGAGAAAGCTATAATATAATGGAAATAATATCTAGGAAATAACTCCAAATGTTGAAAAGAAAATGTCAGGTGATTGTACATTGCCTTGATCTATTGGATCCCAGGTAGATTAATAATTTATCTAAACTTTATCGACAAATTAATTCTCTAAACTTCATCAAAGATTACATGACTTGAACATGTACCGACACAGTAAAAGAATAAACATGCAAAGCAATGTGAAAAATGTCATGATCCTATGAAAAGCCCAACCCTGGTGTGGCCGCACCAAACACCTTTTCCTGCACACACTTGGAAGGCGGTGCACTGAGCCTCTCAGGGGCATCCCCTTCATCACCTAGCATTACTGTGTAATAAAAAGTTGCAGGTAGACAGGCGTCATCAGTTCAGTTCTCAACGCGAGGAAAACTTTACTTTACACTGGTATCTCACAGCCTGTAATATAGTTACACTAAACAGTTTTCAGCTACATCAATTGTACTGTTTAAGTTTCTTTCATAATGGCTGTGAGAATCTTCACAAAATTTTCATCTTAACTTGATGAGTGTATTGCACCTAAACTTACTATTCTGACTTTATCTACTTGGTGTATGACAACTATAAATTTTTCAATCCTAATGTCTTGATGTCTATGCACTACCTACAGTGAAAGGTGTGACTTTTGTCCCAAGTCTAAATCAAAACATTCTGATGGATAACAAAAACAATGACTCATCATTTAATATATAATGTACATCTTCATATTTCATCACTGGGGAAGAATACTAAGCAAGCTTAACCTCAAGTAAGAATTAAATGTACCCTGTCACTAGAAGTCAATAAGAAGGTTAACAACGGATACAGCTTAACTCAACATTACAAACACTGATTACTTTGGCCAAGAAAAGATCAGAATTTGTAACTTTCTAAATCTCCATTAGGAACTCACATTTGAAGAAACAAAACACTGCAAACATTTGAGAGTCAATCTGATCCTGTCTTCCTGTGGTCAAGAATGTTCTTTATCTGGATCGCCTGACTTCCAAGGATTGCCAAGACTCAGCACCACAGAATGATGGACCCAAGCAACTTATCTAATCTTACCCATGGTATTACTTCTTTTTCCAAGGTAGAACTAAGAAAAAGAAAAAAAATTAAACCCCCATGAAAAGTATGTTTCTAAGGATCATTATTTTAGTGATCCAAGTTACTAGTTGAGCACTCTCTCCTACAGTGGCTACCTCTCGACATTGACTGAGTGTTTATCCCGAATGCTGGCTATGTTACCTGACATATTCAAACACTACCTACAGATACTTATGTAATTGAAGCTCTAGCAATGGACTGTTGTACTTGCTGATGGTGAGTGGGGAGTGGACAAAGTGCTGCTCGTCACTCACCAGGGCAGCAGTTGGATCGTCATTATGAAGTGTACATTCATTTGAGTTAAAATGACATGTTTCTTTACTACAATCTTAGAAAAGTACAAAGCTTTATGGCTCATTTCTAAACAAAGTATATACATACACATATACATCATACCATATCCATACACTGAACTACAGGGCAACTGCAAAATCACCCAAACCTTCTTAATCATATTTTGCTTGACTTAGATATTACATTGGGCAGACAAAAGTCATTTCAATTATTCTAGTCTTATTTTTCAGTAAAAAAACTCGCAGTCACTTGTCCAACACTTGTAAGGACCCCAGGATCACCCCTTGAGACCCGCTGGCATTACCACACACCTGGTGTTTCTGGATTAAAAAGGTTCAGGTCTACTGAAACATTAAGGTACATCACACCCTAACTCTAAACACAAAGAAACTGGTCCAGGCAGTATCACAATGCTGTGGGTGGAAAACAATGATAATGTGGCTGGCTAGGGAGCTGGTTGTGTTACAGTACAGGGAGACAAGTACACAAGTACATTGTCATCTGTAGTCTAGGTATTTTTCTTAAGTTAGAAATATTACTTCTCTCTCACAACAGTAAAAAATAACAGACATCTATACGCACATAATTAAAATAATGGATGGTTTCGTGAGCTGTGCTGCCAGGAAACTGAGGACAAGTATTACCTGCACTGACGTCACAGGTACCTGGCTGTCTTGCTTGCAGTGGCTTTATAAAGGATCCAGATGCTGAGCTTTTAATATAGTGGCATGGATAACAGAAATACACTGTTTTGGTAATAGAATATGGTAAGCAGCTGTGTAGTATTGCCCCAACCCATTCCCAGAAGTGAAGTGTCAAGCTGTGGTGACATCACATACACCAAGGCAAGTCCTGACGTAGTACATACTGTCCAGACTGTCACTAGACCAAGACTGATGGTCCTCAAAGTATCATGCAGGCCAAGAAGGTTCAGTCTAAAATAAGCTCTCTAGGTTTAGTGTCACGAAGATTTGGTTGTAAAGTTTAGTGACTGTTGAACTCTTGAAGAGCTTTTGGTAATCTATTCATCATTATAATTTTTATGTTAAAGCTCAGGACATATTTCTGCAAAATTTGTCAACTCATTGAATTATTCACACAGCCATAGGAGCTTGTTTGAATTAACACATAAATTTATGAATCCCATTACTTTAGATATTCTAAAAACATATTTAGACTTGTTGCACTATGAATGTTTCACAAAAAAGTTAGAGAGCTGATTTCTGACAAGGTTTTGTGACGGTAAAATTGATTTCTTTAACCTCTATGGAAAATGTATGAGGCTCTGCACCCAGCTGAGACACTGCTACTGAGGAACTTCACATTCTTCCCTGCACTGATAAACTTGGTTACTGACAACATTCTTGAAGACCACATCTACCATATTGCCTTTGACAAGTACTGGTACCGAAGGGCTCAAGTGTGTATGCAATGCCCCTCTAGAAATACGTACATATATTCAGGGCGATAAGTGCCTCTTGCTGGAAATGTTATCATTGTTCTCAAAACTTTTTGTGGTAATAAAAAAGTATTCATTTTAAAACATATCACAGAATAAGGACATGATGAAATCAGCATTCATATGAGGGAAGAGACAGTATTTACAAGGAGCTGCCACCCTGGAGACCCTGAGATCGAGCCTCTTTGGTTGCCGGTGTAGACACTGCAGTACACACACACACACACACACACACACACTTGGAAATTTACATACATAAATCAAAGATTACATATATTGTGTTTACTTTCAGTGTGACTTTAATACAAGATTGTAATATATATTTTTCAGGTTGATATAATGAAGAGAAATGTTGCAAATTATGTGTAAAAAGCTGAGTTCACCTCATTTCACAACCCAGTTATGTATATAGTTGGTGACTTTGCTCGTGGTGGATGGCAACCCTTGAGACATTACCTTACAAAGTATGTTACTCTAGCAGCTGATTACTGTCATACAACAAAAAAATGTATAGAAGTAAAGTAAGAATTCATCACAGCCAAGAAAGGCAGGGTTCCTCCTCTTGCTTTGAGCGAACTCCCATGACGCATTATTTCATGTGATCAAAAGTAAATAAAAAAAGTGTCTCATACAAAAGAGAGAGGCAGGTCTCAGGTTCGCTAGGGCGGCACAAAGATCAAATATATGGAACTATGCCTGAAAACTAACTATATAATTTCAGTTTAGATATGTCATGCTTGTATAAGAAAATTCATGGTAACTATATATAGGCATAAAATTGCCCTTCGTTTTCAAATTTTCAATTGGCATGAAGTACTTCCTCAATGTGGACTATTATGTCAGCTATCTTGAAGAGGGTTTCACAACAATATAGTGATGGATAATATGAAATAAGGCACAATAAACTAAGGGTTAGGGTTTCAAAGACAAATTTACAAGGAGCAAATGTTTGGTGTGAATGTTATAAGTAAAATGCAACAGATGGAAACCCTTCCGAGAGGTTCCGAGGAGCAGAGCTGAAGGCTAGGGGGTTTGTGAGCAGAAATGACACGTCGCAGGGTTGATGGTGACAAAGAGGCTACACATTCTGCCTCCCTCATTAACTGCATTTCACCATTAGGTGTCAAAACATTATCTGCAAACAATAAAGTACAGTTAAATTCTTGTGAAACCCAAAACAAAGAAAGGCAACAGGTGCAGAAAATGTCATAGGACCTATCCCTAACAAATACCCTTACTGTCGTTGCTTTACATACTGATTCAGTAACTGAATAAAATCATCAAATGCTTCATTCAACAAACAGAAACATTATGTAGCACAATTCCAAGTGAAGTCAACACATGTGGTTATCTAGTACTGTATTACAAATACTGCATGAAAATCCCAACTTGGGCCAGCGAATATTTATATGAACACCGATGGTTTTTCACCATCCATGCGCTGTGCTCAGTCACCAAGATGAGGACATTCACTATCAATGTAAAAAAATAATAGAAAAAAATATTTCCGAAACTCAAGGCTATGAAACCATATGCATAAGTCATGGAGTTGAGCAACATATGATTTTGTCTAGGTTTTCACAATCTCAGATTGTAGTGCCCTAGTTCATGAATACAGCAGTACACATGGATGAGGCTGCTAAACTCATGTAGCAATCTCATTTTACAGAAATAAATGAGGTCAATGTAAAATGACAAATGACTGCTCTGCTAAAGACCAACAATGAAACAGTGTTGGCATGACAGTGATGACAGTGTTGGCGTGACAGTGATGACAGTGGTGTGTGCACCGCAAGCCACACACCTCTTTGGTTTGTGAGATAAGTTACAACATCAACAATTTTCATAAATTTACTTTAATTCTGAGGTTATGCATGCTTAAACATGTGCATGCAAACAAATGTATTCTGTATGTGTATGTGTATTATTCATCCAAGATCACGGTCACATGCTGAACTTGTGATCTCCTGCTACCACCCTCTCGGAAAGAGCAGTGCTCATAGAGACCGATCTATGAGTAGGGCTGAGACCTCATTAATCACACACGTCCCCCCCCCCCCCCCCCCCCTTGCTCAATGGGGACAGTAACTGCCCGTGTTTCCAGGACAAAATCTCGAGCCTTGAGCGGGCTCGATCCCAGGCACATCAAGTGACTCGTTTGAGGACTTTACCAATGTACCACACGAACAGTGTGTGTGTGTGTGTGTGTGTATTTACCTAGTTGTGTTTTACAGGGCCTGAGCTACATTCGTGTGTGTGTATTTACCTAGTTGTATTTACCTAGTTGTAACATACAGGAAAAGAGCTATGCTCGTACTGTCCCGTCTCCAAATCTACTATTATCCAGTTTGCCTTTGAAGTCCTGAATACTTCTTGCATTAATCACTTTTGCATCAAGGTTGTTCCAGGCTTCTATGCTTCTATACGGGAAGCTGTATTTTTTTATATCCCTCTTGCATGTTGTCCTTTTCAATTTCTTCTCATGACCTCTTGTACTTCTATCGTCCCACACTAACAGATCTTCTCTATCAATTTTTTCCAGACCCATTGATGCTCTATACACTGCTATAAAATCTCCCCTTTCTCTTCTTTTCTCAAGTGTTGGGAGTTTTAGTGTGTGTGTGTGTGTGTGTGTGTGTGTGTGTGTGTGTGTGTGTGTGTGTGTGTGTGTGTGTGTGTGTGTGTGTGTGTGTGTGTGTGTGTGCAAGAATAGTAAAGTATTTACAGTGGTCTCTTGTAAGACGCAGACTTGACTTTTTTTTTAAAGACTCGATCAGACATATTATCTCTATGAGAGCTCTGCAGGTCTGTACACGAGATGTAGGTCTGACTCTTCAAAACTGGCATGCAGTAATGTCATGTACTCATCATACATACACGGTATACCCTCAACACCAGCCTGCTGCCTTGGGCCTACTAACATCTCAGTACTGTATAATAGGGCCCGTAACAAACAAAATTATTTGTGTACGTATATGATAATCAAAAGGAAAAGGCAACAAAAGCTCACCATTAAGGCTTTGAAAAAAGTTTAATGAAATAGGAAGTTAGGAGTTAATTGCATTGGATGGCGAGAGCCATCAGAGGCAACGGCACCCTCTCCACCGCCCTCCTACACAGCCACAATACTCGGTAGCCTCCCTCAGCAACTCTCATGTTGCAGCAATTCAAAAACATAAAACCCTGTAAGGTGCCCCACTGCCCAGGGTTAATTAATAGGGTTGAGCGGGGTGACAGTGACTGATAGGGGTGACAGGAGTAACGTCAGGCCTTCCAGTACAGCTTCATGCCCAGCCTCTTTTTTCCTCAAGTAGAAAGTGATGAGTGATTATTGACTGTGTTGTATGCATTATTAAACAGTAATTTGCATTGATTAGTCTTGAAATCTTGATACTTGATGACTCATCAGTCGATGTGTCTTGCAAAGTTAGTTCAGGTGGAGTAAATACAGGTGGTTTACGTTTAGTCTTGGCACGGGGCTGTTACATTAACACTTATATCATAGGCTTCGTTGGTATGAGGGATGTGGTTTTTGGACACGGAGTATATGGACCTGCTGCATTAACTGTGCCTTAGAAGAGACCACTGCATTAGGTTGTTGTAGTGTTGTGGCATTTAAATCCACTGTACAGAACACAAATACTTAAAAGAACATGCATAAGTGAACCGTACCATGGTTGGTGGACACGCCAGGCCTGGGTCCTGTGCGGCGGTGCCAACACACATCCACTGGCTGCTGGGCCTCATCAGCCCCTCCTCATAGCATCTCCAGGTGATCACATGCACTCACTTCCACCTACACAAGTATGCTTACGCTTAACTTATGGATTAGTTAATGTATACTTCTTAATTTTAAACATTGCAAAAGTATAAAAACAAAATGTTGAAAGCACTTGACTGTGAAGCATGCTTGTGCTGCATGCATGTGGGTGTAATCATCTCTCTCTCTCTCTCTCTCTCTCTCTCTCTCTCTCTCTCTCTCTCTCTCTCTCTCTCACAGGATTTTGGAGATCTAACTTTGGTGAAAAAGGTTAATCATGACAACTAAGCTTTATATAAATGTTAAAATATCATGTAATGAAGTTTTCATTAGGATCTGTAAAGTATTGTTCCTATAACATTATCCTCGTAATTTTATAATGGTAAGCAGTGAACTATATTTGCATTATTTCCGATAACTATGCTTTATAATTTTATTAATTTCAAGTCAAAACATTTCCCCAAAATAAATATCAGGATTTATCAACTTGAAGATTAATGACACAGGTACACAAATACTCAACAATACACACACACACACACACACACACACACACACACACACACACACACATACACTGATACACACACACACACACACATAGTTTCTTGTCCATGTTGGTCAACTTTAGCAACACTTTTGCAGCAGTTGTCATAACAAAATCGAAAAGGTGAAAGAATGGCGGCAGAAGTCTGCATATCTTGCTTATCACTTTTGAGAGCCAGCTGTTGCCCACTTTCTGACCCGGCTCAGAGAAGCCCGCAACACGCTTAAGGTGTCCCAGCTCCTTCAACAAAATCAATAGAAATTTCACAAGGGATGCACTAAAAATTCAAGTCCACAAATCAAAACATGACTAAAGCTTGGCACTCAAGACAGAAAAACTGCTAATTTCCTCACAAATCAAGTGCATTATGTAAGTGTTTAATATTATGCATTGCAAATTATTAGAAAAGTTTGATGCAATAGTGATATACTGATCTTTATAACTGGACATAACTTATTGAGCAATGTTCTATGATAGTATGTACACCAGTTTATTTGTAATGATTAAGGGAAAAAGAGGACAACTAAAAGCTACTTAGGTACAGCACACAGAACTAAATGGTGTGATTATCAAGAGTCTGAGAGGAGAAGCTGTTTGAATTGTTGTGGTACTTTGTGTACAAATAATAACAGTACGTAATTATAGATTGATGAAAAATATTTGTCATGAATGAAGATCCTCCTGAATCACACCACAGATGAGGCAGGCTTTGGGAACTGAGAATACCACTAGCAAACCATTGGGCCAAACAACAGAACACTTAATTACATTGTGCGATAGTTTTGTTTCTCAGCATTCCTGCGGCTCTTGGAGGTGAAGCAGAGGCAGCCGGCAGTGTTGCGGGACCGCTTGAGGGGCTTGATGGGGTTCTCCTCCCGCTGGCGCTCCATCAGACACCGCTCGTAGTAGTCGTAGTCCTTGAGGTACCTGTGGGGGGGACACAGTAAGGCCCTGGTCACCCCATCTTGTAGTCTCTGAGCTTCTGTGTTGGTGATGGGTTCCAGAAACTAACCCTTTAAGTTACTGTACTCATGAAATGCTTTATCTCAATACATAGAATAAAGTAGACAATTAATTTTGATTAGATTACATTGGACATGTTCAACATACGAGAAGCTGAATGTAAATCAACCAGTGCTTCCCATCTAATGTATCTGTATGGTATATATTATTCATAATCATGGCATACATCCATTCACACTTTCACCCCTGTATCATGATGCTGAAACAAAATATGCAGTACACAAAGACACAGTAGAGAGAAGTGGTAATCCTACCTCCAGACTATCATACTGAAGAAAATAATTCCAAAATTTTCTATGAAGAAAAACCTTAAAAGATATACAATAGATAATATCAATTCAATTTAAACTTTAATGGTAACCTTATGATCCCTAAAAGGTTGTAATGAGGCAAAGGTTTTGTTTCCTAAATGACTGCATCTTGGCAAGCTAAGGGATCTCCTCCCATAACAGCACAAGATATAAGTATACTAAACATAAGGAACAGTAGGCATGGGACAGTATCATCATCTCTCACCAGGGTTAGCTTCTATATCTAATTCATCATTTACATACTCAAGATCGTATGTTATTTTGATCCACGCAACAGTGAAAACAGCTACACACTTACACAGGGTCTTTGAAACAGAGGACCTAAATCAACACGTGTACTATCCCTTCCCCATCTCTAGCAAGTAAAGGATAAAATGAGAGGCTCTTTTAGGGGATGGAAGAATGAAGGGTGAGCTCCAGTCTTGTGATCCCCCTTCTGTGCATACGCCCGATACAACAACAAAGAGAATTATAAAAATGGATGTTGCAAACACAAATGGCATATTTTGAAACCTACACAATACATACTACATAAATGATGTACAGCCTATCAAAAGAAATAGTTGTGTGTAGAGACGTTGGATGCTTTGTAGAAGTATGGAGGGTCAAAAATAAGAGAGAAAAGATGTATAAAATCTGTAATCAGCCATTTCTACCATACATGGTATTTTACATTCTCCTAGCTGGCAACAAGAGTGTACATGCACATTGCACAGTGTGGGTACTCACCAGACCGGGGGCCAGCGGTGGCGGTTCAGGTAGGCCTGGTTCTCAGGGTGGAGGGAACGCAGCGTTTTGGTGTGCTTGTGACACACGTGGTTGTAGTTGGTGGCCATACAGGTGAGACACCACTCCACCAGCTGGTCTGCATTGTGCATCTGTACACAACCCACCCAGCGCTGTGGTAAGAACACGCCTGCCACACCACTTATCTAACTTTCAAGTTGTAATCCTACACTACACTTTCTAAACACCAGAATGTACTACAATATCATAGTCAAAGCAAGCTCCATTATACACCAGACTGCCACTGTAGGATGATTTCCTACATGTTGTAGGATTGTAAATGATTATTTCTTAAGTGTTTTTACTGAGGAGGATACACAGAAAATACCTGAAAGTGAACAGATGTTCAAAGGAAGCGATGAGGAGAAACTCAAAGATATTGTGATAACTAGGGAAATGGTGGAAGAGGGTATAGATAAAATGAAGAATTTAAAATCACCAGGACCAGATGAAGTGTATCCCAGGGTATTAAAGGAATGCAAGGAGGTTGTTAGTGAGTCGTTAGTGCACATTTTTAGGAAATCGGTTGAGATAGGCGATGTGCCATTATTGTGGAGGAAAGGAAATGTTGTTCCCATATTTAAGAAGGGAGACAGAGGACTAAAGTCAAATTATCGACCCGTAAGTCTAACGTCAGTGGTGGGTAAATTATTGGAATCTATTATTGCAAAAAACATTAGAGAGCACTTAGATAAACATAGTTTGATCAATGATTCACAACATGGATTCACCAAGGGTAGGTCATGTCTCACCAATTTATTGAGTTTTTATAGGAAAGTTTAAGAGACGGCAGATAATGATAAGGATTATGATATAATATATCTGGACTTTAGTAAGGCATTTGACAAAGTACCACACGAGAGACTCTTAAATAAGGTTAAGGCTCATGGAATAGATGGGAAGGTTCTTCATTGGATCAGAGCTTGGCTAAGTAATAGGCAACAAAGGGTTACAATTAATGGTTCTAAATCTGAATGGGGACTGGTAACGAGTGGAGTTCCACAAGGGTCTGTTTTGGGTCCATAACTATTTTTGATTTACATCAACGACTTGGATAGTGGGATTAGCAGTGATATCAGCAAGTTTGCTGATGATACTAAGGTAGGTAGGATTATTGGATCACAGTCTGATGTAAACATATTGCAGGGAGACTTAGATAAACTTAATGAGTGGGCAGTCAGATGGCAGATGGAATTTAATATTGATAAGTGCAGCGTTATGAATGTTGGTAGAAAAAACCCTGGTAATAGATACACCATACGCAATGTATCGCTGAAAAGATCAGAAGGTGAAAAAGATCTTGGAGTGAGGGTGAGCCCAGACCTCCGACCTAGGAAACAAGCTGGAAAAGCGTAGATTTAGAAAGGAAATAGGGAAAAACTGGTTCACAAATAGGGTGGTGAATGAATGGAATGAACTCAGTAGACAGGTAGTTAGTGCGGAGTCATTAGGGAGCTTTAAAGAGGGGCTGGATAGGTTCATGGATGGGGATGAAAGGTGGATGTAGGTAGTGTTAGGTGACAGGAACTACCACATGTAGGCCTCGCGGCCTCTTGTAGCTTCCTTATTTTCTTATGTTCTTATTTCCATTCAGAGCAGCCTCAAAGGCATCAAATTGAAAGATACACGTTTGATCATCATGAGTTCAAATGACTTAGTCATTTACTCAAAAGCATAGAAGTACCTGTAGGGGCTCCAGCAGGTAGATGCAGTCCTCACTGACATCCCCGCCTGCCTGGATCACTCGCTGGAATAGGTCAATGATTTCTATCTCTACGAGTGAAATGAGGCGAGGCAGGCAGAGGCGGTTGCCTAGTTCTATCACCGGCAGACACTCCCTTATCTTTAGGGTGGGTACACTGTCCGTGTAGAAGTACTGAAGCAGGATGTGGAAGGTTCTCAGTTTCACTCCTGGGAAGGTAATCTGTAAGTAAAATGATAAAAAAACTGATGTTTACTCTTTGTAATGATAGTAATATAGTAATCTTAAATGTTGTTTCACCTAAACTACCGAGAATACGAGAAGATTCAGAAGCATCATCATGGCTGTTTTGAGGAGTGGGTCTTATGTCTAGCCTACAAGGGTCAACCTTAGTCACCTGGTGGCAGCTGTATAATCTAGCAGGTCTCACAAGCTACAATGACACATGAAGAGCACAAACTCACCACTTTGGCATTGCTTTCCCTGAAGTCTCCAGAGAACATGGCATGCATCATGTCACACCGAGCCATGAGCAGTGGACGGTGGACAGCCATGGTGCCATCCTCCAGCTGGAACATCACATCCGAGAACAGCCCTCCCTCCAGACACAGCTCCTTTAGCCGCCCTGACAACATCTGCACAGAGTTAAACACATGGTGAAATAATACAACCCACATTAATGTGCACATATGTGGCACATGTTAAGTACACTTCAGTTCAATACACATTTAAAAGTACAGTACATATAGATAAATCCAACTCAAAAGCTCACCTGTAAGTACTGCTGAGAGAGATCGTTATTCAAAAACTCCTCTTTCTTCATGAGGTTTGAGGTGTACATCTGCAGCTCCGGCAGCTCCAGGAACTCTGCCGCCTGCTTCAACTCACTGAGGTCAATGGCAGGCAGGTGGCACTCTCGGCAGAATATCGTGCCTGTGTAGAGGAAGTGAAGGAGGACACGCAAGACTGAGCCAGTGACCAGCTTGCTGAGGTGGACCACAGTCTGGATGGGCAGCCAGGCAGGACTCTGCCGAGGACTATGATCACAGCTGCTTTGTTCACTACCTCTGTCATCCCACTGGAAAAATGATCAATAAATAATTATAGAAATAGAATCATGGACAGGTACTGCTAGACACAAGAACAGCCTGGCACACCTTGTATGAAGGGACTGTGGCTGGTGTCCCGTGCTCAAAGTGTAAAATGCCACTGTATGCACAAAGGGACCCCGTGCAAAAAGTACCCCTACCTACCCTGTGCTGAAAGTAGCCATTCAATTACGTAGGCCTACTTCAAATATGTATATAATGTTTACTTATTGCATAAACACTCATTGCGAGAGCTACGATGCATGCAGCACGGCAAATGCGTACTTTCTGGACGGGTCACTTTGTGCACACGACACTGGTAACACCTTTACCTGATGCAGTCACTTTGGCCACCAACACTCATCAATTCACAGAACCTAAAGTATGTAGTAGGCAGATTGCTGTGTACACAAAGGCATACACAAACATATATGAAACATCATAAACATTTTGAAGTATGTATTAGAAATCATCCATAACAAAAAATACCTAATGAAATGTTGAGTTCATCTAATGCATACTCCATTTAGCTCTGCCTGTCCAATGCAAACACACACACACAGATTAATTGACATCTCAGCTATGAGTCCCAACAAAACATTATCATCACGTTGACAATGCAGGGATCTCAGACTCATGACGGATCCAAGCAGAATAATAGGGATAGTAATGTACAGCCATCAGCTTATAAATGTTTCAATTAAGCCATTATCCTTCTTTACTTTAGCTTCAAATTCAGTAGCTTGAATATTTCCTAATATATTTCTTACAATGAATACTACACTGACTATAAGCTCAGTAAGGGGTCTGATAACACTGGAGACAAATAACTGATAACAAATGGATACAGTACAGTATTTGCAAATATTTCTAAATTCTAACCAGGTTTCAGATTTACCACAAAAAGTCTAATCTAAAGAAAATCTTTTCGGTTCTCTGATTCTGCGCCACTGACTGAGGCTAGTCAAAGGAATATGCTACCAGACAAGAGTGTGGCCAGCCACATTCCCACCATGTGAGGTGTGCAAGGCTATTCTATATTCAGTCATACTTGTATATCCTCAAAGAAACCTGCAAATCAGGCTATGATACATACTATAACTCTTACTTCGACATTTCATAAACATTATCTTTCTTGCCAATGCACATCATTCAAGACTGAGTCACCCACCTGCTCTATACTAATGGCTTGGAAGGCTGGATGATTGAGTTCTCTATGGATGCCGGGCCGCTGGTCTTGGGGCAGAGTCTGCATGCTGGACCTGCGCTTCACAGCTTCTCGTATTCTTGGGTGAAGAAAGGATAAATGTTGAAGACCCAGCAGTCCCTGATCACCCCCTGCTACTGGCGAGGGAAGGATGAATCTTGCCAAATATCTCAAGTCAAGAATAACGGGAGACACCTTAAGACTGTTCAGAAGAATGCACTACCTTCTGTACTATGACCTCACCATGAGTGCATTAGTGCTTGACGTTGATCCTCTAAAACACCAACTTTGAGGGGATAAAATTAATGGAGTTCTATAAAAGATATGAGGTTTCAGGTGAGGGAAGGCTGCTCCACCTACCTGGCTGGGCGGTGCTGGTTGTGGTCATTACCCAGGAGGCATTCTGTATCTGAGTTGAAGTTCCCCGTGGTAGTGTCTCCGAAGGTCCCACTCAACTGTAGAAGTAACAAGGGGAGATGGCTATACTCGTGTGGTCCTGTCTTCGTATCCATGTTTATCAAGTGTGTGTATTTACCTACTACCTAGTTGTGTTTTACAGGGCCTGAGCTACATTCGTGTGTGTGTGTTTACCTAGTTGTATTTACCTAGTTGTAACATACAGGAAAAGAGCTATGCTCGTACTGTCCCGTCTCCATATCTACTATTATCCAGTTTGCCTTTGAAGTCCTGAATACTTCTTGCATTAATCACTTTTGCATCAAGGTTGTTCCAGGCTTCTATGCTTCTATACGGGAAGCTGTATTTTTTTATATCCCTCTTGCATGTTGTCCTTTTCAATTTCTTCTCATGACCTCTTGTACTTCTATCGTCCCACACAAACAGATCTTCTCTATCAATTTTTTCCAGACCCATTGATGCTCTATACACTGCTATAAAATCTCCCCTTTCTCTTCTTTTCTCAAGAGTTGAGAGTTTTAGTCTTGAAAGTCTTTCCTCATATGGTAAATCTCTCAGGCTTGGAGCCATTTTTGTGGCTGCTCTTTGTATTCTCTCAATCTTCCTTATATCCTTCTTTTTATGTGGTGACCAAATCACTGCTGCATATTCCAACCTTGGTCGAATCAAAGATGTTATCAATTTCTTAATCATCTCTTCATCCAGATATTTGAATGCCATTCTTATATTCCTCAGCAACTGATATGTATCTCCTGTGATCTTGTTTATATGCTTCTCAGGTGACAAATTGTCTGTAATCCATACTCCCAGATCTTTTTCGACCTTTGTTTTGATTATCCATTCATTTCCCATCGAATACTTTCCTCTCTGTCTCTTTTTGCTACTGCCCACTTCCATCACTTTACACTTTTTAGCATTAAACTCCATTTCCCATAGTTGACTCCATCTGAAAGTCTTGTCTAGATCCTTTTGTAAATCCTCACTTTCTACTTTTCTTAGTAATTTAGCATCATCAGCGAATAAACTCATATAACTGTTCACTACCTCTGTCATATCATTTACATAGACCAAGAATATCACTGGGGCCAATACTGATCCTTGAGGAACTCCACTTATCACACTGCACCATTCTGACTTCTGATCTTTTATTACTGTTCTCATCTCTCTGTTGCTCAAAAAGTCTTCCATCCACTTCAGCAAACCACCCTTCAATCCTCCTACATGTTCTAGCTTCCAGAGCAGTCTCTTGTGAGGTACCTTGTCAAATGCCTTCTTTAGGTCCAAGTATATGCAATCGACCCACCCCTCTCTTTCCTGTGTCACATCGATCACTCTCGAGTAAAAGCTTAATAAATTCGTTGTACATGACATTCCTCCTCTAAATCCAAACTGGCCACCTGCGAGTGTGTTTGTCTCTTCCAAATATTTCAACCATCTGTCCTTCACAATTTTTTCACACATTTTTGCTACTACACTTGTTAATGATACTGGCCTGTAATTTAGTGGTTCTTCTTTGTCTCCTCCTTTGTGAATTGGCACAATATTTGCTCTTTTCCAATCAAACGGGACTCTGCTCTCCTTGAGTGAACTCTCAATTACACTATGTAACTTTCCTGCTAGTTGGTTACTGCACTCTTTCATTATCCAATTCGACACTCCATCTGGACCCGGGGCTTTTCTCGCATCTTGACTTTCCATTAGCCTTTTTACTTCTATTACGTCTATTTTTATGTCTTCCATTATATTTTCTTTTGCTATTATATTTTTCGTTTTAAATTCCCTTTCTCTTGTAAATACAGTCTGTAAGCGCTTATTCATCACCTCAGCCTGTTGTAATGCATCTTCGTACAGTATGCCTTCTACCTTCAGCTTATCTATTCCTTCCTTGTTTTTCATTTTTCCATTTATATATCTATAGAAAAGTTTCGGTTCGTTCTTACGTTTTTCTATTATATTTCTCTCATAGTTACTTTCTTCTTCTCTTCGGATTCTTACATATTCATTTCTAGTTGTTTTGTACTTCTCCCAAAATTTGATACCTCCTTTTTTCCTCCAACTATTCCATGTTTTTTCTCTTTCTAGTCTTGTCTTGCTAATTTACATTTTCTGTTAAACCATTCATTCTTTTTCTTTTCTCTGATAACTATCCTTGGAACATAACTATTTATTCCTTCTGTGTAAATTCGGATGAACTCATCCCATTTTTTCTGGGAACTCCTTGTTGCATGGAAATTACTCCAGTCTGTCTCTCCGAAAAATGTTCTTAATCCGTCAAAGTCTGCTTTTCCATAATTGTATCTTCCTTTCTTGTGTTCTTCTCTTCTCCCCTCTTTTTTGCTATCATTTATTTCAAATTCACTAAGTACATGGTCACTCTTTCCAAGTGGGCACAGATAATTTACTTTATTAATTACTTCCAGTTCTTTCGTCAATAGTAGGTCTAGTCTTGATGGTTCTTCGCTACCTCTGAATCTTGTGTTCTCTTTAATCCACTGAGTGTTATTCATTACCAAATCCAACAATGTACCACCCCATGAGTCTTCTCCTAATTCAGTATACCATTCTTCCCAGCAAACTTCTTTGCAGTTAAAATCTCCCATCATAATTATGTTCTCACAATTTTTCATCGTATTCTTTAAACATTTGCTTGTGTCTCTTATCATGTCCCCATACTCTCTCCCCCAGGAATTTGTCTTAGGTGGAACGTATACGAGTACTAAGTCTCTTATTCTTCCTTTTTTCATCACTAACTCTACCTTCAACACCTCTGCCATACCTTCTCCTTTTTCCACATTCCCTACTACCACATCCTTCCTTGTTAACACCATTACACCACCTCCCTTTTTCTGATTTCTGTTTCGCCTCCATACATTATATTGACCCTCCCCAACTGGCACATCCTCAGAATCACTCAGCTTCGTTTCTACTAAACCCAATATGTCTGGTTTCTTGGCGCTCTCAGGTAGCTAATCATTTACTTCTGTTAATGTTGACACTAGCCCATTTATATTTGTGTACGATACCCGCCATCCTTTCTCATTTTCCTTTAAACTGTCTTCTCTTACTCTTTCTCTTTTAGATACCACTTCTTCAGTTTTTGGTCTAAAACTCTCCAATAGAATTTCTATTTTTCCTCTTCCGTTCTCAATTCGTTTTTTTCTTTGGCTTCTTTAAACAGTACATTCAATCTAGCTCTTTCTTCCTCATTCATATCTTTTCTTATCCATATTTTCTTATATTCTTCTGTCTTTGCCAGTTTCCATGCCTTAGACAATATATCTTGTGCTGTATTTTGTGACCTAAACTTAACTTTTAAGGGGCGGGCCCCTCCCTCTTCATATTTGCCTAACCTATGTATCTCTTCTATTTCTTCTTCTATCTCCGTATTTTCTTCTACTACTTTAAATATTTCTTTTGACACTTTCTTTTCTTCCTCTTCTCTTATGTTTTTCTTGGGCAGCACTTTTTCTTTAAAACCAAAAATGATGACACATTTCTTTTTGTCCACCGTATCTCTTACTAAATTTTCCTTTTGTTTTATCACTTTGACTACTTCTTTGGTCAGATTTTTCTTCTCATATTCTTGATCTTCTATTATCTGACGTAAACTTTCTTGGTCTTTTTTTATTCTATCTTCCATGTCTTTCTTTCATTTCCTCTTGTATCATTTTCCATTTCTTATATACTGCATTAATTTCTGCGTGCATTTTCACTACCCTTTCGTAGTCTTGTTTACCATTTAATTCGTCCACTGTATTTTTTAAAATAGTATTATCTTTTTCCAGTACGAACACTTTCTTTTCCATCTTATCTAATTTATCCATCAATTCGTGTACCACATTTTCTAGCATTAAGACTCTTCTCTGGTTCGTTTTCAGCTCTAATGTGTCTTTTTCTTTGGTATCAAAACCGTCCAAAAGTGTCTTGGCGGGATCTTCCATCTTTGTTTACTTCCTATTTTTTTCACTTTTTAGGCTAATCATATGGAGACGAGACTATTTAACTGCATAGCTCTCACCTGTAAATACTCAAGGTCTTTTTTGGTCCTCTGCGTCCTTGTTTGGCCACAGCAGCCAGTCACAATAGCCAGTTGTGTTAGGAGCCTTCTTGAACGCGTCTGTTACACACAACTGACAGCTGTGTGTGTGTTTATGTGTGTGTGTGTGTGTGGTGTGTGTGTTTATATGTGTGTGTGTGTGTGTGTGTGTGTTTATGTGTGTGTGTGTGTGTGTGGTGTGTGTGTGTTTATATGTGTGTGTGTGTGTGTGTGTGGTGTGTGTGTGTGTTTATGTGTGTGTGTGTGTGTGTGTGTTATATTATATGTAGTACAAAATTCACATTGCACACTACTACGAAGCTATACACAAAAGATTGTATTCTTTGGTTATCTTATAAATCTAGTTGTGGTAGCATTTTTTTAGATATGTCTTTCTAATTTTTTTTAAACTGTCATTGATTGTTAAGAAGAAACATATGGTGTTGCTGTGGACTCACCATGCTGGAGTCTGAACTACGTCTTGTGGCAGCACAGTCAGAGAGATCTGTCATGAGCAGCTTGTGGAAGGCAGTTGATGCAGCCGCGACCAAGAACCTAAGGCAGTGAAGTGATCAGCAATGACATCGCTGGCAGTGTCTCATGCCCTACAGCACCTGAGTGATGTACGGTGTCAACAAATGGAAGGGAAGGTGGAGGTGGGGGTAGAAGGAAGAAGTAAGATACTAGAGGTAAGTAGAGATAGGACATCAAGAACATAACATTGTCATCTGTAGCCTAGAGAAACTACAACCAAGCTACAAGACCTAATGCTGCAGCCACAGTAGCCTCTCAGCAGCCGGCACCTGGTAGTAGCTATCTAGCACACACGGGTAAGGCAAGAAAGGGAGGGAGGAAAGGAAGAAGTACCCACCGGTGAGTATGGACTACGGTGCCGCCGGAGGTGGTGCTGCCCCCGGCCACCAGCACCAGATCAGTGAAGGCGGCACAGGAGAGGAGGCAGTGGAGGTCCTCCTGCAGGGTGCTCCTCACTGGAGACGGCTCCTGCACCTTGGGCTTGGGCGGGCAGAAAGGCACCTGTAGGGGAGGGTAAAGATGGGCCTCAAACAGTTCAGTGTGGATGAAATCTGTGATTCTCATTTCAACTGATTCCTTGAAGCAAGGAATACTGGACTAGCTGTGCCATCCACTGCAGATGTATGTACAACAATCTGACCATCAAGACCATTTTTTGTGCTTTTATTAACTTCATACATCAGATTGACAACTGATGAAAATGCCATTAATCACTATTTTTTTTAACAGCAAGGGAATATTTGGCAATAATGAGCCACAAGCACCACAACCCATGTACTACAAGTGGCGTTCCTGCATGATCACACCTTCCAGTGACTCCTACCATAGCATGTGGTGAAGAAAACTGATAAAGACACGCCGTCACACATACCTGTAAAGTAGGTCTCTGGACGCGCTTGAGGTTGGTCATCCAGAAGCGCTGCTGCCTCCGGGATATGAGGGCGGCTCTGATCACATTGTCAAAAACCTCATTCACTCCAAAGTAGGTCAGCACCGAGGTTTCATAATACTCCACACCAATCTCCCTGGCCACTGCTCGGCCCTCGCACGGCATCACCAGGTCACACTCCCGCACTGGCCTGCCAACACACCCACAAACACTCCTAACTATTCATGTCCTTACACTTTTCTCCTGACACTAGACTAATTAGTAACAAAAATCTTCCTACTGACTTCAACTATTCTTATGCAGCATGAAAATATTTCTAACATGTGGGAGGTTCCTAGGGGCACCACCCACCTGACGAGAGGTGAGCGGTCCTGGCAGTAGCGGACGTATTCCTCGTCCTTGCAGATATACCTGAGGTCGTTCTTGCAGCCCACCAGAAGAATTGGCGTATTGGGGCAGAATCTCCGGATCTCCGGATACCACATAACACGACAGTTTCTGAGAGAGACTGGGTTGGCCACCGAGAAGCAGAGCAGCACCACGTCCGACCTGCAGTAGCCAACAAGGTGTTATGTACTTATAGTGCCTCAGCAGGAGTTGGGGATGACTGCACATTCAAGATCTTATCCATAAAAAGTTAGGAGATGAAATATAACAGTTGGAAATAATACAGATCCTCCTGCAAGGACTCACCTGCCATAGGCAAAGCGTCGGTCCTTATCATGGTCCCCAAAAGTGTCCCAGAGGCGGAGGGAGACATTCACACCGTCAACTACCACACACGACCGCTCCAACACCTGCAGGGGCGCGCGCACCGGGAAACATTCATGATCCATTCACGTGTTCCTTAATATATAATATTACACGTGACTAGTACTTCCTTTAGGTTCATTAACAAATGTCAACACTCAACACTATAGAGCCTAACATCAGCCATTTAAAAATAATCGAGCTGATGGCTGGACTAGACCAGACGACTAGAACACAACAGCAGTCACTGAAGCAATGGCGATAGTGAGGCTGTGAAAGCACTCCCACGTGTTCCCGCCAATCCTTAACATCACCACCATCACCCTCCATACACCGCCACCACCACCCTCCTCACCTCCTTGTATATCCTGTATTGGTCGATGGCGAAGACGGTTGGCACGTGTGTGTTGAGCAGTTGGGAAAGGGAAAACTTTTTGTTGCAGGCGCGGGCACATATGAGGCGTGTCTTGCCCACTGCCGTGTCGCCCACAACCACACATTTCACCAGCTCCTGATGCGGTTGTTCACTATCCATGATCGATACCCATTATCCGTGGCATGTCTAGCAAGGAGAGAAACAAGAAAATACACATATATATACATATAATTATACGTCAATTTAGATATAATTTTGTCATAATGTGATACTGATACAGACAACAACTATAACGATAATGATACTAATAATAGGTAGCCTACTACTAGTAATAACAGCAACAACAACAAGGAAACATAATACTCTCAGTCAATCATTTCAATAACAAAGAAACCTTGGTCCCCCCTCCCCCCTCAAACCAACTCTTTCTACGCCACTCCTTCAACACAATAGCTACCCGGCTGTCAGGTATTGATAGCTGATAATTAATTGAGGCATACATGCTCGTATACGTATTTCTTGATAAAAAATAGTTTACTAGAAAATAATCTATAATTCCTAAAATAAAATGAGTAAAGGAAGTGTTGGATGGTAACACTGTACGTGCGCTGGTAGTACGTAGTTGTTAATGAGATAAAGAAAAAAGTAGGTTGGCAGACAGGCAGATACTCGTAGAAGGATCAATAGACAGGCAGATAAAAATGAAGATAGATGAATAGCTAGATAGATCGATAGATAGATGTATAAGCGTATAGAGATAGACTGACCAACTGGTTAATAGATAGAAAGGTAGATACATTTTTAGGAATACGCTCTTTAGGGCTCACTATGCCTAATAAAGAGTGCTAATTGATCTCTGTGACTTGCAACTATCCATAAATCTTTGTCACAGCAATCATCTTTAATTAATGGTACGGATCAGCCTTTATAATCAGCCTGGTTCAACATTACTTCTACGCTTGAGAGAGAAAGACATAAGAGATCCTCGTGTCGTCTAATGTCTACATGTGCAAGTGAAAGAGAAGACTGTTGTTCTCTGTTGGCCAGTTTTCTAATTACGCGTCATTTGGTGGTGGGTTTCAAAAGTAACAAATCAGAACACTGATATCTGCTGGTGGACTTTGGAAACAACAAAGGGGAACACTGATATCTATAGTGACTGTGAATATACTATAAAAAAATTAAACATCCGCTTCTACCCCCCCCCCCTCCCCCATCATCGCCATCTTTTGTCAGGATATAATTCTATGATGCTAAGGAAAAGTAAGAGAGTTGCCATCTACTATGTTATTTCAAACGTACCAATTTCATTTTCTCTCCTAGTTACTCGAATGCTATTTCTTTCCCTAGCATGCTAAGCTTAGTGTGTCTTCTAGATGTAGATGTGTACGAGAAAGTACGAGTTAGAACTTCTTGTGGGTTAATGAAGAAAATTTTGTTTCTTACGCTTTTTAACGCTCTTAGCATCCCCCCACCCCTACACACAGATATTACATTTTCATTCATATATCGTGAACGCCAAAGATATCACATCATGGTTGCTCAGTTTATAACAATTCTATTTAACTCAATAAACACCGTAAGAAGCATGGTCACAGATCTGCATGAAGTTTGTAAGGTAATGGATCCGAGAACACGTCGAACAGCTACTGATCATCATATCTTGCTGTGGGAGGGAGTTTAAACCTAACAGCCTATGGTCATAAGGCCTATATTGGTTTCTTGAGGTAGTCAGATTTACCATTATCGGAGCTACTGAATATTTCACTTTTATTTATGAGCGCAACAACGAAGTGCTTTTAAATCCTTTCATATACCCTGGGAAGACGCCTGGCCCATTTGGGAGCCATGAAGGATGTACTATAAAAGAGACCTAAGAAGTATGCACCGGGGAATAATACTAATACATTGTCTTGGTAATCAAAGCTCTTCTTAACTCAGATAGTTACAGTATACGCTTAAATTTTTTTGTGTATTTTTTACAATTGTTGGTATTATTATTATCATCAATATCATTTTACTTATTTTTATCATTATTAACCCCTTGAGGCCCAGAACGTAATTTCCATTGTAATTGGTGTACCATTAGACTATTTTTTAGTGAATATAAGTAATATTTTATAGATATGACCTGTTTAGTATCCTTGTCCACTAGTTAATTTGGTATATTCAGTCACTTTTCGTAATTTTATGGCTAACAACAGACAATTTTATATAGCAAAGGAAAGATCTGGGCATGAAGGGTTAGTATGATTGTCTTGTTTTGTTGCTTTCTTTAGTATTATCAACAATGTTTTTTCTTGTGATGCTTTTGGTGGTGGTGGGCATGAGTGAATCCCCTGTCAATGCTCCCAGTCACTGCATTTTAGCCTAACTCTTCAATAGGCTGATAATTATAATCACTGTAACAAAACGCCAGACAATCCTTCGAAAAATTGGAACAAAAGATTTATTGATCATGAATAATCAAAGAACAAGCTAATTAGCCAGCATATGAAATGAATTGCCAGTGCTACCGATTTACCATCATAACGATAACATTCGAATATTTGGATATTCATCAGTGTGTCCCTGCCCCAATCCCCTATCTGAGGGTAGAGCGTTCTAAAATCTGGCTTCTATTCCTTAAAAAATTGCTTTTTTTGTTCACAAACAAGGAAACATACAAGGTAGCTACTATATAAAATTCGTAATGTAAAATCTTTAACGGCGTCTATATTCAAAAGATAAGGTAAACATAAAGTTCAGCAAGTCCGTTCAGTAAAGTCCGTTTAAGCCGCACACAACACAACCGGCATGCGGCCTGTCCGACCGACGCAAAAAGGGCGTGGCTAAAGGCGGCCGGTGTGTTTGTGTGGGTTTTTACATCCGCTGGGCCTGTCGCAAGCGGCCGGATTAAATCAGTCGGCGCTTGAAAATTCCGTCCGGCGCGGCCTGTTCGCTGCGTGTGTGTGGGTGCCTTCCTGGCGCGGCCCGCCCTCGCTCAGGACATGATAATGAACTAATTTACCAGTGTATAATTGTATTTAATGATAAGATAGGTTATTGAATGAACGTATTATACAGTAGTGACGTATATTATAGTATTAATATAGTGGCTGCACATGCCATCACGCATAAGTCATTTTGCGGACAGCGGAATCTCATGCGTGTCAACACGTGGTCCCGACGTGTACTGTATAGTTTCATGAGGTGGCGCGTGTGACGGTGTGGGTCTCTCCGGCGAACGATTTCCTCACACTTTTTGTCGTCGACGGCCGCGCCGGTGTGTGTTGGGCCGGCTTTATAACGCTTTTCAAGATTCCATTACGAATTACACTACTTGAAATTGAATTTCGCTTTATTAAACATGACATCTCAGCAAACAAAGTATATATATATATATATATATATATAACGTATATATAATATATATATATATATATACGTATATATATATATATATATATATATATATATTATATACTATATATATATATATATATATATATATATATATATATATAGTATAGTATATATATATATATATTATATAGTATATCTATATATATTATATATATATATATTATATATATCTATATATTATATATATATATATTATATAATATATATAATATATATATATATGTAAAGTCCAAGATAACAGAGCGCTCGCTCTACTCTCCGACATCGTAACACAGTCGCCAGTGGGTCGGGGTGGCGCGTCGTATGGCACTAATAAGTCGTACGCTGGTCTTGGCCTTGGCCTTGGCGGTGAAGGTCAAGGCGGCGCCACGAAGGTCTCACGTGCCCCGTCTTGATGTACACCGCTCCGCAGGTAACGATCCGTGTGTCTGGCCCTGAGGGTGGCGTCAGTGGGTGACCCGGGTATTCAGGCCAACAGATGGCGCTAAAGTGATATATCGATCCACTTACACAGCTGCATTTTTTTTCTCTCTCTTCATTTTTTTCGTTCTAGTTGGAGGAGCGTGCGTGAATAAACGGACAAGCGAACACACACACACACACACACACACACACACACACACACACACACATACACGCACACACACATACACGCGCCACACACACACACACACACACATACACGTGCACACACACACACACACACACACACACACACACACACACACACACACACACACACACACACAACACACATATACACACACACACACATACACACTCACACAGAGACAGACAGACAGACAGACACAGATAGACAGACATACAAACAGACAGACAGACACACGCACAGACAGACAGACAGACACACACACACACACACCCAACTATCGAACTAAATAATGAAATATATATGGGGAACAAGAATGAGAGAAAAAAAAAAGAAAAAACCTTGATCACGAAATCTTTCATCTTGAGTCTCCTATTCCGTCTCTCCAACAGCGACCTTTCTCGTCCATCTACAAGGTTCGTGTTCCTTCAAGCCAAGATCGATATTGAGCGAAAAAAAACAAGTGCGAATTAGAATTTTCATACTACCTGCCTCCTATAAAAATGTGCCTTGCAAAAAGAACAAATAAAAAATACTATGGCACAAGTTATATATTCATACGAAGCTCTAATAAATAATGGCACTTTACGATTTGATCAACAAGACAAGACAAAGGAGAGAAATAATGTTAATGTTACTACGACCTTACACACGCGATACAATTAACTCGATAGGTCGCGCGTTCCTTTAGATGCAGCCGACAATGTAATCATCCCGCCTTAATGCTTTACTAGGAAACTTGACAAAAATAGACTTCCAAGAGATTGATGAAAGCGAGAGAGAGAGAGAGAGAGAGAGAGAGAGAGAGAGAGAGAGAGAGAGAGAGAGAGAGAGAGAGAGAGAGAGAGAGAGAGAGAGGAGAGGAGAGAGAGAAGAGAGAGAGAGAAGAGAGAGAGTTAAAATTGCTGCATACTACGTCAGAGTTAACGCCAGGTTGGCAACAGTGCACCTCCGAAACACAGATATAAACACAGATATCGAACGTTTCCTTAACCTTCACACAAGAAACTTTAACACTTAAAGAAAAACAAATTGGTAATATCAGAAGGAAAATTTCAGTACTTATGGCATAAAACAGGCCATTCCAACTTGCATAGGTATCCAGTGCGTAGGGTGGGTCTATACCGTCAAATGAAATAAACGAAGAAGTAAAATAAGAGAAAGGAAGAAACCATTTAGAAGAGTATGCATCAGATTTTCATAACTATTGGCGGGGTTCTTCTTTGTTTTAAAATGTTCATTTCATCAGTATCGCTCAAGCCTTTTTCGTTTTCAGAAATGGGTCACTTCGAGGGGCTTCGAGACGACAGCTAGCGCCCTCTCTCTCTCTCTCTCTCTCTCTCTCTCTCTCTCTCTCTTCTCTTCTCTTCTCTTCTCTTCTCTTCTCTTCTCTCTTCTCTCTCTCTCTCTCTCTCTCTCTCTCTCTCTCTCTCTCTCTCTCTCTCTCTCTCTCTCTCTGGTGCATACCTATACATATAATGAATATCTTATATTTGTATACATCTATGTATGCATTTATGAATGTATGTATGCGTGTCTGCGAGAACTGGCCATCATATATGACAAATAAGTATTTCAAACGATAGTATTTAATCTCGCAACAGTATTTCAATGGGCCACGCACAGTTCTCTACGGAAATTTCATAGATTTTTCTTCCATGACTAAATAACCCGTGGAAGGCATCATAAGTGGAACACGCACCACACCACCACTCCCCGCTCCCTCCACCCTGCACACGGGGACCAGCGCGCCATCCCGTACCAAAGTGACGCTATCTAAACAAAGAAATGTCCGCGGTAACACTCCTCACAAAGGTAAAGGTAAAGATGGGGGCATACGCTATGCTGCGCGCGGCCTCGGTGCACATTGTCGCATTAGCCCTTGAGCCTGTGGTGGGTGACAACCCACTACCCCGGGACACAGGGCTAGTGTGACATCTGGGTTACCACAGTTACCTTCCCCAGGTTTCCCCAGGTACCCATTTATCGACCAACCCCGAAAGGAAGGATGAACAACTTGGTGGGCTGGCCGCCGACTGTCCTGGCCTGGATACGAACCAAATTCGAACTCCTCACAAAGACAAATTAAATTCCTATCAGATTCAAATAATGTTCAGCTTCCCAATTCTGCGGTGCCTGGCCTCGCTCGGGGCTCTCTCTGCCTAGGACTAATCCCATTATTAGTTCAAGGAGCACACGACTAATCCCATGATTAGTTCAAGGTGGAGCACATGACTAATCCCATGATTAGTTCAAGGCACACCACCTTAGTGTGTGTCCACCTTTATATATTTTCTTCTTCATATATATCTAAAAAAGTTAATCAATAAAAACTCCTCACAAAATCTTGACGCTATCCACACCCGCCCTAAGCTTATTTTCAATCAAGACAGCGTCCCCATTCATTCCCACACGTCCCACATTCTCATTTTCCACACAGCGCTCTACCACATCTGACTGTTCCCTTATCTCCTCGTTTCTCCTGCTGTACTCTGCTCATCCTAGCCTGACTCAGCAGCCTCGTCGTGCACTCCCACACAACGCTCGCCACGAGGTCCCTTGGCTCGAGTAAACACCCCTCCTCCCTAACACATTGTTTTGTTTATCTGTGAGTCGCCACATTTATCATCTTGTCACTGTGAGTGGTGTCAAACACGTGACCGCGTTGCCACCCACTCTTTCTGGTGTAAATACACGCGTCCACCACTACCACCACCCACAGCAACCATCACCATCACAACCACTTCCCCATGATATCTCTCCCGCCGCCCCGCCCCGCCCCGCCGCAGCTGCTCATGGTCATCTTGCGTCCAGCTGCCCCGTAGTGTTAACCTTGAGTCCTTAAAGTTGTCTGTGGCTGCCACAGCATCAAGGTCAACCCCACACGAGCATACGTGGGACACACGCGGCAGGAACAGTGGGTACCTTTGTGAGTGAGGGCGGCCATGGTAGGCGGCCTAGCCTGCAGCGCGGCTCATCTTAGCATCTGGAGGGCGAGAGGCTCAGCTCGGCCAGCCCCTGGGCGCCGTTGTCACCGTGGACACCACGTCACGGCCGTTCTGCCCCGCCGGTGGCCGCTGCTCCGGGACGACAGAGACGCCGCCGTGAGGGGAGAGGGTGGTGCACTGGCCGTGCCCCGCTGAGCTAGGCTGCACCGCTGTCCGTCAGCTGATCCAGGCACTGTCATCTTGCACGTCACGACTAGTGTTGCCAGCAGCGGCCCTCCACACCTGCTCCGCCCCCTTCAAGGAACACGCTGCCCACACCGCTCCACAACACGCCACACCACTCGGTCTTCTTCATGAATATTGCGTTAAATGTAAACCAGCGAAGATGAATAGTGTATGCTGAGTGCATGGAAAGGGCAACCTCATCGCCCTGCCTGGTAACACCCTCCTGGACCCATTCATAATCACCGTGACGTCATCAGGAACATGCGCAATTAACTTGGAATCAGACCTGCCTCCTCTCAGCCTCGCCTCAAGACTCCCTATACTCAGGGGAGCACGTTGAGGCCCGGCCCGCCCTCCATGCCACTCAAAACCCAGAGATACAATAAGACCTTGCACACAACGTGGGCGGCTAGAGATAGAGCCGCCGCCACCACCCTTTCCTACAGCCACCTATTCCACCTGCGAGTCTCATCTCCGCCGCCCCAAGGTGTCGCCGATACACACATCCTGCCGCCGATCCCAGGCGTTCCTGGCGCATTTCCTGAAAAACCCGCGGAAAGTGCAAATGGCGGCGAGGCGGCGCGGTGTGGATCAATACACGAAGAGATGTGGAGCGTCCAGTGAGCAGCGGCCCTCTCCCACGAACCTTGGCGCCCGCGATGCTGTGGGCTATTTTTAGCCTCAAGGGAACTTTGTGGGACGCTGCTGCAGGTGGCGGAGCTGCCTCGCCCTTCCCACCTGCAGAGGCCACGCCGTCAAGGGATATGACGGCTCTGCAACACTATGATGCCACACTCCCCAGCACCCATCAGCCTCAGTCCCCATGTCCCATGCACAGTTCCCACTAAACCAACAGCCTAAGTCCTCAACAGCCACTAAGCAACAAAAGATCTCACCAGCCACGAGCATCGGGCCCCACCAGCAACCAACATCAGTCCTCACAATCACCAACCACACTTCCTACCAGCCATAGTCCCTACAAGTCACCAACCATAGTCCCCACCAGCTAATAGCCACAGTAACCTACCAGCCACCACGCTACAAAGGTCCCCACCAGCCAGGGGCATCAGTCCACACCAGTTACCAGTCGCAGTCCCCACCAGTCAACAAAAGTATCCAAAAATCACCAGCCACAGTCCCCACCAGTCAACAAAAGTATCCAAAAATCACCAGCCACAGTCCCCACCAGTCAACAAAAGTATCCAAAAATCACCAGCCACAGTCCCCACCAGTCAACAAAAGTATCCAAAAATCACCAGCCACAGTCCCCACCAGTCAACAAAAGTATCCAAAAATCACCAGCCACAGTCCCCACCAGTCAACAAAAGTATCCAAAAATCGCCAGCCACAGTCCTCACCAGTCAACAAAAGTATCCAAAAATCACCAGCCACAGTCCTCACCAGCCAACAGCCACATTCCTCTCTGAGTAACAACACACAGTACCCTCCTCCCTCCCCGCCTCCCACCCACACTCCCGGCCACCTACCCCCTCCCTTCCCTTTCTCGTCAGCAGCTCGTCCGCACACTCTACGGGTTCATCGTGCCACATTTCACTTACTGCACCTGCCCGTAATGACCTAATTTCCTTGGTGCTCTTTTCCAGGCATCACGAGCGAAAGGCTGACTGGCATTGCCGATAACTGCCGATATTAACCTTCTGGATCCTATCTCGCCGCTGATACCACCCGATGTTACCCCCCCCACCGCCCCCCCCATGAGGAGGCGTCGCCGATAAGGCTCGCGTGTGCATGAAAACCTGAATGTGACGTATTTTCCTCTTACCCGAGAAATATTGAATACCGAAGCGACACCTTATTCTGCTTTGTGTGTGTGTGTGTGTGTGTGTGTGTGTGTGTGTGTGTGTGTGTGTGTGTGTGTGTGTGTGTGTGTGTGTTTGTGTGTGTGTGTTTGTGTGTGTGTGTGTGTGTGTGTGTGTGTGTGTGTGTGTGTGTGTGTGTGTGTGTGTGTGTGTGTGTGTGTGTGTGTGTGTGTGTGTGTGTGTGTGTGTGTCGTCTTAGGTGCGGAATTATCATATTACTGTGCCATCTTGATTCTACGTATGAATGACACACACACAAAAACAAATGACATATGTTTATTTAGGATTTTTTAATGAATACTGAAATTCAATTCATGTTTAAGGAATGTCAGTCCTCTTGCTTGTGACAAAAATGTTATAGCTTACATAGGAGGACACCGTCAATAGTTTCTCTCGTGTTTGTGAAGTAATAAGAAGAATCCAACCTTTTATAACACGAAAATCAACTGTTTTGTATGTGGTGGCGTCACAATCAACACTCAAATCATGACGTAAAAAGCCAGAAATAGTCGTCACAGGTAAGCAAGACACCTTCCGAACTAAATTGATCCAACTCCTTTCTTTATTATCTTACTGTCTACTTTATGGCAGCTAGCGGGCGTTTTGTTTTCCTTTTGTTTGCCCTTTGTTGGCTTTTCTCTTACTTATTTAAATTTTTTCCTTTCCTTTTAACCTCTTCCTAGTTCTTCTTTCCCCCCAACTGTCTATCCCCTCGCATGAATGAATGAGGCTTTTTGTTACCTTTTTTTTGGCCCTTGGTTAGTCCTTTTTGATGTAAAATAATAATAATAATAAGCGTGAGAATGGTCACCCTCACAGTGATGCCGGGTGGAGGTGTCGTCCCGCAGTGCTCGCTACGTACCAACACCCTACAAGTGCACACTCACGGGTTTTCCGGGGCAGAACAACAACCTCTGACTCAACGCTCAGTCACCCACACGATACACACAAACACGTGCACCTTTATGCAAGCTTCACCGGCACAAGAGGCACGTATGCGTGGATAAGGTAAGGTAAGGTAAAGATGTATAGACGTAGAGAAAGGATGAACAGAGATGAGACAAAGACAGACAGTTGATTTTCGCGTCATTAACCCCTTGAGACCCAGAACGTAATTTCCATTGTAATTTGGGTTCCATTAGACGATTTTCAGTGAATATAAGCAATATTTTATAGATATGACCTGTTTAGTATCCTTGTCGATGAACTAATTG
>JACEEZ010000598.1:432500-435000 GCA_016584305.1 Chionoecetes opilio
GAGGAGAGAGAGAGAGAGAGAGAGAGATATTGATATTGATATATTTATTTGGCCATGTAGTTTTGTACATATAGTGATAAAGCCAGGTCCAATAAGCCGAAGCTTTTATAGGACCTGAAAGCTATAATACATAATAACATAGCAAGGGACTGGTCAGGCCATTTTGAAAATATAACATTTTATGGATGATAATATGGAAGTTAACAATAGTAAACCAATCATTTTAAATGCATAAAAAAAAAAAAAATCTTAATAACCATAAAAAAAAAAAAAAAAAAAAAAAAAAGAGAGAGAGAGAGAGAGATAAGATAAGATTTTCATCCTATCTAGACACTTTGCAAGTACCAACTACAAGGTTATTGACTATACAAAGCGCCGCCACGTCAGCACGAACTAGGCGGACTCGAACCGCTGACCGAATGCACAGGGACGCTGCACATTGGGAACTCACGTCTCTACCAACCTTGCCACACTGACGGGCTAGAGAGAGAGAGAGAGAGAGAGAGATGAGAGAGAGAGGAGAGAGAGAGAGAGAGAGAGAGAGAGAGAGAGAGAGGGGAGAGAGAGGAGAGAGAGAGAGGAGAGAGAGAGAGAGAGAGAGAGAGAGAGAGGTCTGGAGGAAAAAATAATAATTGGATTTTTTTTTCCCTTTTTTTTACCAACGCTGATGATGACAAGGAGGATTACATAGGATTACATAGGAATAACAGACACCAGGAGACCTATTGGTCCATGACGAGGGTATCTGCTGAACTACATACTACTAACTATCAACTACTTGTAAGAAAACAGTTGGAAAATGATACCATGTCCTTAAAAGAAGATAGGAACATGGAAGTTTCGTAGTGCAGAAAGATAGGGTATGAAATATACTAACTACAACTACCACTACCACTACAACTAATCGATCCGGGGGACTAAATATGAATTCGCAGGGCACTATCAATACCCATTTACTTTACAGTGCGCGTCAAGCCTGTTTTTAAATGTAGTTATTGTGCTGGCTTCGACAACATTTGCTGGTAACTTGTTCCATCGATCAACGACTCTCACATTGAAATAATTTTACGGAGATCGGTGATGCAACGTTGACCGTTTAGTTTTAAACATTATTTCTTGTTGTCACTTGAGTTGAAAGCTCGAATAGGTTCTCTTGATTAATGACATAAAATCCTTTAGGATCTTAAAGGTTTCTATCAAGTCCCCACGGATTCTACGATCCTTTAAGGAAAACATATTAAGTTTCCGCAGTCTCTCTTCATAAGATGAATTTCGCAGAGATGGAATTTGTTTGGTTGCTCTTCTTTGCACTGATTCCAATTTTGCTTGGTCTTTTACGAAACAGGGCGACCAGAATTGAACGGCATATTCCAAGTGCGGCCTAACCAAAGACGTGTATAATTGTGTCATTACTTTCGGAGTTTTGTGTTCAAAGTTGCGTTTAATAAAGCCCAACATCATATTTGCCTTTTTACTGGCAGCTAGGCAATGCGGACTGGTTTTAAGATCATTACTGATGATGACACCTAAATCCTTTTCCTGCTGTACTTCAGTTAAGAGGAGGAGGAGGAAGAGGAGGAGGAGGAGGAGGAGGAGGAGGAGAAAAAGATATAGTAGAGGAAGGAGACACTAAGGAATGAGGAAAGGATGAGGAGAGAGAATTGGAGGAATATCATTATTAGTAGTGGTGGTGATGTTCATTCTTCACCATCACCACCAACAACATTCCCAGTCACCAAGAGGGAGTATTCTTTTTTTACTCTCCCTATTTCTAATACAAAAATTGAAGATTGCGAAGTAACAGTGTCTATATTTAGTGGTGGTGGTGGTGGTGGTGGTGGAGATAAAACCCTAGGTGTGTGTGTGTGTGTGTGTGTGTGTGTGTGTGTGTGTGTGTGTGTGTGTGTGTGTGTGTGTGTGTGTGTGTGTGTGGTGTGTGTGTGTGTGTGTGTGTGTGTGTGTGGAGAGAGAGAGAGGAGAGAGAGAGAGAGAGAGGAGAGAGAGCGAGAGAGAGAGAGGAGAGAGAGGGGAGAGAGAGAGAGAGAGAGAGAGAGAGAGAGAGATGAATTGCTATGTAGACGGGAAAGGAGAAAGGAAGTGATGTTAGTTAGGTAGTGTGTGTGTCTGTGTGTGTGTGTCTGTGTGTCTGTGTGTGTGTCCCTGTGTCTGTGTGTCTGTGTGTGTGTCCTGTGTGTGTGTCCCTGTGTGTGTGTGTGTGTGTGTGTGTGTGTGTGTGTGTGTGTGTGTGTGTGTGTGTGTGTGTGTGTGTGTGTGTGTGTGTGTGTGTGTGTGTGTGTCCCTGTGATGTGTGTGTGTCCCTGTGTATGTGTGTGTGTCCCTGTGTATGGTGTGGTGTCCCTGTGTGTGTGTGTGTGTGTGTGTGTGTCCCTGTGTGTGTGTGTGTGTGTCCCTGTGTGTGTGTGTGTGTCCCTGTGTGTATGTGTGTGTGTGTGTGTGTGGTGTGTGTGGTGTGTGTGTGTGTGTGTGTGTGTGTGTGTGT
>JACEEZ010000598.1:440000-447500 GCA_016584305.1 Chionoecetes opilio
GGCGAGGGACGGGTAGGGAGGGTAGGGAGGGTAGGGAATGGGGGAAAATAATCAAGGTCACTGAGAACCAGGTGAATCAGGTGACCTTGAGAGAGAGAGAGAGAGAGAGAGAGAGAGAGAGAGAGAGAGAGAGAGAGAGAGAGAGAGAGAGAGAGAGAGAGAGAGGAGAGAGAGAGTAAATGTTTCACTTTACTGCCTTAATGAATCAACTCTAAACCACTTATATATAATAAAAACGTTAGAGAGAGAGAGAGAGAGAAGAGAGAGGAGAGAGAGATGAGGAGAGAGAGAGGAGGAGAGACGAGAGAGAGAGAGAGAGAGAGAATGAACAGCGTGTCAAGAATTCCACCTTCATGAATGCAACCACCACAACCACAGCCACCACGACCACGACCACCACCACTTCGATGACCTCACTGATAAGGGAAGGAAGGCCCCGCGACACCACCCCTGCTTGGCGACCGCGATAAGGCAGTGCAAAGGCGGGATGTCGTAAAATGGCAAGCAGGTGTTGACATCTCGCTTAGAAAAGAAAAGGCAGGGGACAGGAAGACAAGGTTACAGAAATTATTAATGTTGGAAATCGTGTGTTGCTTATTTTGTGAAGGAGGAAGGAAGGGAGATGAAGATATGAAGAGAGAAATGAAGAGGGAAACGAGGACGGTGTAGAAAATAATGATGAAGAGAGAGGGAAAATATAGATGAAAATGAACGAAGCTGTGTCTCTAGGGCGTGAAAATATGATGTTCCTAAAGTTACGGTGACGCGTACGCAAGGAGGAGGGAAGAATAAGACCAGGAAATAGAAGCATGTTTCCTAGACTTTGGACAAGGGCTACTATGAGAGAGGAGAGAGAGAGAAGAGAGAGAGAGAGAGAGAGAGAGAGAGAGAGAGAGAGAGAGAGACAGGAAAAGACCCTCGGTAGCTAGGTGACAAGAACTAAAAACAAACCTAGCAACGTAGTAGGAAGACAAAAGGCATACGTTACAAAGAGACACAACAGAAAACAGAGACGAAGCGACACTGAAGTAAGTGGTCGTGATGATGATGATGATGATGATGAGTAGTAGTAGTAGTAGTAGTAGTAGTAGGAAGAGGAGGAGGAGGAGGAGGAGGAGTAAAAAAATGAATAAAAAACTCTCAAAGAATCATGAATTACAAGAAAGAAAAAAAGCAGACACGCGTGAGAGAGAGAGAGAGAGAGAGAGAGAGAGAGAGAGAGAGAGAGAGAGAGAGAGAGAGAGAGAGGAGAGGAGAGATGAGAGAGAGAGAGAGAGAGAGAGAGAGAGAGAGAGAGAGACTAAAAAATTGTAGTTCGCAAAATCATCACGCTGTCATAGACCTAGAACACACACACACAAGGTCAACAAGTCTACAGTATAGCTAACAACGGGACTAAGAGGTTGCACAAGACTAATTATATAGGCATAAGAGGAGGCAGGAGGGGAGGGAGGGGAAGGGGTTGGGGGAGGTAGGTGGTGGGGGAGAGGGGGGGGGGGGGTGTAGATGGGGGTGGTTGGAGACGTGGAGAGGTGGTGGACGTGCGTGGAGATTTAAGAGGTTGAATCAAGGAAGTGGAGGAGTGGATATGTGGATGTGTAAAGGGGGGCTAGAGGGTTAGATGGATGTGCAGTGTGGATAGGTAAGTGTTGGATTATGGTAGGAAGAGGAAGAGGAGAAGGAGAAGGAGGAGGAGGAGGAAGAAGAGGAGGAGGATGTGGAAGAAGAGGAGGATGTGGAAGAAGAGGAGGATGTGGAAAAGGAGGAGGAGGAGGAGGAGGAGGAGGAGGAGGAGGAGGAGGAGGAGGAGAGTAGGAGGAGGTGGAAGAGGAAGAAGAGGAGGAGGAGGAGGAGGAGGAGGTGGAAGAGGAGGAGGTGGAGGAGGAGGAGGAGTGGTATTATTGTGTTTGTTTATTTTTTTGTGATAAGTAAAGAGTGTTGAATAGAAGGCGGAAGCAATACAGTGTGTGTGTGTGTGTGGTGTGTGTGTGTGTGTGTGTGTGTGTGTGTGTGTGGTGTGTGTGTGTGTGTGTGTGTGTGTGTGTGTGTGTGTGTGTGTGTGTGTGTGTGTGTGTGTGTGTGTGTGTGTGTGTGTGTTGTGGTGGTGTTGGTGTTCTATTTTGAGAAGTGCACGTGCATGAGGGCGATCATCACACACACACACACACACACACACACACACACACACACACACACACACACACACACACACACACAAATATTTTTATCTAGTAATTAAACGAGTGTATATAGCTTTAAGGCCTCATTATAAACACGTAAACACAGTATCAGTATTTTTGTTATTGTTACTATTGATGACCTAAATTCGTCTCACAATGAAAATAATGAATAAACTCGCGACAACAGCACCGAGGATGATAATGATGATGATAATAATAATAATAATAATAATAATAATAATAACACAAACAACTGCACTGTTATCACACACCACCACCTCACCACACCCAGTATCACCTATGCCTCTCTATAGCTAAGCCTTGTGGTGACTATCTTTGTACATGTAACTTAGGGCTACACTGCTTCCTGGTCCAAAGCTCAAGATCATCATCACCACCACCTCATCATTATCACCAGGGGCGCAGCTAGAAATATATTTCGGGGTGGGGGGGGGGGGCACAATGACTCACCATGAGAAATAAAAATACTCCCGTCCAAAGCGTGCAATGATTGATACATTTCTTGGCTATGTCCATCCTCGCACATAAAGTAAAGTAAGTCGTGTAAAGTATATGTGTAGAGAATGTATATGTAAAGAAGACTTTCTACTCAAAATTGCATATTCTTTCAGTTCTCCAAACATGTGACATACCGAGTATTACACCCTGGATTTAACAAATATATGACATACATGATTTCCAGTCTATTCTCGAACACACGGCGAAATTTCGGAGTGGAGGCCCGTGACCCCTTGCCCCCCCCCCCCCCACACACACTGCACTACTGATTATCACAACCATTAACAACAACCATTCATCCCACCATCACCACCACTCACCACCACTAACCAACAACAACCCTATCCATTTCTAACGCCACCACCACCTTAACTTGTCTCGCTGAATGAAACCCGAGGAGCCACAGGCAAAAGTTGTCAAATCTTTCTCGGCCACAAGATTTTCTCTCCCCCCTTCCCCTCCCCCGCCCCTCTCTCCCCCTTTCCACCAGTTACGACGTAGTGGTGGTTTGGGGGAGGTCCCGGGGCTGGGGGAAAAGAGTTGGGGAAGATAGGAATGCTGTTTTAAAAGGAGGTGGTGGGGAGGTTGAGTATGTTGGGAAGGACAAGGAGAGGGGAAATAGATGGTCTTCAGAGGCTGTACAGAGAGGAGTGTAGTTATTGGGGGTAGTAGGGGAAGGCTGATAGATAGTTTTAGGAATGGTAGGGGGATTGGGGAAGGAAAAGTGGGGAATAAACAGGCTTCGGGGATATGAGTGAGGTTGGGGTATGGTATGGGGTTGGTGGGGAAGCCTGTTATGATGGTGGTAGATACAAGGATTGGGGAGGATAGTGGGGAGGAATAAATGACCTTTCGGGATAGAGGGAGAAGAAGGGGTGGGGGTGTCGAGGTTGGGGTCGCGAGGAGCTAAGACGCAATGGTTGATGATAATATATCCGGGAGGGGAAAGGGGGGGTGGGGAGGAGAGGGGGGAAGGGGGGGTGGGGAGGAGAGGGGGGAAGGGGGGGTGGGGAGGAGAGGGGGGAAGGGGGGGTGGGGAGGAGAGGGGGGAAGGAGGGTGGGGAGGAGAGGGAGGAAGGGGGAGATAGTGGTGGTGATGGTGGAGGGGTGACTATCATATCACCCCACCCCCTTACCTTCCCCTCCCTCACGCCGCATTATCACCTCCTCACACACACACACGCACACACACACACCCATGATTATTAACTGCTCAACCTCATTCTCTTCTTCTCTTCCTCATCCTACGTATTGTTTATCTCTCACCTTTTCCTATCTCTCTTTCTTTGTTTTACTTCCCTCATCTTTCATATCCTATTCTCTACTACCTCTTCTTCTTTCACCTGCTACTCCTCCTCCTCCTTCTCCTCCTCCTCTTCCTCCTTCTCTTCATGCGTAGTAGTACCTCCTCCTCTTCCTCATTCTTAATATGTTTGTCACTCCTCACAACACAAACACATACACACACACTTTAATTTTCTGTGTCTTACACGGTCACACTACCCCCACCACCACCTTTACCTCCACCATCCCCACCACCACTGCCGCATTCCTCGCCCTCATCTGCAGTCAAGTAGCTCCTCCCTTCCTTATTGCCACTGCCACAAGCCCCAACCGCACCCCCACCATAACCACAACCTCAAACATCATAATAACAACAATACTTCGCCTGATACTGTAACTTCCTCCTCCTCCTCCTCCTCCTCCGTATCGATTAGTTGTAGTGGTTGTGGTAGTTGTAGTTAGTATTTTTCATATCCTATCATTCTGCACTATGAAACTTCCATGTTCCTATCCTCTTTAGGGACATGGTATCATTTTCCAACTGTTTTCTTACAAGTAGTTGATAGTTAGTAGTATGTAGTTCAGCAGATACCCTCGTTATGGACCAATAGGTCTCCTGGTGTCTGTTATTCCTATGTAATCCTATGTAATCCTATGTAATCCTCCTATTCTTCTTCTTCTTCTTCTTCCTCTCTAAAGAGTGTAGGTATTCCCTCATCTCTCCAAATACCCTTTGTACTACCTTTCATTTCTCTTATATTGTTTTAGGGATAACTTTTCAACATACATTTGACCATTAGGGTTTACAAATATTAGCCAATCGCCCTTTTAGATTTTTTGGGTTTCCGGTTTACGGGGTCCAGTAATAACCGTGGCTTTTAGAACTTTTTTTCTGCCGTTACCCAGTTCTCTGAAAATATGTAAGGTTGTAAAGAATGAATACATTATGAAAAAAAGGCCGCATATGTGTATTATGTGACTTTGCTTTTACTCCTTGTGTTTACTGCATTAGATATACGACTTATTACTATGTATGGTAAGGCAAATTATTTCCTCTCTCTCTCTCTCTCTCTCTCTCTCTCTCTCTCTCTCTCTCTCTCTCTCTCAGCCTTCAGCATGTCCTCGGCACTTATGCAGGACACGCTCCGCAAAACACCAACTAGCGTGTAAATACATAATAAAAATACCTAAATACATATCTATGAATACACACACAAAAAAAACCATAATATACACATTAACGATCAGACATGTAGAAGTATACTAGTAGTGGTGGTAGAAAAAAGGGTGGTGGTAGTAGTAGTAGTAGTAGTAGTAGTAGTAGTAGTAGTAGTAGTAGTAGTAGTAGTGATATATATGTAGGTGTAACAAGTGTAGAGGAGGAAGTCGGAGGAATACAAAGGAACAAGTGACAGCAACAGCGGATTGCGCATACTTCACTTTTTTTCAAATTGGCGGTGCAATACCCGGGGATTTACTCACTTTTTCAGTTTATCTATTGCTTTAACTACTGTGTATTTCCCTCAAGAATTTTTTCTGAAATGAAATTCCTAAAACGAAATGTTTGACTGAAATGAAATTCCTCGAGGAATTTCCTCAAGAAATTCGCAATTGCTCAATGTAATTACGTTACTCTGATCACAGCCCACTTCTTTTATTCCATTTATACCTTCAACTGTAAAATCAGAAGCAAAGTAATCATCTAATACTTCAGCCACCTCGATTTCATTATTAGTATGTTTACCGTTTTCAAGGCAAAGTGGACCTAAGTTCGCTGTCATAACTTTCTTCTTAAGCACGTAACTGAAAAATTCTTTGGGTTTCGATTTACTGATACTTTGCAACACATAATTCAATCTTTCTTACTTTTTTTCATCAACTTTTTCGTATCACGCTGGCCTTTCGAGTTCTATTCTATCATGTTTGTTCTGAGATGACAAGTATTTACGGTACGCCAGTTTTTTCTATAAATCCCAGATTCTATTTGGCTGTTCCACCATTTGGGTTTATTCTTATTGTTAAGTGAACATCTGTAACCGACTGGAACACACGACTTTACAGCAATATTTAAGATACTAGTAACTGTCCCCCATGATGCATAAGAACATAAGAACATAAGAAAATAAGGAAGCTACAAATGGTCGTAAGTAAGACCTCATTTATATCCCTATCATTGCACAGCCTCCAGCACCTTCGGCACCCGCAGCACCCGCAGCACCCGCAGCACCCCCAGCACCCGCAGCACCACCACCACCCCAGCACCCGCAGCACTGCAGCACCCGCAGCACCCGCAGCACCCGCAGCACCAGCAGCACTGCAGCACCCCCAGCAGTGCACAGTGATGCGTGGCAGATCAGTCGCAGCGCCTTGGTGGATGCCCCGTCAAGGCCGCCCACACACTAACCACTCAGCCACAGGGTCACCCAGGTACAGCCACGCCCACGCCCATCCCTATGTCCTCACTCTGTCCCATGTGCTGCACCTTCACACACACACACACACACACACACACACACACACACACACACACACACACGACATATGGTAAGATAATAAATAAAGGGCATGATGATAATGTTACTGTAACTTAAAGGCTTGTGAGGAGGGGATATGTTAGTGGTGGAGGAGGTCATGAGGGAGAAAGGATTGTGGGAGCAGTGGTGGAGTGGTGGTGGAGGCTGTGGTGGAGTGGTGGTGGAGTGGTGGTGGAATGCGTGGTGGAAACAGTGACAGTGGAATACATATAATAAAAAAGCTGAAATATCGAATGTTTTTGTGCCTTTGCCTCGAGCGTGTTATTATGAGTCATATTGGTGACGCGGCAGATACTGGTGTTGGGAATGTGTGTGTGTGTGTGTGTGTGTGTGTGTGTGTGTGTGTGTGCGTGTGTGCGTGTGCGTGTGCGTGTGCGTGTGCGTGTGTGTGTGTGTGTGTGTGTGTGTTTACCTAGTTGTATTTACCTAGTTGTAACATACAGGAAAAGAGTTATGCTCGTACTGTCCCGTCTCCAAATCTACTATTATCCAGCTTGCCTTTGAAGTCCTGAATACTTCTTGCATTAATCACTTTTGCATCAAGGTTGTTCCAGGCTTCTATGCTTCTATATGGGAAGCTGTATTTTTTTATATCTCTCTTGCATGTTGCCCTTTTCAATTTCTTCTCATGACCTCTTGTACTTCTATCATCCCACACAAACAGATCTTCTCTGTCAATTTTTTCCAGACCCATTGATGCTCTATACACTGCTATAAAATCTCCCCTTTCTCTTCTTTTCTCAAGTGTTGGGAGTTTTAGTCTTGAAAGTCTTTCTTCATATGGTAAATCTCCCAGGCTTGGAGCCATTTTTGTGGCTGCTTCTGTGGCTGCTGTATTCTCTCAATCTTCCTTATATCCTTCTTTTTATGTGGTGACCAAATCACTGCTGCATATTCCAACCTTGGTCGAATCAAAGATGTTATCAATTTCTTAATCATCTCTTCATCCAGATATTTGAATGCCATTCTTATATTCCTCAGCA
>JACEEZ010000598.1:457500-460000 GCA_016584305.1 Chionoecetes opilio
AAATATCAACCGAGTGGCGACCTTCATTAAGATCGCCAGCTACTGCTTATGTTCTGAGTGTCCTCCCGCCGTCGTCGTCGCCCAAAAAAAACCAGTAGCGAAATTTGAAACCGTATATACTTGCAGATACAAAGCATAAAACAACACTGAAACAGGGTAGACTAGGGGGGGGCACTCAGTAGAGCGCATGCCTCCGCCCGAATGTTTCATCAATTGGTTGCTATGGCAACAGTTGTGATTATTATATATATATATATATATATATATATATATATATATATATATATATATATATATATATATGATATAGCACTCAGTATGAGCGCATACCTCCGGCCGAATATTTAATCAATTGGTTGCCATGGCAACAGTTGTCAATAGATTTCATCCAAACTTAAATCATTCTTCCTTATACCAAATAGACTTGGTATACTGAGTTTGGTCAAAATCTATTGGTAACTTTTCGAGAAATCCTGTACAATGTACACTAACAAACAGACAGACAGACAGACAGATCGGGGTGAAAACAGAACCCCTCCAACTTCGTTGGCGGAGGTAATTATACAGCCATGATATAAACTATACTGTGTATCATCTTCAGTGGCACATACAAATCAGTAATGTTGCTATAATTCGTAATATATGGCGCCTGGCGACATTAGTGCAGGTGGCGACTATAGTGTTATCTACGGTACAACAACAACAACAAGTGCAACAACAACTACAAAAACAACAAACAACTTTGGTTTCGTAAGAATTTTTCAACGGTCATCTTCATTCCTCTCCACTTCCTCCTCCTCTGGGTCCTCTTCCGCCTCCTCTTCTTCTTCTTCTTCTTCTTCTTCCTTCCTCCTCCTCCTCCTCCTCCTCCTCCTCCTTCAGCTCCTCCTTTCTTTCTCTTTCTTCCCTACAAAAACGCGGAGTCTTCTTGTTAGTTTGAAGGGTCGCAATGATAATTAGTGTTGCGCTCTCTCTCTCTCTCTCTCTCTCTCTCTCTCTCTCTCTCTCTCTCTCTCTCTCTCTCTTCCATTCTAGAAGTAGGCAATGAAGGAAGGAGGGAGAGGGCATGAAATCGAAAAATAATAGGAAGAAGAAAGAGAAGAAAGAGGAAGAAAGGAAGAAAGAAAGCAAGAGAAAGACTAGCGAGAAATACGGAATTAGGGAAGAGAAGGAAGAGAAAGAAAGGAAGAATGGAAAATAAAGAAAGTTACAGAAAAAAGGAAGAAAACAGAGGAAGAATAGAGAGGAAAGTAGAAAGCGGATGAAGACGAAGAGAAATTGTGAGGAGTAAAGAGAGAAAGGGAAGGGAAAGGAAAGGGAAAGGAGAGGCAAGGAGGGTTGTAAGCCAAGGTTAATGTCAAGGCTTACTGCTTCCTTCCCAAAATCTAATCATTTAAATTCTCAAAAGATGTAAAAGGAGGAAAAAAAATCTATATGAACCCCTTTATTGCCTTCGTTTGTGGTTTAATTCCTTCCCCACAACCTGGTACGGGGAGAGCGGGGGGGGGGGAGAGTGGGGAGGGAAGGGAGAGAGTGGGGAGGGAAGGGAGAGAGTGGGGAGGGAAGGGGTAGTGGGGGGAGGGAAGGGGGAGGGTGGGAAGGGGGTGAGTGGGGAGGGAAGGGAAGAGTGGGGAGGGAAGGGGATGAGTGGGGAGGGGAGGGGAAGAGTGGGGAGGGAAGGGGAAGAGTGGGGAGGGAAGGGGAAGAGTGGGGAGGGAAGGGGAGAGTGGGGAGGGGAAGGGGGAAGAGTGGGGAGGGAAGGGGAGAGTGGGGAGGGAGGAAGAGGGGGGGAAGGGAGATGGGGAGGGAAGGGGATGATGGGGGGAGGGAAGGGAAGAGTGGGGAGGGAAGGGGATGAGGGGGAGGGAAGGGGAAGAGTGGGGAGGGAAGGGGAGAGTGGGGAGGGAAGGGGAGAGTGGGGAGGGAAGGGGAGATGAGGGGGGAGGGAAGGGGATGAGTGGGGGGGGAAGGGGATGAGTGGGGAGGGAAGGGGATGAGTGGGGAGGGAAGGGGAAGGGTGGGGAGGGAAGGGGAGAGTGGGGGAGGGAAGGGGATGAGTGGGAGGGAAGGGGAATGATGTGGGAGGAGAAGGGATAGAGGGGAGAGGAAGGGGAGGAGGAGGGAGGAGGAGAGGGGAGGAAGGGGAGTGGAGAGGGGAAAGAGTGGGGAGGGAAGGGGAGAGGGGGAGAGGGAGAGTGGGAGAAGGGGAGAAGGAGAGTGGGAGGGAAGGGAGGGAGAGGGGGAAGGGAGAGGGGGGGAAGAGAGAGGAGAGGGGAAGTAGTATTCACAAAAAAAGGGGTAATGGACTTGTAAGGATGACAGGAATGAAGGGGATAAAAGGGACTTCTAGACACGAAAAGGAACAGAAGAAAGAGAAGAGAAAAAGGAGAAGGAGAGAGAGAGAGAGAGAGAGAGAGAGAGAGAGAGAGAGAGAGAGAGAGAGAGAGAGAGAGAGAGAGAGAGAGAGAGAGAGAGAGAGAGAGAGGAGAGAGAGAGAGAG
>JACEEZ010000598.1:472500-477500 GCA_016584305.1 Chionoecetes opilio
AATAGGAGTATAAAAATAGGAGTAATAAAAATAGGAGTACATAAAAATAGGAGTACTAAAAATAGGGTACTAAAAATAGGAGTAATAAAAATAGGAGTACTAAAAATAGGAGTAATAAAAATAGGAGTAATAAAAATAGGAGTCATAAAAATAGGAGTCATAAAAATAGGAGTAATAAAAATAGGAGTAATAAAAATAGGAGTAATAAAAATAGGAGTAATAAAAATAGGAGTAATAATAATAGGAATAATAAAAATAGGAGTAATAAAAATAGGAGTAATAATAATAGGAGTAATAAAAATAGGAGTAATAAAAATAGGAGTAATAAAAATAGGAGTATAAAATAGGAGTAATAAAAATAGGAGTAAATAATCAAAAATAGGAGTATAAAAATAGGAGTACTAAAAATAGGAGTAATAAAAATAGGAGTCATAAAAATAGGAGTCATAAAAATAGGAGTAATAAAAATAGGAGTAATAAAAATAGGCGTAATAAAAATAGGAGTAATAAAAATAAGTTAATAAAAGGGGAGAAAGAAAATACGGTTGACGACAAGGAAGAGAGGGGCGGCAACACGACATCTTGTGTATAAACTTGTGTATGCAGCGACGCGACCAAGACCGAGCGGTGCCGTTACGAATAAGGAATAATACGGAAGCTTTGAGATGAAAATGAGGCGCATAAAAACTAGCCAGGTAACTATTATACAGCGGGCCAACCCGTGGGTGGGGGTATCAGGGCCTCAGTGTGGTGGTGATGACGTAATAAACACACACTGATGATAAGATAAGATTTTCATCCTATCTAGACACTTTGCAAGTACCAACTATAGTCTATTTTATTTATTATGGTCAAAATGCACTAAGGAAGCCACGCCCCCTGCCTCCCCTCTATTCTACGGGGCAGCTGATTGGTGCATTCCTCGTATCATCACTACCAATCACAATATCTTCACTACTTAACAGCGCGTGACCACTGGACAGAGCAATCTTCACTACAAAGGGATTTTTAATTTTGTCACCCTCTGTAGTGAAGATTGCTGTCCAGTGGTCACGCGCTGTTAAGTAGTGAAGATATTGTGATTGGAAGTGATGATACGAGGAGTGCACCAATCAGCTGCCACGTAGAATAGAAGGGGAGGCAGGGGGCGTGGCTTGATTAGTGCATTTTGACCATAATAAAAAAAATAGACTATACAAGGTTATTGACTATACAAGGCGCCGCCACGTCAGCACGAACTAGGCGGACTCGAACCGCTGACCGAATGCACAGGGACGCTGCACATTGCGAGCTCACGTCTCTACCAACCTTGCCACCCTGACGGGCACACACTGATGACCACGAGGAGGTTATATAGTGGTGGTGGTGGTGGTGGTGTAGAATAGTAAGGCGTAGATGGTAAGGTTGTGTGTGTGTGTGTGTGTGTGTGTGTGTGTGTGTGTGTGTGTGTGTGTGTGTGTGTGTGTGTCCTCGTATTTTGGTCACTCTTGATTGTTCTCGTGTGACCTCGCACCTCTGGGACACTGTTCTCATGCTTTTTTACCGTCCATTACACTATAGTCGCCACTGCACTAATGTCGCCAGGCGTCATATATTACGAATTTTAGCATCACTACAGACTTGTATGTGCCACGGAAGAGGCATGCACAGTAGTTTATATTATGTACCTGTTTTCAATGGCACATAAAAGTGATGATGTAGTGATGCTAAAAATCGTAATATATGGCGAATGGTGCATGACATTAGCGCAGTGGCGACTATAGTGTTATTGGCGGTACATTGATTTGATCATTTTCTCGGATCAGTGACTCACATTTTCATCGTTTTGTGGTCCTGTAACCTTGTCCCTGTGATCTAATTCTCCCTTAATCCTGTCCTCGTGACCTCGCACGTACTACCCTTGTGACCCTGTTCTCGTGGTCTCTGGCCGTACAATCTTTATCTTCGTGTTCTTACAAGTCGCCGCAGTGAAAAAAAACATTTAATACATAAAGAAATGGACCATTTTTCCGTGAACTTGCTGCCAGCCCTTCATGTCGGAATGCAGGCAGAGAGAGAGAGAGAGAGAGAGAGAGAGAGAGAGAGAGAGAGAGAGAGAGAGAGAGAGAGAGAGAGAGAGAGAGAGAGAGAGAGAGACGAGCAAGCGAGAGAGAGAGAGAGAGAGAGAGAGAGAGCGAGCAAGCAAGCGAGAGAGAGAGAGACAGAGAGACAGAGAGAGAGAGAGAGAGAGAGAGAGAGAGAGAGAGAGAGAGAGAGAGAGAGAGAGAGAGAGAGAGAGAGAGAGAGAGAGAGAGAGAGAGAGAGAGAGAGAGGGGGGGGGGTCACCACACGCCATGCACACCAAAAACAAAGACCTGCTGCAAAGGGGAATTCACATGGCATAGCATTACACGTATACGACACGTCATACAATAACAAAAAAAGAATGACAAACCGGTTGGGGAAAGAAAACGAATTATAAACATGAGTGTATCTTTGTTATAGGGGCGCATATAACGAAGAGTTAGTGTCAAGGAAAATATATATAGTATAATTATAATATAGTATATGTAATAATATATCAGGCGCCTAGAATTGAAACGGCACAAGCGCCACTTTTAAAAAACTGAGAAAAACGCCCTTAAAGTTTAAACAGGAAAGAATCAAAGTAAATATAGAAAATCAAGATATGAAACGGTACAAGCGCCACTTTTTATCAATGAAGAAAATGCACCTAAAGTGTTTTCAAAGTAAATCAGCAACACATGAAGATATATACTACCAATAATATACTATCCTTGGTTAGTGTAGTCATCTTGGGGAAATAGTGTAATAACGCTGATGAGATAAAGATATAAAGGAATATTACGAAAGTACGAAGTAGGTGTAAAAAAATGACGAGTTTTAAGTGTTATCTCTGTGTGACGTCCTCGTGTTGAAGAGTGTGTGGCGTAACCTTGAGAGCTATCATAACAACACTGATGCGATTAAAGAAATATCACGAAAATACGAAACGAGTGGAAATAAATAAATAAAAAATCGACGAGTATCTCCTTTTTAGACCGCCTATCAAAGGGCAAATGTAGTGACCGTGGGAAATATTATAACACTAATTAGATCAAAGCACTATTACGAAAACGCTAAAAACAACAAGGTAGCGAAAAATCTCTAAATCTGCGCAGAAAGGTGTTCATTATCCTTGACAGTAAGTTTATGGTACGTGTTTTACCTTCGCATTTCAGTCACACGCACGGAATGAAAACCAGGAAAAAGTAAACAAGGAGAAAGAAGAGACGGGGTGGATGGAGAAGAGCAGGAGAATAACATGTCAACTCAAGAACATCTATAACACCCAGTCGATGTTTTGGCTACACTAACATAGCGTTAACAAGGATGAAATTAAGGAAAACATAGCAACTGGATACGTAATTTTGTGTTATTCTGAGACGTGTGTTTGGGCCTTCTTACAGCACTCCCTCCTGCTGGGTTGGCTTGACTGGCAACACTATAGTCTACTTTTTTTAATGAGACAAAAAATCCTGACCCTTGCTGCTTACTGACTGATATTTGATGCCAGGAGAAGGGAATACTACGCTTCTTCTAAATTTCAGTTGTATTTTATCATAGTTAACCCTATTATCAGGTAAACATAGGCATCATTTTAAACATGAGACCTTAAGATAGAATTAAAGTTTTGCCTTGTTAAAAAAAATAGACTATAGACGAGACAAGCTGATGAAAAAGAGAAATATATACAAAACTAGACGTGACAAAGTTATGAAACAGAGAGAAAAGTTGGATATACAAAACTAGACGAGACAAGGTGCTAAAAAAAGAGAAAAAAGTTGGATATACAAAACTAGACGTGACAAGGTGCTAATAAAAAGAGAAATAAGTTGGATATACAAAACTAGACGTGACAAAGTTATGAAACAGAGAAAACATTTGGATATACAAAACTAGACGTGACAAGGTGATAAAAAAAAGAGAAAAAGTTGGATATACAAAACTAGACGAGACAAGGTGATAAAAAAAAGTGAAAGAAAATGGATATACAAAACTAGACGAGACAAAGTGATAAAAAAAAGTGAGAAAAAGTTGGATATACAAAACTAGACGTGACAAGGTGATAAAAAAGAGAAAAAGTTGGATATACAAAACTAGACGAGACAAGATGATAAAAAAAAAGTGATAAAAAAAATGGATATATAAAGAATCCAGGTTTTTTTTATGATATTTTCAGGGTCAGTGTTTAGATCAGGATGTTTTTGGGTTTGGTGGATACACGATTGTTTTGGATTTATGGTGGATATGTGAATATGTTGTTTTCTGGGCCAGGATATTTTGGATACTACGTGGATTTTTAGACTCTACTCGTAAGACTTTCATGTTATTTTCAAGGACAATAATATATTTTCTTTCTTATTTTATTCGTCACGCTTCCTATCAATTCAAGTCCATCAGGTAAATTTTGTGACGGTACCTTAGAACGAAACAATCCCGGCGTTTGTTATTTTCTCTCTTTCCTTCATCTTTATCACGACACACACACACACACACACACACACACACACACACACACACACACACACACACACACACACACACACACACAGCATTGTAGACTTCGCTGACGGCCGCAGATAATGATGAAGATCGCTTAGAAGGTTGTAAGAGAAAATGACAATAACAACTACGATAAGATGATGATAGGGAAGAAGTAAAAATAGAGAACCATATGACATTACGTGACACTGAGAGAGAGAGAGAGAGAGAGAGAGAGAGAGAGAGAGAGAGAGAGAGAGAGAGAGAGAGAGAGAGAGAGAGAGAGAGAGAGAGAGAGAGAGAGAGAGAGAGAGAGAGAGAGAAAAAAAAGACAGACAGACAGAAAAGACGAAGAGAGAGAGAGAGAGAGAGAGAGGAGAGAGAGAGAGAGAGAGAGAGAGAGAGAGAGAGAGAGAGAGACTTCCACCACCATCACCACCAGCCGCCATGGATCGCAGCCCAACTCGGATCACCAT
>JACEEZ010000598.1:482500-487339 GCA_016584305.1 Chionoecetes opilio
ACACACACACACACACAGTCACACACACACAGCTTGCCTCGCAACACCAACAACACACTTGCAACACAAAAACAACAACAACACAACTGATATATACATAACGAGAAGGATAAATGTGTGTGTGTGTGTGTGTGTGTGTGTGTGTGTGTGTGTGTGTGTGTGTGTGTGTGTGTGTGTGTGTGTGTGTGTGTGTGTGTGTGTGTGTGTGTGTGTGTGTGTGTGTGTGTGTGTGTGTGTGTGTGTGTGTGTGTGTGTGTGTGTGTGTGTGTTACGACTAGAGTAGCTACAACTAAAACTATTAAAAATATGACAAGAATCAGAAAGAAAAAGAAGAAAAGCAAGAAGAAGAAGAAAAGGAAGATGAAGAAGAAACATAAGAGGAGGAGAAACCTAAGAAGGGGAAGGCGGTGCAAGAATACAAAATGGATCAAAGGAAGAATGAAGAGAAGAGAAAAAATGCGGGTTAGACGAAAATAATGAGGAGGAGGAGGAGGAGGAGGAGGAGGGGGAGGAGGAGGAGGGAAGAAGAAGAAGAAGAAGAAGAAGAAGAAGAAGAAGAAGAAGAAGAAGAGGTGGGCTGAAGGGTGGAGTCAACACGCGGACTATTTTAAGTCTAGTCGATAATTCCAACGAAAGATTGTTGCCTTAAGTCAGAAGAATAAAAAACTCCCGTTCGATACACAAACATAACTAAGGAAAAAGAAGAAAAGAAAGGTTGGTTGAGGGTGGCAGGTGTTGTGCTCCTCTTCCTCCTCCCCCCATCTCCCTATCTCCTCTTCTTCCTCCTTCCCCCATCTCCCTATCTCCTTTTTTTCCTCCTCCTTCCCTCATCTCCCTATCTCCTTTTCTTCCTCCTCCTCTTCCTCCTCTCCTTCCTTCCCTCATCTCCCTATCTCCTTTTATTCCTCCTCCTCTTCCTCCTTCCCCCATCTCCCTATCTCCTTTTATTCCTCCTCCTCTTCCTCCTTCCCCCATCTCCCTATCTCCTTTTATTCCTCCTCCTCTTCCTCCTTCCCTCATCTCCCTAAGTCCTATCCTAAACCTTATCCATCTCATATTATCTTCTGCATTCCCTTACATAGTTCCTCTCTATCTAAAGGTATCATCACCTTTTCTACTGTCTGGTTTATTCTTCTCACTTCTTCCCTTCAATCTATATATCATCCTTTTTTTTATTATTCAACCACATCAACTTCTCATTTTCTTCTTGGTTTTTTTCTCTCAACCTCCTACTAAGATCTCACTCCCGTCTTTTGACCTCAATTTTCCTCCTCTGTTTTTTCGTTTTTTCTTATTATTCTATCATTTATTTGTCCATCTTCACATTTCACAGTATTCATCGTTAGGAGTCATTCTCCCGGCCAGGAACCTTGGGCCAGGGACACACAACCTTCCTCATAAATAATCTTTAATTCCCCATTCAGTGTCCTCTCATTACTCTTCCCCATCCAAAACTCTCTCTCTCTCTCTCTCTCTCTCTCTCTCTCTCTCTCTCTCTCTCTCTGGTGTTCCTTTTATTTACTTCTCCCCTTCTCATAACTTATCTGGTATTTTCGCTCCTGTACTCCCCTCCTCCTCATTCCCCTCTTCTTAGCCATCTAGTACCTCCACTTCATCCCCTCCTATCCCCCTTACCTTCACTCCCCCCTTCCTCCTTCCTCTTTCTTCCCCCCTCCCTCCTTCCACTCTCTCTCTCTCTCTCTCCCTCCTTCCTCTCATCTTCCTATCCTGCATTCTTGCCCATATCATACTCCTCCTCCTCCTTATCTCCCCTCACTCCCCTCACCTATTCGATCATGCATTACCTGTCCCCACCTTAGCTACACGCGGGGGAGGGGGGAGGAGAGGGTAGCAGTGGTGGTGGTGGTGGTGGTGGTGAGTAGGGGGAGGAGAGGGTAGCAGTGGTGGTGGTGGTGGTGAGTAGGGGGAGGGACGGTGGTGGTGGTGGTGGTGGTGGTGGTGGTGGTGGTGAGTAGAGGGAGGGGCGGTGGTGTGGTGGTGGTGGTGGTGGTGGTGAGTAGGGGGAGGGACGGTGGTGGTGGGTGTGGTGAGTAGGGGAGGGACGGGTGGTGGTGTGGTGGTGGTGGTGGTGGTGGTGAGTAGGGGGAGGGACGGTGGTGGTGGTGGTGGTGAGTAGGGGGAGGGACGGTTGTGGTGGTGGTGGTGAGTAGGGGAGGGACGGTGGGGGGGTGGTGGTGGTGGTGAGTAGGGGGAGGGACGGTGGTGGTGGTGGTGGTGAGTAGGGGGAGGGACGGTGTGGTGGTGGTGGTGGTGGTGGTGAGTAGGGGGAGGGACGGTGGTGGTGGTGGTGGTGAGTAGGGGGAGGGACGGTTGTGGTGGTGGTGGTGAGTAGGGGAGGGACGGTGGTGGTGGTGGTGGTGAGTAGGGGGAGGGACGGTGGTGGTGGTGAGTAGGGGGAGGGACGGTGGTGGTGTGGTGGTGGTGGTGAGTAGGGGGAGGGACGGTGGTGGTGGTGGTGGCGGTGGTGAGTAGGGGGAGGGACGGTGGTGGTGGTGGTGGCGGTGGTGAGTAGGGGGAGGGACGGTGGTGGTGGTGGTGGTGAGTAGGGGGAGGGACGGTGGGGGGTGGTGGTGGTGAGTAGGGGGAGGGACGGTGGTGTGGTGGTGGTGGTGGTGGTGGTGGTGGTGGTGAGTAGGGGGAGGAGAGGGTAGCAGTGGTGGTGGTGGTGAGTAGGGGGGGGGACGGTGGTGTGGTGGTGGTGGTGGTGAGTAGGGGGTAGGGACGGTGGTGGTGGTGGTGGTGGTGGTGAGTAGGGGGAGGGACGGTGGTGTGTGTGGTGGTGGTGAGTAGGGGGAGGAGAGGGTAGCAGTGGTGGTGGTGGTGGTGTGGTGAGTAGGGGGAGGGACGGTGGTGTGGTGGTGGTGAGTAGGGGGAGGGGACGGTGGTGTGTGGTGGTGAGTAGGGGGAGGGACGGTGGTGGTGGTGGTGAGTAGAGGGAGGGACGGTGGTGGTGGTGGTGGTGGTGGTGAGTAGGGGGAGGGACGGTGGTGGTGGTGAGTAGGGGGAGGGACGGTGGTATGGTGGTGGTGGTGGTGAGTAGGGGGAGGGACGGTGGTGTGGTGGTGAGTAGGGGGGAGGGACGGTGGTATGGTGGTGGTGGTGGTGAGTAGGGGGAGGGACGGTGGTGTGGTGATGGTGGTGAGTAGGGGGAGGGACGGTGGTGTGGTGGGGAGTGAGAGGTGGGGAGGGGATGTTAGTGGAGTGTTGGGGTTAGCAGGAGGGGAAAGGCAACGGGGGGAAAGTGTCGGGAGGAAACAAAGGAGACTGCAAAAAGGAGGAGGAGGAGGAGGAGGAGGAGGAGGAGGAGGAGGAGGAGGAGGAGAGAGGAGGAGGAGGAGGAGGAGGAGGAGGAGGAGGAGGAGAGGAGGAGGAGGAGGAGGAGGAGGAGCAGAGGAGGAGGAGTAGGAGGAGGAGGTCAATAATACTAATGCTGACGATGTTGAGAATGGAGATGATACAGACAATGACGATGATACAAAGCATAACAGGAAGAACAGAAGAACAGTTGAAGATAATGATGAGATGAGAGGAAGGACACAGGAAGAAGAACAAGAGGTATAGTATGAGAGGGAGAGGGAAGGGGGAGGAGGAGGAAGGGAAAGAAAAAAATAGTAGTAAGAACAGTAAGAAGTAAATGAAGTAAGCAAGAAATTCAAAGGGAAAAAAATAGGGAGATATTGAGTACTAAAATATCACAACAACATTTCAAGTAGAAGAAAAAAAATGATAATAATGATAATAATAATAATAATGAATATAAAAAGAATCACAGCCTGATAATCCGGAACAACCTTATGGCATGAATGATGAGCTTCACACACACACAGACACACACACACACACACAGGGTAATATTTAAGGGAGATATATTAATAAACTCCAGACTCACACGACGTAATAACATACAAATTTTGCGCGTGTACGTGTGTGTGTGTGGTGTGTGTGTGTGTGTGTGTGTGTGTGTGTGTGTGTGTGTGTGTGTACACTTATTACACACAGCTGCACAATTATCCTGTGCTAAAATTAGATAGGTGTACGTAACGGTGTGTAGTATTAGTGATTAAAAATGATATAAGAGAAAATAATGGTGTGTGTGTGTGTGTGTGTGTGTGTGACGAGGGAGTGACACTGGTGATGACTAGTGTGGAGGAAAAAAGAAAGGAGTAATAACATAAAGCAACATTAGTAACAGTGGTAATAGTATCAGTGCAGCAGCAGCAGCAGTAGCAGTGGTAGACATCATAGTATTGGCACCACGGTCTCAACAGTATCAGTCCATCCTCGTCACGTGAGTACAAGCAAAGACCCTCTACTATACAACGTTGTAGAGGGTCTTTGGTACAAGTCCGTCAGGCGGGAACAAAGTCACGTGGGCGCAAAAAGACAATTCATGCAACACCAGACTTTTCGAGGCGACGGAGACTGAGGCTGACAGGCGCATGAACGAGCCATTTATGTTAATACACCACCACAATGACTCTAATCGCGTGTGTAAGTGTGAAGTCCTCCCTACCTACCCACCCGCTACACACGCACACGCATACATGTCACAGGGTCCGCTTCAAGGCCAATGAACTGTTAAGGAAAGACTAATAACACACCATTTCACCGCGCAGAACCTCACGCATACAGGTTATTTACAAGAGAAACAAATAGTAGTAGTGGTGATAGTAGTGGTGGTGGTAGGGGTCGTAGTGGTCCCAAACAACAGCGTCACACCAGGTACTGCGTCACAAATAGCCCTCCCCCTCCCCCTCTCTGTCTTTAGCACACTCGCCACGCTCTGCCCCACTCCATGGCAGGCCTTCAAACTCCCAC
>JACEEZ010000599.1:0-2500 GCA_016584305.1 Chionoecetes opilio
AGGTTTTGCAAATAAAATATCGATTTACATTCATAGCGTTATAATGGGATGTTGGCAAAAAGAAGCATTCGACAAAACGTGTCCTAAACATTCTATTAAATACTGAGAGGAATGCTTCAAGGCGGGTGTATGCAGTGGCCGTACCGAGGGGGGGGGGGGGGGGGGGGGGCATGCGGCCATGGCCCCCCTTTGCAAAAAATAAATAATCATAAAATATATTTATTATAAATAAATAAATATATATATATCACAGACCACTATATCTACAGTGGTCTATGAATATATATATATATATATATATATATATATATATATATATATATATATATATATATATATATATATATATATATATATATATATATATATATATATATATATATATGTATATATATATATGTATATATGTATATATATGTATATATCTATATTAATAAAAGCGAAAGTGTGTCTGTGTGTGTGTGTGTGGTGTGGTATAGGTTCCGCCCCCCGTGGCGCAAACACCTCATATGGCACATTTTGGAATCAGGTTGACCAGGGGAAGGTCATAAGCCCACTTATGAGATGATCCGATCACTTTTTTTGTTTCTTTTTTTTAGCAGCCTATTAGCGAGAATTGTGAAAACAAAAGTAGGTTGCGAGAATTGAGGAAGCCTTGATGTAGGGTGATGGGTAATGGGTGAGTGAATGGGTGGGGTGATGGGTAATGGGTGTGAGGTGATGGGTGAGTGAATGGTGGGGGGTGATGGGTTGGGGGTGATGGGTGATGGGTGAGGGAATAGGTGGGTGGTGATGGGTAATCTATAATAATATAAGCAAAAGTGTGTCTCTCTGTCTGTCTGTCTGTCTGTCTGTGTGTGTGTGTGTGTGTGTGTGTGTGTGTGTGTGTGTGTGTGTGTGTGTCTGGTATAGGTTCCGCCCCCCGTGGCGCAATCAACTTATATGGCACATTTTTGGAACCGGGTTGACCAGGGAAGGTTTTAAGCCCAATTATGAGATGATCCGATCTTTTTTTTTTTTTTTTTTTTAGCAGCCTATTAGCGATAATTGTGAAAAAAAAAAAGTGGGTTGCGAGAATTGAGGAAACCTTGATGTAGGGTGATGGGTAATGGGTGAGTGAATGGGTGGGGTGATGGGTAATGGGTGTGGGGTGATGGGTGAGTGAATGGGTGGGGGGTGATGGGTTGGGGGTGATGGGTGATGGGTGAGGGAATAGGTGGGGGGTGATGGGTAATCTTATCTATCTTTTCTCTTCTTGTATCTTTCTATAATAAATATAAGCGAAAGTGTGTCTGTGTGTGTGTGTGTGTGTGTGTGTGTGGTATAGGTTCCGCCCCCCGTGGCGCTAACACCTCATATGGCACATTTTTGGAATCAGGTTGACCAGGGGAAGGTCATAAGCCCACTTATGAGATGATCCGATCACTTTTTTTTTTTTTTTTTTTTTAGCAGCCTATTAGCGAGAATTGTGAAAACAAAAGTGGGTTGCGAGAATTGAGGAAGCCTTGATGTAGGGTGATGGGTAATGGGTGAGTGAATGGGTGGGGTGATGGGTAATGGGTGTGGGGTGATGGGTGAGTGAATGGGTGGGGGGTGATGGGTTGGGGATGATGGGTGATGGGTGAGGGAATAGGTGGGGGGTGATGGGTAATCTATAATAATATAAGCGAAAGTGTGTCTGTCTGTCTGTCTGTGTGTGTGTGTGTGTGTGTGTGTGTGTGTGTGTGTCTGGTATAGGTTCCGCCCCCCGTGGCGCAATCAACTCATATGGCACATTTTTGGAAACCGGGTTGATCAGGGGAAGGTTTTAAGCCCAATTATGAGATGATGCGATTTTTTTTTTTTTTTTTTTTTTAGCAGCCTATTAGCGATAATTGTGAGAAAAAAAAGTGGGTTGCGAGAATTGAGGAAACCTTGATGTAGGGTGATGGGTAATGGGTGAGTGAATGGGTGGGGTGATGGGTAATGGGTGTGGGGTGATGGGTGAGTGAATGGGTGGGGGGTGATGGGTTGGGGGTGATGGGTGATGGGTGAGGGAATAGGTGGGGGGGTGATGGGTAATGGTAAATATAAGCGAAAGTCTGTCTGTCTGTCTGTGTGTGTGTGTGTGTGTGTCTGGTATAGGTTCCGCCTCCCGTGGCGCAATCACCTCATATGGCACATTTTTGGAATCGGGTTGACCAGGGGAAGGTTTTAAGCCCAATGATGAGATGATCCGATCACTTTTTTTCTTCTTTTTTTAGCAGCCTATTAGCGATAATTGTGAAAAAAAGTGGGTTGCGAGAATTGAGGAAACCTTGATGTAGGGTGATGGGTAATGGGTGAGTGAATGGGTGGGGTGATGGGTAATGGGTGTGGGGTGATGGGTAATGGGTGAGTGAATGGGTGGGGTGATGGGTAATGGGTGTGGGGTGATGGGTGAGTGAATGGGTGGGGGGTGATGGGCTGGGGATGATGGGTGATGGGTGAGGGAATAGGTGGGGGGTGATGGGTAATGGGT
>JACEEZ010000599.1:7500-23289 GCA_016584305.1 Chionoecetes opilio
AGCCGTACCGCCCGTACATCCTCACACGCAGAAAGCTCGGCTCCTACTGACTCGCATAGCAGACTCTGCTACTGACGTCACGTCCATCTCGCTCTCCCAGGCGCAGGCTTTTACATACAGACGGCTTTGGGAGTGGTGGGCGGGGAGATTGTGGCGGGGAGATTGAATCAAAACATTACGACTTCACGCGTCGACTCATTGCACTTCCAGGCTTTCTATCTGATTGATACACAATAATAACAGGAAAATATGACTGCCTAGGTATAGATAACTTCTAAACATTCGTTATTGACTATATAATATCATAGAGTAGTATTTACCTCGCCTCCTCAACTATAACCTCCTTGGTTATTTGGTTATATACAATGTTTTACAGAATCAGGCTTCTATACAATATACATATAGAAGAAAATCGTTCTTAATATTATAATTTTGTGTATTAAGTGCAGTGGAATAAGCCCATATTTTTCTTTCAAGTTGACCAACTTTTCACCAAATTGTGAGTTAAAACTGCCAGCGACCCCTGGCATTTCGGAGTTGCAGTTCTCTCCAATTCTCGCAACCCACTTTTGTTTTCACAATTCTCGCTAATAGGCTGCTAAAAAAAAAAAAAAAAAAAGAAAGTGATCGGATGATCTCATAAGTGGGCTTATGACCTTCCCCTGGTCAACCTGATTCCAAAAATGTGCCATATGAGGTGTTTGCGCCACGGGGGGCGGAACCTATACCACACACACACACACACAGACAGACAGACACACTTTTCGCTTATATTATTATAGATATAGTATATATATATATATATATAGTATATATATACATATATATAGTATATATATATATATATAGTATATATATATATATATATATAGTATATATATATATAATATATATATATATATATATATATATATATATATATATATATATATATATATATATATATATTATATATATATATATATAATATATATATATATATATATATATATATATATATATATATATATATATAGTATATATATATATATATATATATAGTATATATATATATATAATATATAATATATATATATATATAGATATATATATATAATATATATTAGATATTAGTATATATATATATATATATATATATATATATATATATATATATATATATATATATATATATATATATATATATATATATTATATATATATATATATATATATTATATATATATATATATATATAATATATATATATATTATATATAATATATATATATATATATATATATATATATATATATATATATAATATATATATATATATATATATTATATATATATATATATATATATATATATATATATATATATATATATATATATATATATAATATATATATATATATATATATATATATATATATATATATATATATATATAATATCCTATATACTAATTATATATTATAATATATCATTATTATATTATAGGTATCAGTATATTCTCCATATCGGTAAAGCATCCTTATTTTCTTGTATTAACTACTATTAATATTCTTTCTCGTTTTGTAAGGTTTTAAGTGGGAGATTCTTTTGAGCTAAGAAACGAAAAAAATATGAAAATTTAAACTGTGATTTAGTTAAATCAAAAGTTTGAAAAAGTTCATTTTGGCTATGACATCTTTGTTGGTATTCAATGCTGATTCAGTGCTTGGTGACTCAAAGTATTCCTCGCCAGGGACATTGGTGCACAACGACACTCTGCCCTCCTGTGCAACGGAGACAAAAGTAAGTGAGCAGCGTATTTTCCTTGTTTGTCTTTTGCCTTCCAAAAACCAGCAGCTTTATGCTTTATCTTACCTTTAGAAAATAAAATAAGTAATGATGAATAAGATAGATAGTAAGCAGAGATAGAGTGTGGCTGTCGTGAGCAGATCACGAAGTAGTGAATGTAATGAAGGCTTGCCTGAGGTGTTTGTCATTGTGGCTGGAGAGACACGACATGTAATTATAACTTGCTGAACCATATTTCTCCGTCAGTCCTCAACGGCACAGTCGGGTCCCTGGCGGTGGTGAGTGATGATAACTACTCGAGCAACCTTCAGTGTTCCTGGGAGCTTAACTTTCCCCAGGAGTCCTCGGTGAACCTAACCTGGGACTACATTGACATGGAAACCAGAGCGACATGCGACTATGACTGGGTGCAGGTACTGGACACCCGTAAATCCCAGCTGGTGTATGGGTGAGTGCAGCCAATGCCTCCTTTCATGCCTCTACACCCTCAACACTTGTTTTCCCTATTGCTTTCCTTAAGAGAAAAGCACGGGCTAAGTAGAAAGCCCGTCAGAGTGTTCGGTATTTATAAATGTTAACGTGGGGGAGGGTACGAGGAAGCAAGGGCAGCGAGCGTAGGTTGTAATGAACATAAATACACTAGAACCACTAAGCCAAGTGGTATATACCTCTTGGCCTGGTCGGTTAAGGCGCCTTGTGGGCAGGGTTGCCAGACAGCCTGGTCTAAATATCCCTATAATTATATTCGGGGAAAATCCCCAGAAATCCCCATTTCATATATTTCCATACTTGTTATAAAAATGCTGAAATATATGCTACATAGCTACTCCACATGTAAATTAAAATTGCTATGTTGATTTTAATGTTGATTTAATTATATTAATTCATAGTTTGTTTTACATAATATATTACATTACACATGAAGTAGCATAATTCACTTTTTTACTATAATCATCACAAGGACTGCAAAAACAAAAACAGGCAGTAATAGGATACAGCCTCATGAGCATTTAATAAAAAATTCATTTAATAAAATGTTCTACTTTAGGCTGATGGGGATGATACATATGCTTAAATTGCTTAGAAATATGATACAGAAATAAATTAAAATATTAATCCTCTTAGCCTCTTGGGGAACTTAAATAATCCAACTAATATTCTGGACATACTGTACTAAGCCAGAAAGAAAGAATAGAATAACTAACTAAATAATATCATCACTACTACTAAATACTAACTACATGCATACTAAATATTATCATCACTCGAATCATCATTTTCATGGTATTTGTAGATATCTGAAGTCATCATGTTGACTAGTTTATCATTTACAGCAAAATTGAAACATTCCCGGCCTTTCAAATACCGCTTTGAATGCAGAAGTCCAACTAGAGTTCTGGTTGAGAGTTTGTTTCTTAGTTTTGTTTTTAAATTTTTTACAGATGAAAATATCCTTTCTGCTGTGGCACTAGAATGAGGAAGACGCAATAGCCCAGAAACAAAACTTGACAAATTTGGAAACATGGGGGTTTCATCACCACTCTTTATTTCTCTAACTGTCTCCCAGAAGCCTTCAACATCATTGATTTCTGAATCAGCAAGATCGGTGTTTCTTAGTACTCTCCATTCTTTGTCTAGGTGATTTATTTTGTCAGGACCTACAATTCCAGGAAATACACTAGCCAATGGACCAATGGAGACCACATTTCTTGACTTACTTCTTTGGGATCAATGAAGCTCAAATTACTTCTTCCTTGCCGTCGGTTTAACCTCATGTTTTCTTTTAACCTTCATATTAATAATATTATCTTAAGCGATTAAATACATATTTTTTTCAGAAGCCTCAAAAGTCCCCAAATCGAGAGTGAATGTCCCCATGTCCCCATCAGTGCCCCGAAATCCCCAAATATAGGGGCAAATCCTCAAATCTGGCAACTCTGCTTGTGGATGCAAATCTGGTGTGTTAGCACCAGGTGTGTTCGATACCGCGCTAGGGCAAGGATAAAGGAAATTATTTATTTCCGAATTATGAATTACCAGCCTAAGTCCAATGTCTGTTGGAAGGACATACTGACGGGATTTCAAAAGGTAACTGTGGCCCTCAAAAGGTAACTGTGGCCCAGGGCAATGTAAAGCCTCTGTCGGACCCATGGAGGCATTACGTGGCTCCATCATACAGCCACATGCAAGTCTCTGTCAACAGGGCATTAGAAACTTCCCCCTTGACCAAAAATTTTCCCCTTTCGGAATCCCCCCCAAATTCTAAACAGCAAAAAAGAGTAAGAGAAAGAGAAAAAAAGAAAAAAGGAAAACAAGTTTTTTATAAAAAGAGATTAAGTTTTAAATTTCACTCACTCAGAGACGCAAGAAAGGGGGCGATCTGATAATGGAAAAACGGATTAAAAAAGGAGGGGTGGGGGAAAGTTCTTACGGCTAGAAAGTACCGGGGTAGAACAAGAAGTAACGGATTCAAGCGGGAAAAGCGTAGTTTCATAAAAAATAGGGAAAAACGGTTCCCAAAAATAGGGGAAAATGATTGCAAGGGACTCTAGACAGGTATTCGTCGGATCATTGGGGAGCTTAAAAGGGGGCTAATAAATTCATGGATGGGGATAAAGGGGATGTGGTAGTTTTAAAGTAACAGGACTCCCTCTGTAGGTCTCAGGGCCCTCTTGTACTTCCTTTTTTCTTAGTTTTTTATGAAACAAAGCAAAAACCCCCCCCTCCCCATGAAAGTAAAGGAGAGGGGGAAACGCCCGTGCACCCTACAAAATCGGTCGGGGGAGGCAGGGGTCAGATGGCGAAGTGAGGGGGATGCTAGCAGTGGCAGGTAGTGCTCAAGGGGATTTTGGGGCTCTGAAAAACCTCTGCAAAAACCCCCACACCTCCCATCATGGGCGTCAGCGGGGGAAGGGTTTTTCAGATTATTACAGCGACGCGAAGCGCTCGAAGTCCTCCTGGATACGGGTTTTTCTCACAATAAGCGGCCGACCCACCCGACCGCCATCACGCTTTCAGGACTTATATTTTTTGGAACCCGTTTCTGATTGCAAGCGGTCTTCCCCATCTGATGCCCCTTTTTAATCCCTATTTTGCAAATATAAAAATAACATTTCAGCGTAAAAAGGGAAAAAGGTAAATGAGTTTAGATGCCGCAGACAAATTTCCCTTGCTGTCTTTTCTACGGGCTCGCTCGCCCTTCGCCGACTAAGGCGTTTACTGGTTTACCCCTCCCCCTAGGTCAGGCCTAAAACCTTCACTGAACCCTTTAGGTTTGTGATTGTTTGAGGTGGAATAGGAGAAACTACCTATAATCTTTGCCCCCCCTTGTAAAATTTTGCACCAACCCTTGGGTCACCATAGTCCCTTTTTTTACTATAAATTTTGTGACCTTACACAATGCGGAAAATGCTAGTATTGCTAAATACACGTTCAAAAATTCTTTTTCATGTGATCTGCAAAATTTTGGGAAAACTTTAGGGGCTGGGATATAAAATAGATACTTCAGCGCTTACTAATCTTAATTTTAACTACACATTATTTTGCGGTTATCAAACCTGCCTCGAATGTCTTTACGTGACTAGAACAGTTTTAAATTTCCGTATATTTTACTTTTCTTACCGAATGTTTGTTATCCTTTATCTGTTTCGGGTTGGGGAAATCAGCAAGACAAAAATGAATGTGGTGGCCGACCCTTTGATAGAGCTGTTGTACTTTACATCTGCGGAGGAAGCTGTGCGGCGCCTAAACCCCTCGCCTCAAGCTTCTAAAGGGTGACGGTGCACGGACCGCAAACTGTTGGTCTCCTTCCGCTCCATCCTAACGTCCACGGGGGGGATTCCGATACATACCAACCCCACTCACCCCCTTCTTAGAGCCCGCTCGTCCATGCTGAGGGCCGAGGTCCGCCCATCACCGAAACTCATTTAGTTATCAATTGCATTTTATTTAACCCCCTTCCTTATACATATTATTATATCATATATATACATTATATTTTAATTATATATATATATTAATATATATACTATATTATAATTATATATATTTATTATATATATTATATTATAATATTTTTAATTACTTTTAATTATATAATAAAATATAAATAATATATATATATATTATATATATTTTAATATATATATAAAAATATATTATATATATATATTATTTTATCCAGTTATGTTAACAATCCAAAATTTAATATATATATATATATTATCCTTAGGTCACCCCCTATTCGTTAATGACCCTTTTGTTTTTGGGCACTGTCTTTAAAAAATCCAATCTTTTCATCAATTTTTACTTATTCACTTGTCACTGTCGTTAAGAGTTATCACTCCTTTTAAAGTGCCTAATATCCTATCTTTCATAGAAAAAACTAGGGCTCGGGTTCGCCACAGTAGCCTGTAATTTCAATACTGGTCCGGGGGCTACCCATTATATCCCAAAAAATACCTTAAAAAATGGTCGAAAAACTACCCCGTACGAAGATATTAACCTCAAAATAACAGGCTCTTTTTTAAAAAGGATTATAAAAAATTGTATGTTTTTTTTTTTTTTTTTTTTTTTAAAATTTAAAAATTTATTATTTTATTAAAAGGGAAAAATTATATATTAAAATTATATATATATATATATTATATAATTTTAAAAAAAGAATAAATAATATAAATATATATAATATTAATATATATATATTATATATATATATTATATATATTATATATTTTATTTATATATATATAAAATATATCTATATATATATATAATAATATTTATATAAATATATATTTTATTTATATAAAAATATTATTAATATATTTATTTTTAATATATATATTTTTTAAATATATATTAAAATTTATTATCATAATTATATATAATTATATTATAAATTTATAATAAATTAATTATATTTAATTATATAAATTATATTAAATTTTTAATTATATATATTTTTTTTTAAATAATAAATTTAAAATATATTAATTTAAATATATATTTTTATTTTATAAATATATATTATATATATCCCCTTATATATATTATTTTAAAAAATTTTATATTATATATAATCTATATTTATTTTTTTAATATATATATATAATTATATAAAAGAGTAATGTTTAAGTAGCATAAGGCAAAAAGAATTTTTTGATGGGTGTTAAAAAATACATTCAAAAATAAATAGTCGGATGTGTGGAAGGCTGGGGGGGAGGCGAGCCCGTCCACACGTAAAGGTTTCCGGGCAACAGCTCAGCCAAAAAGAACTCTTAAGTGTCCTTCAACCCCTTCCTCTACGTTTTGTACTCACTCCGATCGGCCTTTTTTGCGGGGCCCCCGCCTCTTTCCCGCCGTGTCCACGCTTCCTTTCTTCCTTTTTCCGCCTCTTCCTCCCCTCCCCCCTCGGAGTCCGTGGAGGTCCCCCACTCTGGCTCAGAGCCGTGGCCGAGGCCCCCTCCGCCTCATCGCTAACACGCCCCCAAAAGGCGGGCCCCCGGCCCAAAGACCGTCCTGCGGAAGTCTCTTTCCCCAGACTTCCCCCTGCCTCGTCGTCGAGGGACGCGTCATCCTCGGCTCCTGTGGGTGAAGAGTCCTCGTCGCCTCGGAAATGGGGCTCGAAGTGGGGGTCGTCGCTAGACGAAAAGGGTTGACTTCTTTCCCCGGACTCTTCAGACGGGGTCACAGCTCGGACTCGCCTGGACTCCGAGTCCTGGAGGAGCAAGGGCTGTCCCGGGCTCAGCCCGTAAAGTCAAAACCTAGTCCTACACCCGCTCACTCCTTTTTTCTTCTCTGAATCGTTTCAGAGTCTCTTCGCCTCTCCGTCCTGCCCCGGAAGATCTTCACCTTCTTTTTCCTTTTTCTTTCCATGCTTCCCTTTTCCTCGTATCTTTTTCTCCTTGCCTTTCCTGCTTCCTTCTCATCTTCTCCTTCTCCCTTTTTACTGTCTCTTCTCTATCTCTTTTCACTCGCCAAAACCTCTTCACGCTATCTTCGCCTTCATCCCCCTCGTCTTGGGGGGGGTTTTTCTCTTGTCCGGGCCCCTCTGCCTCGCGCTCCTGCTCCTCCCTTGTGGTCCCTCTCCCCGCCTCGCTCCGCCTCTTCCTCTTCTGGGGGTACTGGCGGTTTCTCCCGGGCATAGCGCGCCGCCCGCCGGGGCGGAAGCGTTCCGCGGGGGCCTTGATCACCTTTTAACCGTCCGCCCACTCCACCCCTCGTCCGGGTTTTTGTCCGGGTGTGAAGGGGGCGAGCCGCGGTAGGCCTCTTTTTACTTCGCGGGATGGCGTGGCGACTCACGTTAAGCACCTCTAGTAGTCTATGAAAAGGCTGCATCTTATCTACTTTACCTTCGTCGGTTCGGATTGCGGCACCCCGGGAATATTAAAGGGTGATTTTTTTAAATTGGAACCCAGGGAAGGGGGCTTGGAGTTTGGGGGGGGGACTACGACAGCCAACCCACTCACTCACCCCTAACTCCAAACTCCCTATATCTTCCTACTGTCTGCACGAGACTACCCCTATTTTTTTTTTCCTCTCTCTCTCCCGTCTCTCTTTTCTCTCTCTCTTTCCCTCTCGTCTCTCTCTTCTCTTCTCCTCTCCCCTCTCTCTCTCTCTCTCTCCCCTCTCTCTCTCTCTCTCCTCTCACCCCTGGGACTTCCCCTTTTGTTGGGATTAAAACAATCAAACTCAAGCCTTCTAAATCAGTGCAAAAAGATGACCAAATGAACAAAGATGCGTAATTTTATTATGGAAAGATTGAAACTATTAAATTTACACTCACTCGAGAGAACAAGTAGGGGGATCTAGAGAATTTTTATGTGTTTAAAGGATCAATAAAGGCTAGTAATCGGGGAAACAAGAGTAACGGGTTCAAAAATAAAGCGTAGATTTGAAAAAAAAATAGGGAAAAATTGGGTTTCCAAAAAAGGGGGGTAAATGAATTGGAATGACTCATCGTCAGGGGGTCATTCAGGGACTTTAAAAAAAGGGGTTTGGGCAATTTCATGGATGGGGGAAAAAGTGGTGTGATAGGTTAAGTACAGAACTACCCCGGGAGGTCTCAGCCTCTTTACTTATTTATTTTTCTTTTTTTCTTATGTTCTTTTTATTTGGATTCCATATCATAAAACATTACTGAATATCTTGGCCATCCGCGTCGGTTTTGCTAGTAAATTAACAACTTGTGTGTTTGGGGCCCGGGGTGTGGTCGTAGTTGCTGAACAGAATGGGCCTTTTTCGTTGAAAAATGCGTCGATTTTAAATGCACTCGCTGAAGGAAATTTTTTTAGTTGTTTTGTTGATGAATTTTACAGTCGGGATGATAAACGAGGGTTAAACGCCTAAAAATTGCTGCCGAAAGAACAAAGTTCATCACATTGTGTCTAATTCATTTGCATGTCCATTCGAAATCATAGCTATTGGGCTACAGTATTTTTAACGTTTGGGTTATAGGTAGACTTAGGGACGTACATAATACATTTCTGTTGATGTGCATTGTATAAAATGCCATTTTTTTCCATCAAAATTGTTTATTTTTTTGGATTTGCTACTATTGGTCTTTTCTTTGCAAAAAAAGTACCCGGAAACATGAACTTTCACTTTCCAGCTTGGGGTTATTATACCACTAGCAGAGAAAAAGGCCCGGAAATTTCAAGGAACTTTCGTTCATTCTTCCTCAATGTTCTTTTGAAAAAGCTTTTTTTTATGACTGATATCATTAGCTAGTCTAACATATCCCTCCAAGACCTCAATTGACCCGGAAATACAAAACTTTCAAAATGCTGTGTCCCAAGCGCCCCCCCCCCCCCCTGTTACAGGCCCCCCAAACTTTTTTTTGCCCCCCCCTCTTTCCTTGGCCCAATTGGCCCCCCCAGTTTTTTAGTGCTAGAACCCACCCGGAGAGAGAGAGAAAGAAGAGGGAGAGAGAGAGAGAGAGAGAGAGAGGAAAGAGGAGGAGATAGAGAGAGAGAGGAGAGAGAGAGAGAGAGAGAGAGAGAGGGGAGAGAGAAGGGGAGGAGAGAGGAAGAGAGAATATTTTATTCATATTCAGTATTTTACTGGTTTTTCATACTTAACATGCAACTTCATAGCAAACTGAAAAAATATTTTCCCCACCTTTTGACACCGTTACGCCTTTAGTCCGAGCAAATTGGTGTCTATTTTCTTCTTTTCTTTGGTGCAAAGTAGTTTTGGTTAATAATTCAATGCACTGGATTCAAATTCTTAATCTCTTTGTATAATAAGAAAGATACCAACTAGAATATAAGTAAAAAAACCATACCCTATAATCTCTAGGAGGTTGTGACCCTCACCCTCGGAATGTAATGATTCCGCCTCTGAAAACATTTTTTTTATATTTTTATTCAGTGTATAAATTTAAAATTCCTTTGGAAGCAAATTTTTCATATCCTGCGACGCCGAATATCCGAAAAAGGAAAAACAGATGCAATACAGTTCCACATATTCACTTATCTGCATACCCTTTCCCCCACAGACGAATATATATATAATTATATATACACACAAGGTTTCTCGCTTCCTCTGTTCTTTTTGGGGGCCGCCCTGTGCCCCTCCCCGGCGCCCCGCCCTGGGGGCCCTGCTGGCGGCGAGCACCGTCACCGCGTGGGGCTGTGCTACGTGTGACCACGTCCAGACCCACTCAGGGGTGACGGGCCCTTTCTTCCCCCGCAAACAATCCCCCAACTCCGTATCCTCAGCCTCCTCCTCGCGGGGGGAAAGTGCACGGGCACGGGGGAAATGGAACACGCCGTCTCTAGCCAGCCTCCACACAGGCCTCCCCCCCCCCCAACACGGCGGCCCCCCAACCCGGCCGGGTTGGGCTCCTGCGGTCCGGGAGAAGCGGGCCTCAGGCGTCTGACGCGAGGCACGGGCTTCTCCACTGCCGTCGAGGCCTCAGCGGGCGACTCGAAGTCCTCTTTGAGGAAGTCCTCGAGGCAGTCCTCGAGACAGGCGAGGGTCCAGCTCTTGGGCGGCGGCGCCTCAGGCTCGGGTTGTGCCTCGGGAGTCTGCGGAATCTCCTCCAGGCCGCCAGCCTCTGCCTGACACTGTTCCTCGTCCCCAACCTTATTCTCTGCTTTTTCTTTTTTTCTCAAGAAAGGAAAGGGGGGGAGCCGGTGGCAGAGTGGTTAGCGCCTGTAAGTGGCGTTCTCGGTGAGCTGAGTTCGATCCCCGAAGGCGACCAAAATCCCCTGAAAATCTTTCTGCACCCACTGAGTGACTTAACACTGATGAGGTTGATGATGATGATAATGACAGCTTACTAGTTTTATGCAAATTTTGATTATATTTTAGTGCATGATGAATATTCTATAGCAATTCAATCATCAGAGCGCCTGTAAAAGACATGCGTTCCTCTTATGCCGAAATAACAATCCTAACCAAAGCGTCTGTGCCGTTGTTAACTCTATCGCCTCTCGTGGCTGTGTCATGGGGACACGTGGGGACACTGTCCACAAACTGCGGAAGGACTTCCCCAACGTGCGTGTGACGGTGCCCCTGCCCCAGGATCGCACCGCCAAGCACGTCAGCCTCAAGGGCCCAAAGAGCCAGGTTGCCGCCGCCGCCAAGGACATCACCGGCCGCTTGGAGGTTATCGAGGCACAGTTGCGCGAGGCCACCGAGCGGCGTAAGGGGAATAGAGTCAAAGTGGTGATGGATGTGGCACCTAACACGCGTCGCCACCTGGTGGGCCCCGGGGGCGAGGAACTCATCAGGCTGGCTCAGAAGTACCCCAGCGTGAGGGTATCGGTGCCCCCCGCCACCAACACTCACTCCCGTCACGTGAGAGTCGTGGGCCCGCCCGCCGGGGTGACCGCCGTCGAGGCCTACCTGAAGTGAAGGCCCGCTTACACGCGGTGCAGCGGCGGCGACAGTTCTTGAGGGAATGGAGACAACAGCAGCGACAATATCGAAAGGCGGCGGCCAAGGAGTGAGGTGGTTGTCTCATCTAATCTCTCAATCAAATGTTTACGCTCTCAGAATTATTTATGTCTATCATTTCTTCGTTTTCTTTCCTACTTTGTACCCTCAACATTTTCAGTTGTTGCTGTGAACTAAAGTATTTCAGTAATCACTGATCATTTGTAATTACAATTATTTTCTCTTCTATATTTTGTCATCAATGTAAGCTATCTAGAAACTAGGGTTTCTCCTTTGGCGTGTTTATAACACTTCGGGATTCAGGAAGAAAATTTTCTTCTTTTCCCGGGATCCTGGGGCTTCAAGGGTCCGGCTAAAACAACATTTTAAAGAAAAATATGCACAGTCTTTACGGCAATACTACAGTGATAAATAGAAAGAGAGTAACAGTGTATGTAACACTAAGTAAGGGTTTGTAGTGTAACATGTGTACCACTGCATACCTTATCCACAGGGAGAATGGACAACATATTCTTTATCAATATTATCAACAACCATTGAAAAGATTAGAGTAGAAAATATGTAAAGCAGACATACAGATACACGTACGCATACAAATAAATAAAGACACGTAACCCTCCAGACAATATCAAGTTAATTACCCAGGGAAAGCGATAATGTACATACATGTAGCACGTGTGTATGTTATTAAGAAGAAGTGTTATTAACCCCTTCACGCCCACATCTTCCCTTTCCTATATAAAATCGTCTGTTGTTAACCATAAAATTACGAAGTGACTTAATATACCAAATTAGCTAGTGCACAAGGATACTAAACTGTTCATATCTGTAAAATATTGCTTATATCTATTAAAATCGTCTAATGGTTGTCAAATTACAATGAAAATTACGTTCTGGGCTTCAAGGGGTAAGAAGTGTTTAAGAAGATAAAACCTAAGGAAGAAAGATAATAACCTACAGGCGCTATAGACTCAAACGTAAAAAAATTAATAATAATAATAATCATTACGATCTTCAATCTCCTGTATTACTCCAACACAAATTCTTTTCCTTTTCTATCCTCTACTTTCAATTATTAATATCACCGTATTATTTCAGCACACTTCTCGCTTCCCTCCCTGGGTTCGTGCCCTCCAGCCGCCTCTGATCCTCGCCGCCCTCCTTATCGCAACCATTCATCAGTCTTCCCCTCAAGCCGCGCCCTCACATCACCCCCGCACGCCCGTAAGCCCGTACGCGTGGTGGGCGGCTCCGTGACTTTCTACGCCCGTGTGTGTGTGTGTGTGTGTGTGTGTGTGTGTGTGTGTGTGTGTGTGTGTGTGTGTGTGTGTGTGTGTTTCCGTGTTTCTGTCTGAATGTCTTTGGACCACCCGTAATGGATAAAGTTGCGCGCGCACACATACACACACAACTGCCAGCAAACTTTCAGCCCCACCTATCAGTTCCTCTCCATGACTATGCACTCTGCTTCATCCTTCACCACGGACATTCTCGCCCCTCCAAAACTCTTACTTTCTTTCCTCTCGTTCTCCTGCGGTTAACGAGACAAAGATTTTCTTCTCCTGGCTTCAATATTTCATTCATCATATTCTAATTTCTCTTTTTCTTTCTTTCTTCCGTTGTATCGTTCTCTTCCTCCTCACTCGTTCTTCTCTGCAGAGTTTATGAGAAAATGAGAGAGAAAGAAAGAGAGTTTTTTTGAGATAACTAAAGTGTGCGGATGCAAAACACAATACGCCTGCTTTTTTACTGATCATCATCATGATATTACTGTCGCTACCTTTAACCCCTTGAGGCCCAGAACGTAATTTCCATTGTAATTTGACCACCATTAGACGATTTTTAGTGAATATAAGCAATATTTTATACATATGACCTGTTTAGTATCCTAGTCCACTATATATTTTGGTATATTAAGTTACTTTTCGTAATTGTATGGCTAACAACAGACGATTTTATATAGCAAAGGAAAGATCTGGGGGTGAAAGGGTTAAGAGAGCTTACGTAGATATTAGCCACTTTACACCCCTACTGCGCTTCGGGAAAAACACGAACATATATCGTAAGTTGTAACCATCTTAGCTGCGTCGGTGTGTGTGTGTGTGTGTGTGTGTGTGTGTGTGTGTGTGTGTGTGTGTGTGTGTGTGTGTGTGTGTGTGTGTGTGTGTGTGTGTGTGTGTGTGTGTGTGTGTAATGAGTTCCCTCCCATCTTCACTTGTTCCAAACTGTTTCTTGCACGCAACACAATAATTTATGCTTGATTAATATTCTCTCTCTCTCTCTCTCTCTCTCTCTCTCTCTCTCTCTCTCTCTCTCTCTCTCTCTCTCTCTCTCTCTCTCTCTCTCTCTCTCTCATTTTACCCATGGCATATGCCTTTCTCCCCTAATGTTATATTATTTGGCTATCTAACATTTCGCCTTAGGGAGGAAATCGTCATCTTAAAACCTCGCCATTAACACCGCGTCCGCCAGGTTTATTAATCAGCGTGATAAACAAGCCATTCTGTATTCCCTTGTCACGACGTAGGGGCAGTGAGGCGCGCTGCCCTGGATGGGACAGCAGAGGTTTCTTCTATGCTTTATGCAGTTTTTATGTTTTATGCTGTCTATGTCTTTATAGTAATATATGCCACCTGTTTTGTTATATAAGATTTGAAATGGAAAATGTTGTCGAGGTACACGTAGGGCACTACTGACGGGGCGCGTCCTGAAAAGTTTTTGTATCCGAGGGTTGTGAGCAACGATAGTTAGGAAACGACATGACTTGCAGCATTAGAGTGTATATATATATATATATATATATATATATATATATATATATATATATATTATATATATATATATATATTATATATATATATATATATATATATATATATATATATATATATATATATATACGTATAATATATGGTGAAGCTGCAGTTCAATACAATACATGGAGATTGGTTACGTAACCTAACCTAACTGGGAAGGCTGAGTTGCCAGCGCGGAGACCTATCCTGCTTCTTTTCTCCTCCCATCGGCTTCCCACACCCGGACTCAGACCTTCGTCATCCTCTCTTACCACCCCTAATTTTATGGTTCGTTAATTTCGTTCTGTTGGCTTACTACCTATACTCATATCCTTCCTCCCCTAAACACCCTCCGTAAGAAGCGTCATCATAAAGTATACAGTATAATACAATAAGCACTACAATACAGCCGTGCATGATGGCAGGGCGGCGATGCCACTCACCCAACACAACCAAGGCCGTCTCAATCTATAAAGGCCTGCGCCTGAGATTGATGACGTCACGGACGGCGTCTGTACGAGGCCACCGAGATGACAAGTTTACCTACCTAATTATATGTTTATCAGTATAAAAGATATATTGTTATCTTCGGAAATGTTTGTTCTATAATATTATCAAATAAAAACCCGTAAAACACATTAAAGAAATGCCATTATGAGACTCTCAAGAAATATGCATGAACTTAAACTCTTCGCCATTTAATATTTTTCTCGAAAACATTTTACATGGAGAATATCAATAGAAGCGGAATTTAATTCGCTTTCCATTGCTATATTTTGTTTTCTGATAAATGAATTAGCAGCATGCATAAATTAGCGTTAACTAAATACATAACATCATGAAATCGGGTAATTTCGTACCTAATATATGTTTATCAGTATAAAAGATATATTGTTATCTTCGGAAATGTTTGTTCTATAATATTATCAAATAAAAAACCGTAAAACAGACTAAAGAAAGGCCATTATGAGACTCACAAGAAATATGTATGAACTTTAACTCTTCGCCATTTAATATTTTGCTCAAAAACATTTTACATGGAGAATATCAATAGAAGCGGAATTTAATTAGCTTTCCATTGCTATATTTCGTTTTTTTGATAAATGAATTAGAACCATACATAAATTAGCGTTAACTAACAAAAAAGGTCATGAAATCGGGTATTTTTTCCCGTTTGATGATGTTATTTATTTAGTTAACGCTAATGTATGTATGGTTCTAATTCATTTATCAGAAAACAAAATATAACAATGGAAAGCTAATTAATTCCGCTTCTATTTATTCCAAATGGGTAAAACTA
>JACEEZ010000599.1:30517-53017 GCA_016584305.1 Chionoecetes opilio
TTGTAATAGTCCCAACATTGTGTTAAAGTTTCATAAAATTTTAACCATTCCTTCTTTATCAGGGGTGGGGAACCATTTTACTACCCAGGGCCATTTGGATATTCATGACATCATTCACGGGCCATACAAAACCATCAACTTAAAAATCAGCCTGCTTTTTTTAGCCGACGAGAACCATACGTGAATTATGCGTGTCTGTCCCGTCATCTATGTGTTCTATCCGTCCCGTAATGGACGTGCTTGTCCCTTAAAATGTACGTTATAAGTATTATGCATGCACTTAATAACAATTTATGTTGGTATGTAAAAAAAGCTCCTAGATTTATTGGATTTCTAGTCTCGTCTGTGGTTGCCTTGGCAGGGCCTGACCATTTTGGGTTTTGAAAAATTCTGGGTTTTGCGGGCCATATACGGCCCGCGGGCCGGACGTTCCCCACTCGTTCTATATGATCACCTGAAAACTTACCCGTCCCCTTAAGACCTACATCGCTGCACTCAGAAACGCCTTCCACAATACACATACTTTAAGCCCTCCCCTCACGACAACACCTGCAGTGTCAATGAGACGTGCTGACCTCACTAGGAAGTACCTCAAACAGTACTACTGGTGCGTTCTTTTATTCGCTTTCCAAAGAGAAACTAATGAATCCACCCCAACAGCTAATCCATCTCAGTGACCTGCCTAAAGAGAGACGGGTTCACGACGCCCTACTTCACTGCCCGCGCCACACCACCGCCACCTCGCTAGGGCAACTTGGTGAACTCGTACGCCAAGTTATTACCAGCTCGATCAACTCTAATATGATAAGTTAGTCATCAATCTTGTGCCACAGCAACAAGATTATTCTCCACTGTGATGAGGTAAGGTACAACAACTGGTACATCCCGTTAGTCAACAACGTGCTCTCAGTCAGCTAATACTGGAGATTATACTATTAGATTGGGAATACTGGAGATTATACTGGAGATTATACTGGAGATTATACTGGAGATTATATTATTACTATTAGATTATACCGGAGACAGAATTACTGGAGAGATTACAAGGTCTGGAGTCTTTGTTGACGAGCTTCTCCTTTCGACTCATTCTTTATCAGTCTTTCCCTGCCTCCTGAGGCTATTGCTCTGATCGGTAGTATAGATAAGCCGCTTAGCCTACGTTTGGTGATAGACTTTCATTATAGTCAACGCTTTATTGCTCTATAGTTATGCTACAGCTTTGGCAACTTTCTGGTTTTGTTTTCCTCTCTCTCTCTCTCTCTCTCTCTCTCTCTCTCTCTCTCTCTCTCTCTCTCTCTCTCTCTCTCTCTCTCTCTCTCTCTCTCTCTCTCTCTCTCTCTCTCTCTCTCTCTCTCTCTCTCTCTCTCTCACACACACACCACACACACACACACACACACACACACACACACACACACACACACACACACACACACACACACACACACACACACACACACACCAGATAATACTAAAGCAGCGAACATTTAACAACTCCACCAAAATATAGAAATGAACACGCACAAAGAGAGGAAAACTGAGGGGCGAGAATAATATTTTGCAAAACAAAAAGATAAATAAAAAGATTTCTCGCCATTAAAAACACGACTTATTTCCTCGCTTTAAGTGTTAATGACTTTTTTTTTTTACTTAATCTGCTTGACGTAACATTTCAAATTCTAATACAGTAGTGTAAATAAATTCCCCTCCCCCTCCGCCGCTATTTGCTTTATACCATCTAATCCCTCTGTTCCTCACATGTATCTTTACCAGTCCCCTGTTACCTCTCTGCATCACACTTCTTCACTTTTATATCTGACTCCCACGTTTATCACGCCTCCTCTTCGAATCCCAATCAATCAATCAAATCCAACAGATCGCGCGCCTGTCACACACGATCAGGCGCCTTGGGGTCCTGACAGCGGGGCGAGTCTTTGTTTAGCTTCAATAATGTCCTCAGAAACTGCACATTATTAGCTCAAAGGGTACATAGTAGCACATGTATTATCAACAATGATAATAATAACAATAATAATAAGTAGTATTATGATACTTATATCTAATGATAATAATAGTTGTAACGGTAAGATAATACTACTTATGATAATAATACTGATGATGCTAATAATGATAGTAAAAATAATAATAATAATGATAATAGTAATGATAAAGATAATGACTGGCATAAATAATGGTTATGAAAATAGAAAAAATAATAATGGTAGTAATAATAAAAGTCAAGCATAAACATCTAGGGAGTTAGTGAAGTGCGGCAATACGTCACCGCAGTGTTCCTCCCCTGCCTGCTGCTCTGTACCAACCTTCCCAGCCATCACTGAGAAACACTGCTAGACGCTCTCGCAGTGCTCTAATTACTAGAGCTATTGTTATTATTATTGTTATTATTACTACCATTATTATAATTTTCATTGTAATATTAGTATTTTCACTATCATTATTAATATTAGTATAATTTATTAATTGATGATAATAAGATGCTAGCACCTGTAAAACACTTCCAAAACACACTCATATACTGCCCGCGTGTTTATGGCTTTGCAAATGATCGCCACACGACCAGCACAGTCAGTTGCGCGGTGATCAGCTGCACGCAACCGCAGTTTCCGTCGCCTCGATGTGAGGGGTTCATAAGAAACCAATGTGTCAGTCGCAATGCAACTGGTTGTAGAGTCAGAAGCAACTGGTTTCATGCACTTGGTTGCGTTGATGTGCGATCTGCATGCCTGAGATGTACTTATTGTTTTGGCTCTGATTTCACGAAGAGTAAGATTCAGGCCTGCAGCTTATTGAAAAAGAATCATCGAGTGTTTTATCTCAAAATGGAACATATACAGTGGAAAGACCCGTAGCTAATTCATATCAAAGAAAAAAGAATTGCGAACATGCCAAAGTCTATATAATCTATATATAAGATATCTCCCTACAGTTAGATATGCATATCTAGCTTCACTTTTATCTGCATGTCTATCTTGATATGCATTGCACAACATAAAACACTATCTAAAGAGAGAAAAATGACGACAATAACGTTTGTGCAATGTACATCTGTAGCTGGAGGCAGTATATGGTACACTAGTACACTCTGCATATTACTGTACAGTGTATATATACTCTATACTGTACATCTGTAGCTGGAGGCAGTATACGGTACACTCAGTATACTGTATAATTGGCAGCGAGCGAAGCGAGCTGCCACTTACCATAAGACCCATTCGCGTAAGGGGAGTAGAGCCATTCGTGAGCCAAAAAGGGAATAACTACTCCTAAATATTGTCGGATTGAGCTGAAATTTGTCATGCAAGTAGTGCTGTCAAAATCAATGGGGGTCTGTGAAACAAACTTTTTGCGTAGAACAAGCCCTTAATGAGTAATTGGCAGCGAGCGAAGCGAGCTGCTTCTTACCACAAGACCCATGGAACCAAGTTTAAGCCAAAAAGTGAATAACTACTCCTAAATATTGTCGGATTGAGCTGAAATTTGACATGCAAGTAGTGCTGTCAAAATTAATGGGGGTCTGTGAAACAAACTTTTTGTGTAGAACAAGCCCTTAATGAGTAATTAGCATAATGAGTTAATTGGCTGGAACGTGGCTCGCTGCCACGTTCCAGCCGCAAGAACTGAGCCAAAGCAAAGGGGCCAAAGGTTGGACGCCTATACTTGATTAGCGTAATGATTTAATTAGTGCTAAATAAACTTCGTTTATTTTACCTGCAGATAATTATTGGCAGCGAGCGAAGCGAGCTGCCACTTACCATAAGACCCATTCGCGTAAGGGGAGTGGAACCATTCGTGAGCCAAATAGTGAATAACTACTCCTAAATATTGTCGGATTGAGCTGAAATTTGACATGCAAGTAGTGCTGTCAGAATCAATGGGGGTCTGTGAAACAAATTTTTTGCGTAGAACAAGCCCTTAATGAGTAATTAGCGTAATGATTTAATTAGTGCTAAATAAACTTCGGTTTTACAATAACTTACGTTGCTTGTTGTAGACCACTGTAACTTCTGTTGCTTGTTGTAGACTTCTGTAACTTCTGTAGACTAGGTATTTTAAAAGCACTTTGAGCTCGCTGCCACGTTCCAGCCTGAAGAACTGAGCCATAAGCAAAGGGAACAAACTCCTGGAAGGCGTTTTGACTCCGTCCTGCGACACGTCCTGCGTGTTGGCAGGGCCTCCCGTGCCTGCCAGGCAGCAGTGGCACGGAGGCCCATGTCCTCCAATGCCTGCAGGGCCTCGGACACCCTCAAGGCGTTGTCCAAGGCGTCCTGCCACACGCTGCCGAGGAGGGCGGTGATGCCCACCACCACCAAGATGAACACGGTCACCAGGGACACCTTGTAACAAATTGCTTGCACGATAGTTTTGTTTTCCATTTGATTTTATATAATATGACTCAATATCCCAAGAAACAATGTTTTCACATGAGAAACAAAGGGATGGTTGCGTTCACAATTGCAGCGTGAATCTGGTACAAATGTTTAGCCTTCCTGCCGCAGAGATGAAGCTTGGTGGGTTTGCCAAGGCAGAAGGGACCAAAACACACACACACACACACACACACACACACACACACACACACACACACACACACACACACAGACACACACACACAGACACACACACACACACATGCACACGCGCACACACACACTCGCACACACACACACACACACACACGTGTGTGTGTGCGCGTGTGCATGTGTGTGTGTGAGTGCGTATGTGTGTCTATGTGTGTGCGTGTGTGTGCGTTTGTATATATATATATGTGTGTGTGTGTGTGTGTGTGTGTGTGTGTGTGTGTGTGTGTGTGTGTGTGTGTGTGTGTGTGTGTGTGTGTGTGTGTGTGTGTGTGTGTGTGTGTGTGTGTGTGTGTGTGTGTGTGTGTGTGTGTGTGTGTGTGTGTGTGTGTGTGTGTGAAAATAAGCGCGAAAATTTTGTTTGTTCGTCTGACCGTATGTGATGGAAAAAAAACGTCATTTCTCAACAGATCTTTACCAAATTGGGCAAATTGGGTCCATATGAATCCAATAATACTGCATAAACAAATAAAACCCGGCTGCGGGGTCTCTTCGTGTCAATCTGGGGTAATATCTACATTTCAAGCAAAGACCCTACAAGCGTATAGGGCAGTGTTTCTTAACCTTTTTACCACCACGCCCCCTTTAGTAGTTAGTTCTTGCCTCCATGCCCCCACCCCTTCACTTCTTCAACCAATATATTTCAAAATAATCCTGAATCAGAAAGAAAAACTGAATAATGCGTGTTTTTAGCACTTATTGTGCACATAATTATTCATGAACACCTTGCATATGCCCAGCAGATTTAGTTAGATCACGTTTAAAGGCCGCCGCACACCAGAAGCTACGCGCTATTAAGATAATGATAAAAATAACAATAATAATAGTAATAATGATAACACAATTTAATATTGCATAATAGCCTACTGAGTTAGTGAAACATGGCATAACATAACCGCAGAGTTTTCTACCCATTTATGCTCTTTGTAGCGACTTTCTTCGCTCACCCTCGCGAGCAAGCTTCATGTTGAAGCGAAGGCCAAGCTTCAAGTTAAATACTTGGCAGTTCTTCCTTTTTCTCTTCTGGCTCACGCCCCCCCAAGGTAATAACCCACGCCCCCCATGTTAAGAACCACTGGTGTAGGGTCTTTGATTTCAAGTTACCGGGCGACGCCTAGTAGGCTACTCACCACTGCTCGCGTCACCATTCCTCAACACTGTCAACAAATCTTTACTAAATTTAGCAAAGAGGTCATGATGCATACCACAATAAATTATGAACTAAGAAAACCTTGGCACTGGCACCATCGGGCACCTCTGCTAGACAATCCATCACATAGGTGCAACCTGGGTAAATTTCCAGATGAACACTGAACTTCCTTTGGTGGACGAAACTTATTTTTTTCTGGTGAATTTTGATGTGTTTTGAATTAATCTGCTAACCGTTTCTGTCGCAAATCTTTTTTTTTCTTTTTTTTTTTGGCAAAAATGAAAAAAAATAAACAAATTGAACCGAACCGAACTTATACCTAACCTAACCTTTACCTAACCTAACCTTTACCTAACCTAGCCTTTACCTAACCTTTACCTAACCTAACCTAACCTTTACCTAACCTAACCTTCACCTAACCTAGCCTTTACCTAACCTTTACCTAACCTAACCTAACCTTTACCTAGCCTAACCTTTACCTAACCTATACCTAACCTAGCCTTTACCTAACCTTTACCTAATCTAACCTTTACCTAACCTATACCTAACCTAACCTATACCTAACCTATACCTAACCTAGCCTTTACCTAACCTATACCTAACCTAGCCTTTACCTAACCTATACCTAACCTAGCCTTTACCTAACCTTTACCTAATCTAACCTTTACCTAACCTATACCTAACCTAGCCTTTATCTAACCTATACCTAACCTAGCCTTTACCTAACCTATACCTAACCTAGCCTTTACCTAACCTTTACCTAACCTAACCTTTACCTAACCTATACCTAACCTAGCCTTTACCTAACCTATACCTAACCTAACCTTTACCTAATCTAACCTTTACCTAACCTATACCTAACCTAGCCTTTACCTAACCTTTACCTAACCTAACCTTTACCTAACCTATACCTAACCTAGCCTTTACCTAACCTATACCTAACCTAGCCTTTACCTAACCTATACCTAACCTAGCCTTTACCTAACCTTTACCTAATCTAACCTTTACCTAACCTATACCTAACCTAGCCTTTACCTAACCTTTACCTAACCTAACCTTTACCTAACCTATACCTAACCTAGCCTTTACCTAACCTATACCTAGCCTAATCTTTACGGTACCTGGAACTGTCGCCGATCGGAACTCTCGCCGCCGTCGGTGAGTGTTCCAATTCTTGATATTACAGGACTCATTAATATACACATTTATTCTGGTTTTACCCGTGTTTCTGCATTCAGGGATGAAATACCAGCAATAGTTTGATCAGTTAGGATAGGTGCCAATGTCCAGGTTAGGTTATAATTTCTACGTCGGTGAGAGTTCTCGGTTGATGTTTCGGCGAGAATTCCCATCGGCGACAGTTTCACAAAACATCTTTACCTAACTATAAAAAAAACTTTAAAAAACTAACTTTTACCTAACAAAAAAAAATCATAATTGCGACAGAAACGGTTAGCAGATTAATTCAAAACACATCAAAACTCACCAGAAAAAAAACAGTTTTGTCCACCAAAGTGAATTCGGTGTTCATCTGGAATAATACCACAACCTGACTTTGCTAGTGTTAGCCTTAATGACATTACTGCATCCAATCCCATACACGGGGCACTCACCTTGAGGCACTTCAACACTGCTGCCTCGGAGCGTTGCTGTGTTCCTCGAGGGCAGCCGGGGCACGCGAGACACCACAGCCAGCCTACCGTAGGTCACAGAATGCAAGGTCGTACAGCCAACCAGAGCAATGCAGAGGGGAGGAGGGCGATGAGTTGGTCACTTTTAACAAGCAAACGCCACCGTGAGTCACTTTACATAACACGCAGACGCCACCGTGAATCACTTTACATAACACGCAGACGCCACCGTGAGTCACTTTACATAACACGCAGACGCCACCGTGAATCACTTTACATAACACGCAGACGCCACCGTGAGTCACTTTACATAACACGCAGACGCCACCGTGAGTCACTTTAGCACGGAGCCACAAACTTGAGTCACTTAAACACGGAGACGCCAACTTGAGTCACGTTTGGGAAGATGATCACACATATTATTCGTTCACAATACAAACACGTCACTCTCCCCGCTACTTTCCTGCCACTGTCAGAGTCATAAGTTCACTGCCACTCATTCCAATCACCTCGCACCGCTAGATCTATCCTATTCACTGTCAAATTTGTTTACTTTTAACCTGCAAACAAACACATGTCACGCGCGGTGAACTAATGTAAACAATCCTCACGTGCCAATTATTTGTATCTGTACATTGTTTGTATCCAGTTTACCTCGTCTTGTGTCATATTCGTTTTTTTCAGACATTTTCGGTGCATCAATATTCAGTAAGTTTAATAAAGAATTGTATTTCCCATCAATGCATCAATATTTTGTCTAAAAAGAATATTTTTATGAGATCATCGTCTTCCTCTTTGTGTATTGAAGCTTAACGCCATATTATTCTAACCACAACCTGTGTTTCTAATGGACAAAAAAAAGCTTGGTGAATTATAACGTCAGCATCTATAAACAATCCAGAAAGAAACAAAGTAAGTTTCCTCATAAATAGAATACATACAGAGTGAAATTAAATGACTTACGGGTAGCTTTTCTATCATTAAATTATGAAAAACTCTGCCCTGAATGACACGCAACATTACAATCCTATCACAAACTTCATGAATATCAATAATGAACATTATTTCAGCTCGTTAAACCGCAGAATCATATTAATTGCCTGCGATACTTTGCTGGCTGTTGAGGTCTGCCTCCAAAATTTACGTTTTCTATGTCTCAATCGCACCTGTTTTCTATGACTCTACGTAAAGTAGGAGGGTAGCTCTGGTAGCAATACTCGCACGCTGCATTTGCTGCAGAAGTAGAAGTAGTATACCTTAAACTTTAAATTCTCTAAGTTCATATGATATGATGTATAAATGTAGTGTGATAAAGACGATTGAGTAGTTAGCTTCATAGACATATGCAAGGGCCACCTTATCTAGGCATATAAATGGGTGAAATGTTCTGATTTAAGAAGAAAAAAAAAGTAGCAACTGGTTCACTAATAGAGTGGTAGATAAGTAGAACAACCTACCTAAGCAGTCAGGTAGTGAGCGCGAGTCTATAGAGAAGGTTGTATAAGTTCATGGATGAAGACGAGGGATGGTAGGTAGTGGGTGAGCAGGAGCTACTTTGTATAAGCCGATAAGTTTTTTGCAGACTCATGTTCTCAAGATCTTATAGGAGACGTGCACACGTATAGGCGACAAGACTGTGTGGGTGGACAGGGCGAGGTAAGGGATTCGAGGTAAAGAAAGGAGCGAAGTCTCTCCATTATACCTACAGTAATTCAGTTACGTTCAAATGCATTTTCGTTGCCATCTCAAATATTAGTGGCTTCAAGAGGTTTCTTGTTTAGTATTACAGATATATGAATATAGCCTGCTCGGTTAGCCGAGTTCGATCCCCGAGGGCACAGTCCGAGGGATATCAAAATCTTTCTGCAATCGTCGTGTCGGCGAAGCTCACCCACATGCTGCCCATTAACTCTACCTTCGACGGCGAGTGCATCGGAGGACACAGGGAGGCACGGCATGAGCCGCTAATCACAGGCGTCACTATAAAATCCTGCCTACTCCACCACAGGCGAGGGCCAACCATCACAGCTCTCAAGTGAACCTCCCGAGCCTACCATTCGAACCCTGGAGCTCATACTACCTATAGGCGCTATTCATAAATGTATAAAAAAAAATATACACTATTGCAGGGTTTTTCAAAGTACGGGTAGCGACCCAATACTGGGTCGCAAGCTTTTGCTCAGTGGGTCGCCACGTCGTAAACAGATAATTATAATTATATAAATAATATATGAAATGCATTAATAAGAGAGAGAGAGAGAGAGAGAGAGAGAGAGAGAGAGAGAGAGAGAGAGAGAGAGAGAGAGAGAGAGAGAGAGAGAGAGAGAGAGAGAGAGAGAGAGAGAGAGATAATGCCGATGGGAGAAGGCGGGATACGCACAATATGACGCATAATCTTCACTTGCCAATCAATCAATGATATTTTTCTCCACTTACGTAGTTACAATTTGCACAGTACTTCTACATATTTTTTTAATATTTTTAATAGATTAAATTTACATTGGCACACTCAAACATATGCAATTATTTTGAATCCATAGATGTATGTATGTATATATGTATGCATATTTATATGCATACATTTATATGCATACATACCTCAGGCCCTATTATAAAGGGCCTGAGGCTGACAAAAATTAAGGACAGCGGGGTCCTATTCTTCAGCCTCGGGGGCGGCAGGCTGGAGGGCGCAGCAGGACCTGGGCAGCCCTTCACGGCGGTGTTCTGCAACGGCAGGCGCCTCGGTGCTCGCCCCGCCGAACACCTGAAGGGCGGTGACCTCCGGGAGGAGGACAGCGAGGATGACTGTTATTCCGCCCCCGATGATAACTGCGACACTAAGGTCGAATACTTCCCCGACCTCGCAGACGCATGGAATATCGACAGCGAGGACGAGTCAGAGGACGAATATTCGACCGTCCACGAGGACAACTGCGGCGACACTCAGGTCGAATACTTCCCCGACCTCGCAGACGCATGGAATATCGACAGCGAGGACGAGTCCGATAGCGAATATTCGACCGCCCCATGATCGACTGCGGCGATACTCAGGTCGAATACTTCCCTGACCTCGCAGACGCATGGAATATCGATAGCGAGGACGATACTGAGAATGAAAATTCGACCGTCCACGAGGACTGCGAGACTCAGGTCGAATACATTCCTGACCTCGTAGACGCATCGAATATTGATAGCGAGAACGAGTGGGAGACCGATGACGAATATTCCTCCACTCCCGAGGACGAATTCTCCCCCGAAACCTGGGACATCGATGACGAGCGTCTTCCTAAGGTGGAAGAGGAGGAGTGGGACGTTTGGGATATCGTGGGGGACTGTGCCTGCGTGGTGAGCTGCGCACTGCTCCTGTACCAGGCGTGGCAGGAATACTCGGATTACTACTACAAATCTTGAGGGGAAGGAATCAACGAACGAACATGCGAAGCTTTACTAGAATACGACTACGACAATTGAGGGGAACGAACGAACGAACGAACCAACACGCGAATCTCTTTTCTCCACAACCACCCACTGATGCAATAAAATACACGGACGGAACGAGTTGCCCCGCATCCACAACCACCCACTGATGCAATAGAATATCTGGACGGGACGAGTTGCCCCGCATCCACAACCACCCACTGATGCAATAAAATACACGGACGGAACGAGTTGCCCCGCATCCACAACCACCCACTGATGCAATAGAATATCTGGACGGGACGAGTTGCCCCGCATCCACAACCACCCACTGATGCAATAAAATACACGGACGGAACGAGTTGCCCCGCATCCACAACCACCCACTGATGCAATAAAATACACGGACGGGACGAGTTGCCCCGCATCCACAACCACCCACTGATGCAATAGAATATCTGGACGGGACGAGTTGCCCCGCATCCACAACCACCCACTGATGCAAATCAGATGATGAAAAAAGTTTCTAAAGCTTGAGACTATTATAAAAAAAAAAGGAAATGTTTTCGTTTGATTTGCATCAGATCAGATCAGATGATGTTGTTGGGGTGGTGCCTTTCTGTAACGGCACCCCATTTGTTTTTATTTCTTTTGTGTTGCATGTATTGGAGGAAAATGTATTGAAGCTCCATATACGTACATATACCTATTCTTGTTCTAAGTATATTGAAGTCCTACATTATACGTTACTATTATTATATTAGATGTATATAGTGAAATTCAATTTATACTGCACACGTCTATATACATTTTATTTTTCTTTACCCTACATAGGCTATTAATTAGTGATTTGTATGTCCGCTACGTGAGATTCCCCCAATAAGGTGATGGACAATAAAACAACCTGGTCTATCGGCTGACTTCTTCCTTAACGACAACTCCACTATGAACGAATACATTAGCGGGTTACAATCACAATACAGCCACAGTAAGACGAAATACGTACTGTAAAAGGAGTAAAATATATGCACATTTGGAATATATATATATTTATGTTGTTTATTTATATAAAATGTCACTGATTGGTGATAGAAAACAACATTTGTCCGAATCTCATGTTTTCGACGGTGTTTACGTAGCTAGAATCAATAAATACTCATGTCTTGTAGGTTTTGTTCCAGTGATTCGATCTAACAACATCATAATACAACATGAAAGCTGAAGACAGTGTGACAAGACGCCTATGATTATAAATGTTATTTATATTGCACAAGATCATATTGACAGCGTTTGAATGGAACAAAATTAATTCATTTGGTAGAGAAAGTAAAGTGAAGGAATGACTAAAAATTCATCTTTTATATTTCTCATCAGCACAGAGGTCATGCTGATTTTATATTACAAAAGTGCAGAGGACTTTCAAGGCTAAGCTCAGCACGATAAGTCAGCAGAATATGGCTGATGAGCTCGTGAGTCAGCGTCATGCACTCCCTATCATTATAAAAAGTGATGAGTATAATGGGAAGGTAGTGAAGGGCAGATAAGAGGGTTAACAAATACATGGTGGTATGGAGAGAAGGGCAGATAAGAGGGTTAACAAATACATGGTGGTATGGAGAGAAGGAGCATCGCTGCGGGGCCAGTCTGCTCACCCCTACCGATGCCTCACTCGGCCGCCCCATCCACTACTGATCCGGGTAGGGAAAATAAAAAATAAATCATCAGGCATACAAATTTCTCTTTCCTTTTCCTTGCAGAGACCAAGACGAGTGTTCAGTACTTTCTCGAGGCTCAGGAACTCTGCTACAAAAGTATACAACGATATAATTATACACAGTGCTTATCATTAGGGGAGGCGGTAGCGGAGTGGTTAGCGTCTTCGACTGGCGTTCTCGGTGACCCGAGTTCGATCCCCGAAGAAAACCAAAACCTTTCTGCACCGTCGAGTGGCCTAAGAACACCCACATGCCCTGCTCATCAAGTCTACCTTCGATTGCGAGTGCATCGGAGGACACAGGGGGGCGGCATGAGCCTCTAATCACAGGCGTCACTATAAAATTCCTGCCTGCGCCACCACGGGCGAGGACCAACCATCACAGCCCTGAAGTGAACCTCCATAGACTACCATTCGAGCCCTGGGTCACCACTGCCTACAGGCGCTATAGGTGAAGAAAAAAAATCTGTTTCTTTTAACGAGGCGAAAAATCCTGACCCCTTGCTGCTTACTGACTGATATTTGGTGCCAGGAGAAGGGAATAGTACGGTTCTTATAAATTTCAGTTGTATTTTGTCATAGTTAACCCTATTATCAGGTAAACATAGGCACAATTTTAAGCATGAGACCTTAGGATAGGATGGAATTTTCGCCTCATTAAAAAAAGACTATACGTGTCATACAATACAGTCTTTAAAACACCTCAGTAAACAACTCACGTCTCACGATGCATGCATGGTTGTTGTGTCATATGGAAGTGGCAAAGGGCAGCAGCAAGTCAGGTGTTAGTCGACCAGGTAGTAAGGCCAGTAGATGAGGTTAAACACCAGAAACCCGACAGGCACGAACACCTTGGTAACACGCTCCACCCTCGCCTCCTGCAGGGCCTGACACCACCCCTGCCTCCCCTGCCGAGTGTCCAGCTTCACCTCCTGCGGCGCCGACAGGTATAAGGACCATCGAGTCATGCCTTTGATTGATTCATCCATTTATTTATTTTTATATTTATTCATTTATTTTTATCAGCTTTGGTCGTGGGTGAATTATCTGTGTGTAGCTTTGTGTCGGAGGAAATAATGGTGGAATAGTTTGATAGCCAATGAATATGGAGTGTGTATGTGTGTGTGTGTGTGTGTGTGTGTGTGTGTGTGTGTGTGTGTGTGTGTGTGTGTGTGTGTGTGTGTGTGTGTGTGTGTGTGTGTGTGTGTGTGTGTGTGTGTGTGTGTGTGTGTGTGTGTGTGTGTGTGTGTGTGTGTGTGTGTGTGTGTGTGTGTGTGTGTGTGTGTGTGTGTGTGTGTTTAGGAAGATATACGTAAGGTATACAATATATCTACGTGTGATATGTGAAGCCACTCAAAATTAATAATTCAACTACTAATGTACCACTAGTGCATAAAACAGTGATTATGTTTATTTTATTGCCACACTCTATTTCTTTCGAAGGTAATAGTCAAGTGGAATGGAGGATCGCTATACCTGCCTCCTGGCCTGAGCTCACTCACCGGAAAGGCCGCCTTGACGGTCTTGGCGGACTTGGGCAGTTGGATGGTTGGGGGAGACACATCCGGGCCCGCGGATAAGGCTTCCTTCTTCTGTTGTTTGATGCTGATGAGTAAAGGAAAAAATAGTTTATGGTCTTATACTTATATACTTATATATAATAGCTTATGATCTTATATGACCTTCTTGCCTTTACATATATTTTTTGACTAGATTTTAAGGTTACGTAAGTATCTATTCATTTCTTTAACTTTTCTTATCATTAGTATTATCATTGTTGCTACTAATTTCATCATTACTACTACTACTACTACTACTACTACTACTACTACTACTACTACTACTACTACTACTACTACTACTACTACTACTACTACTACTACTACTACTACTACTACTACTCGCATCACATGGGTACAGCCTCATGAACCTCACACTGGTCGATATATCTTGTAATGAACACCGATTTTTATGTTTATTTTGTATATTTATGTTTGAAAGTAGTTTTATCACTTTTATATTTTGTAACTTTAACACACCTCATTAGTATTATGTAACTATGATATATATTTGAAAGAGTATTTTGCTTTGCTATGCATGTACAATTGTACATATACGAAATAAAACTGTTTGACTTTGACTTTGACTTACTACTACTACTACTACTACTACTATTACTACTACCACTACCACTACCACTACTACTACTACTACTACTACTACTACTACTATCAAGGGGGCGGGACGGAGCCACATGCACATAACTCCCGTATAGCATGATGGAGAGGAAGGCCACCACCGTCACCACCAGAACCAGACTCACTATAGGACGAGGCCGTATTCAAAGAGCATGAGGACTGAGAACACGATGCACACGATCATCCACACATCGACAGCCTTCATGTAGCTGGTCTCTGGGCTCGACTGCCTGCACATACGGGAGGTCACGACGAGACAGGAGGGCAGAAAGAGGTATTACGTTACTGAATATCGTCACTCATAAAGAAACTGCCTAAGTCATTTTTCGGCAATTTCTGGATTTTTGCCTGAATCAATTCTTCATCCTGTGGCGCATCTATTGGTATAGTCGCCAGTGTCATTTGTAGGGTGTGAGTGGTCTAAACTATAAAAAGATAAACAATGCATTGATATCAAAATTAAGAAAATGAGGTAGTTTTCTTTTTTTTAGTAGTAGAATAAATTACTTAGGCAGTTTCTTTATGAGTGTGACGATATGTGGATTACTGTGTAGAAATGTGGATACTATGTGAATGTAGGCTACGAAACTGTGGGTATAGTGATGTGCGTGGTGAACTGAAGGCGAAATATGTGATATAGTATGTAGGATTGTAGGTTTTATGAATATTCGTTGGTTTTTCTGAAATTGCGGTTAAAATCGAAGCTATGTTGATACTATTTGAATATACGAAACTGTAGGTAGTGATGTGCATGGTGAATTGAAGGTGAAATATGTGATATAGTGAATTATGAAGGTTTTATTGATATTTGTTGGTTTTTCTCAAATTGCGGTTAAAATCGAAGCTATGTTGATACTATTTGAATTTACGAAGCTGTAGGTAGTGATGTGCATGGTGAATTGAAGGTGAAATATGTGATATGAAGTGAATTATGAAGGTTTTATTGATATTTGTTGCTGTTTCTTAAAATGCGGTTGAAATTGAGGCTATGTTGAAATGTAGGATGTGTATGATTGGTAGCAAGAGGAATGGGACGTACCAGACAACACAGATGGAAGTGGCAATGATGTGATGCATAATGGAGTGAGGCAGCGAGTGATAAATTAAGGATCGTGTTGAGGGACAAGGAAATGTTGTTTGATGGGCAGTGCGGATCGTGGCGTGGAGGCATATTATAGTGGGACCTGGAGGAAGTGACATGATTGTTTTGCTTTTTTATTATATTCATGGTTCAAGTATGTAGTGTTCTGGAGGAAGTGACAGGTTTTTTTCCTAGTTTTTCATGTTCATGGGTCAAGTTTGTGGTGTTCTGGAGGAAGTGACAGTTCTTTTTTCCTAGTTTTCATGTTCATGGGTCAAGTTTGTGGTGTTCTGGAGGAAGTGACTGTTTTTTTCTAGTTTTTCATGTTCATGGTTCAAGTTTGTAGTGTTCTGGAGGAAATAACAGGCTTTTTTCCTAGTTTTTCATGTTCATGGTTCAAGTTTGTAGTGTTCTGGAGGAAATAACAGGTTTTTTCCTAGTTTTTCATGTTCATGGTTCAAGTTTGTAGTGTTCTGGAGGAAATAACAGGTTTTTTCCTAGTTTTTCATGTTCATGGTTCAAGTTTGTGGTGTTCTGGAGGAAATAACAGGTTTTTTCCTAGTTTTTCATGTTCATGGTTCAAGTTTGTGGTGTTCTGGAGGAAGTGACAGTTTTTTTTCCTAGTTTTTCATGTTCATGGGTCAAGTATGTGGTGTTCTGGAGGAAATAACAGGTTTTTTCCTAGTTTTTCATGTTCATGGTTCAAGTTTGTGGTGTTCTGGAGGAAGTGACAGTTTTTTTCTAGTTTTTCATGTTCATGGGTCAAGTTTGTAGTGTTCTGGAGGAAATAACAGTTTTTTTTCCTAGTTTTTCATGTTCATGGGTCAAGTTTGTAGTGTTCTGGAGGAAGTGACAGTTTTTTTCTAGTTTTTCATGTTCATGGGTCAAGTTTGTGGTGTTCTGGAGGAAGTGACAGTTTTTTTCTAGTTTTTCATGTTCATGGGTCAAGTTTGTAGTGTTCTGGAGGAAGTGACAGTTTTTTTCTAGTTTTTCATGTTCATGGGTCAAGTTTGTGGTGTTCTGGAGGAAGTGACAGTTTTTTTCTAGTTTTTCATGTTCATGGTTCAAGTTTGTGGTGTTCTGGAGGAAGTGACAGTTTTTTTCTAGTTTTTCATGTTCATGGTTCAAGTTTGTGGTGTTCTGGAGGAAGTGACAGTTTTTTTCTAGTTTTTCATGTTCATGGGTCAAGTTTGTGGTGTTCTGGAGGAAATAACAGTTTTTTTTCCTAGTTTTTCATGTTCATGGGTCAAGTTTGTGGTGTTCTGGAGGAAATAACAGTTTTTTTCTATTTTTTCATGTTCATGGGTCAAGTTTGTAGTGTTCTGGAGGAAGTGACAGGTTTTTTTCCTAGTTTTTCACGTTCATGGGTCAAGCATGTGGTGTTCTGGAGGAAATAACAGGTTTTTCTAGTTTCATGTCATGGGCAGTATTGTGTTCGGAATACGTTTTTTTCCTAGTTTTTCATGTTCATGGGTCAAGCATGTGGTGTTCTGGAGGAAGTGACAGGTTTGGTTTTTTCCTAGTTTTTCATGTTCGTGGGTCAAGCATGTGGTGTTATATAAAAAGAAAAACAAACAGCACAATATTTCAGGTCTAAAAGAAGAGAAAACTAGGAATAGTTTTCCCTCTTTTATCATGTTCACGGTTTATGTATGTGGTGTAATAAAAAGAAAGAAAGACCAGGTCAATATTTCATTTCTAAAGCAAAGAAAGCCAGGCATATTTTCATGTGAGGGAGAGTGGGTCAGATATTTGAAATGCGTCCTAAATACAGAGAAACAAAAAGCTGGTGTGGACAGTTTCAATGTTTAAGGGAATGCTTGAGCAAATAGAAATAAAAGCACACTTAGGCAACACAGAATCACTCGGCGTCGGTCAACAGTGAATAATGTAGGAGTCACGTATGAGGCTCACACTACATGGATGTGGATTCAGTGAAATATGCAAAAAAACTGAAAACTAAGCAAATAAAGAAATTTTTGCTTGCATGTTTCTCACTGAAATCCCCCTTCCGTTATTACTTTTTCACAACCGAGAAGTCCCGGGTTCGATCCCCGGGTGGAGCGGAGACAGACAGGCGGTCTTCTTAAAACCCGAGCCCCTGTCCACCCAGCAGTGAATGGGTACCGGGTGTTAGCCGGGGGCTTGTGACCCGCCTCCCGGGGTGGTGGCTTCAGCCGACACTAAGCAGTAAGGATGAATGATAAAAAAAAAATGTTGATATGGATCGAGACGGGGCCACACGATCATAGCTCAGGCCCTGTAAAATACAACTAGGTGAATACAACTAGGTGAATACACACACACACACACACACACACACACACACACACACACACACACAAATTGCCTTCTTCAAAGGCAAACTGGATAATAGTAGATTTGGAGACGGGACAGTACGAGCATAGCTCTTTTCCTGTATGTTACAACTAGGTAAATACAACTAGGTAAATACACACACACACACACACACACACACACATACACACACACACACACACACACACACACACACACACACACACACACCTGACGCCCGTGTGCATGGAGACCAGCGTGAGCAGCGAGGTGATGACCAGCACCGTCCTGCCGGGAATCACGTCGGCGGGCCAGAAGAGCGACGCGTAGGAGACCCCCACGAAGAGACCCGAGGGCAGGAAGGTGCTGAACAGGTGACCCAGCATCTTCCTGGACAGCATCATGATGGCCTCCACACAGGGCGCATCCGCTGCCGGGGTGGAAACAAGAGGGATGCAGAGGTGAGCAGGTGGAGGGGAAGGTGTGTACAGGTGCGGGTAAGGGTGTGTACAGGTGTGGGTAAGGGTGTGTACAGGTGCGGGTAAGGGTGTGTACAGGTGCGGGTAAGGGTGTGTACAGGTGCGGGTAAGGGTGTGTACAGGTGCGGGTAAGGGTGTGTACAGGTGCGGGTAAGGGTGTGTACAGGTGCGGGTAAGGGTGGTACAGGTGCGGGTAAGGGTGTGTACAGGTGCGGGTAAGGGTGTGTACAGGTGTGGGTAAAGGTGTGTACAGGTGCGGGTAAGGGTGTGTACAGGTGCGGGTAAGGGTGTGTACAGGTGCGGGTAAGGGTGTGTACAGGTGTGGGTAAGGGTGTGTACAGGTGCGGGTAAGGGGGGTAAGGGTGTGTACAGGTGCGGGTAAGGGTGTGTACAGGTGCGGGTAAGGGTGTGTACAGGTGCGGGTAAGGGTGTGTACAGGTGGAGTGTAACAGGTATGCATGGGTCAGTCAAGGTGAGGGAACTACCACGTGTAGGTCTCGCGGCCTCTTGTAGCTTCCTTATTTTCTGATGTTCTTATGTTCTTATGTTCTTACGAGGTGAGCTGGCGGTGGGGTGATACAAGTCCTCACCTCAGGGAATCAAAAGAGATGACGTGATTCTACTTCCAAACAAAGAAACTTTTTGCGTTGCATAGAGTTTGATTCACTGTAACACTTACTTATAATACCAATAATATGACCGTACTGTCAACGCGCGGATAATGCATTCCAGGCGATTACGACATGTTGGAAGAAGTGTTTGGCTTGGTTTGACGAAAGTGTTTAGAAACTATCTAAAGACTGCAGCGGCTTTTCGTTATATTTGATTGATCGATAAAAAATTTATCTTCTGCGGCTGATATTATCAAAATCTTTAAATGTTTTGAATAGCCAGTCCTCAAACCCATTATGAATGTTGCCCGAGATGCCGTGTGCACAAAGTTTACTTATGGGAAGCCTTGTCAAGCGCCTCTTGTAGGTAGTAGATAAAGATAATTTACGGACCTGTTTTCATCGTACACCTCAAAGATATAGTGAAAGAGGTCGAGTAAATTAGTTATGCAAGAACGTTTACCACGGAAACCATGTATAATATTATTCATTATTCCACTTCTTCTTCATTATTCTTCAAAGAATTTCACCATGTGGTCACAAATTATCGTTTCCATTACTTTACAAACAGCTGACGTCATAGAGAATGTGCAGGCCAACCACCGGAGCCCGCGAGGAAACACATGATAGCCTACAGGCGCTAGAGGCTGCAACGTAAACATTTTGGAGAAAAAACAATCACTGAGATTTTATGATGATTTTGAAGAAAAAAATGTGATGTTTCTCCATCACAAGAGCCTCACCTTAATGGAGTGCGTGAACTGTTTACTGCTATGCACAGGAAAGTGAAATAGAATGAAAGCTTTACTTCTCCTTTTTAGTTAATTTCGTTGCCTTTTTCCCCGATCTGAGTCTCAAGTTTTTCGTCTAACTACATATTTCACCATAATTGAATGTATTTAGTAAAAACCATATATCGAATAGTTTTTTTCTACTAAACATTTCATTTTCGCAAGTGCCTCCGCGGTACAAACACATTCATCATCATTATAAACGATTTATTCCACTAAATGACGTGGTTTACGGGCTTTTTATTCTAGGTAATACGCTGACCTAGTATATATAAGATGGCCGTGTCACTCACAAACAGATACCACGCCCCCCCTCCCCCTGCCCCCTGTCCCCTCCCCCTTCTTCCCCCCTGCCTCCCCTACACCTCATTTCTCAGTAGCCTTCATCCTTTAAGCATTCCATGATAACAATATTGATTCTCCTGCCATCTTTATGTTGATTCTATATTTATCATTCAATTTTTTTCAGAATCGAGTAGGTACTTGACAGCCATAACGTTAATATATTTGCACCAATACATCGCACACTGCACTAAAGTATGCATACACACACATCCATACACATGACAAGCATTCCACATCCCAAGAATAAATAGCTTCATGCCAGCAGCTAGTTACAGTACATCTTAAGCCCCGTCCACACTACCACTCACCACCGTCGGCGCTTGCCGTCGGTGCTTGCCGACGGGAAGCGCCGTTGCCAGGGTTGTGTCCACACGAACGGTTTTGTTCGGCGGTCAGCGCGCTTCCTGATTTCAAAGTGAGAGTCATGTTTTCTGCATATCGTGTACTCTCACTCGAGATTATGAAATAACCACAGGAGGTTTAGAAAAACTGACCCAACTATCATCTTCATGACACATTTCTGCATATCATAAGCAAGAAAAATATACGAAAACCTTTTTGTGTATTCAAAAAATTTAGCAAAAAGAAATAGTGCATAAACATTTTTCTCACTTTTTTGTCTTCAACTCGCTGCAATTTCTCAACTATTTCTCCCATTTAATTTTTGATCACATATTCGTAATCAGATGACTTTCTTGGTTCTGATGGTATAAGACACATAGCAATACAAAAATATCTAGATGGTGAAAACTGCCGATAACTTGAAGCATGTGTTCGGCGCTGACCCGTGAGTGACGGGCATGCCCGCCCAATATTAAACCTGCTGAATACTGGCGGGCAATGCCGACGGTTACATTTTGCTCGTCGGCATCGTGTCCACACTGCCACTTTTGAGTGACGAACACTCGATCGACGGGAAGCGCCGACGGTGGTGAGTGGTAGTGTGGACGGGGTTTTATACCTGTCTGCAATATATCAAGTCTGTATCACAAATCATAAAAGCCTTCAACCACACTTCAGTATATACCTGTATGTCCTATATTATTACCCAATACTCACTACTCAATCACTCATTCTCTCATCTATATCATTCATTTCTCTCTTTCACTAATGCATTACCAGCTCAGCCCTTTATCGCACCCTCACAATAGGACCATAAACAGCCTACACCCCATTCCTCACAGTGGTTTACGTGCGTCATGATATGCCCGTATATTTCTCTCATTCCTACATAATACACACACATTATGTCTCTATTAAATCATTGCTACACCATAAGTAGCACATATTTCTATTCGGAATCTAGTTTCTTCCTTCTTTTGTTGAAGTCATGCAGAAGATATTTCCCTACAATTGTTCATCTGCGTAATATCCACTTCCAAAATCGCTATTCCTTCATGTGGTCGCACCCGTGGTGTAGTGGCTAGCGCGCCTAACTACGAATCTACGGGCCCTGGTTCGAATCCGGGCCAGGGCAAGTCGGCGGCCAGCCCAAAAGCTATTCATGCTCCCTACAAGGATGATCGATAAATGGGTACCTGGGGAAACCTGGGGAATGTAACTGTGGTAACCCGGATGTCACATTAGCCCAGTGTCCCGGGGTAACGGGTTCTCACCCACCACAGCAGGCTCAAGGGCTATTGCTACGGAGATGAACACCGAGGCCACGCGCAGCATAGCGTATGCCCCCATCTTTACCTTACTTTTATGTGGTCATTGGACTCACACCACATCTTTTACGGACCAACACGACCATAACGCATGTGTTGTAGCATCTTACTATAATGCACCGAATGTCCGTCTGTCCGTCTGTCTGTACAGCTAAGGCTCCGCAATTTGTTATCAGATTTCATCCAAACTTTCAGGAAAGGTGAAAGTCATCCCTGGGATGGTTATAAGCTTTCATTCACCGAATGTCCGTCTGTCCGTCCGTACAGCTAAGCCCGGTTCCCACCTTCCCGCTTGTACGGCCGCCATACAACAACAATGACGTCACCATCATCACCGCTTGAGTGGTATTTGTGGTAACTGGGCACAGTTGGCAACTCCGCTCGAGCGGACACCGCCGGAGCGGGGAGAGATGACTTTGAATTTACGTTTGTTACTGGCGGCCGTACAGCGGTACGGCGTGCGGTAGACTTTGTTGTGACGTCATTGTGACGCTTTTTTGTTTTAGGCGCACCGTAA
>JACEEZ010000599.1:55517-60517 GCA_016584305.1 Chionoecetes opilio
TTCAATTCAGCTCTAGAAATTCATCCTCTAGTCAATTCAGCTCTAGAAATTCATCCTCTATTCAATTCAGCTCTAGAAATTCATCCTCTATTCAATTTAGCTCTAGAAATTCATCCCCTATTCAATTCAGCTCCAGAAATTCATCCTCTATTCAATTCAGCTCTAGAAATTCATCCTCCATTCAATTCAGCTCTAGAAATTCATCCTCCTGTCATTCACTCTAAAATTCAGCCTCTATCATTCAGCTCAACTTCATCCTCTTTCATTCAGCTCTAGAATTCTCGCTCATTCAATCACTCAGTAAATTCAGCCTACTATTCAATTCAGCTCAGCTTGAAATTCGCCTCTTTCAATAGCTCTGATTAGCCTCTATTCATTTAGCTCTAGAATATCAGCCCATCAATTCAGCTCTAGAAAGCTACTCTATTCAATTGCTCTAGAATTCGCCTCTATCATATAGCTCTAGAAATCTCTCCATTCATTCAGCTCTAGTAATTCATCCCTATTCAATCAGCTTAGAATTATCCCTATTCAATCAGCTTGAAATTCATCCTCTATCAATCAGCTCTAGAAATCATCTCCATTCATTCACCTAGAAATTCTCCTTATTCAATCGTCTAGAAATTCATCCTCATTCAATTCAGCTCTAGAAATCATCCCTATTCAATCAGCTCTAGAATTCATCCTTATTCAATCACTCTAGAAATCTCTCTTTCAATGCACTTAGAATTCGCTCTATTCAATTCAGCTCAGAATTCATCCTCTATATTCACTCTAATCATCCTCAGTCAATTCAGTCTAGAAATCATCCTCATTCATACTCTAGATTCATCCTCTAGTCATCATCAGAAAATATCCTCTAGTCATTCAGTCTAAATTCTCTCTAGTCAATTAGCTCTAGGAAATCATCCTTATGTCAATTAGCTAGAAATCATCCTCTATTCAATTCAGCCTAGAAATTAGCTATTCAATCAGCTCTGAATTCACTCTAGCAATTCAGCTTAGAAATCATCCTCTATTCAATTCAGTTAGAAATGATCTCTATTCATTAGCTCAGAAATTCATCCCCTATAATTCAGCTCGAATTCATCTTAGTTCATTCAGCTCTAGAAATTCATCTCCATTCAATTCAGCTCTAGAATTCATCTCCATTCAATTCAGCTCTAGAAGTTCAGCCTCTTTCAATTCAGCTCTAGAAATTCATCCTCTAGTTCAATTCAGCTCTAGAAAGTTCATGCTTATTCAATTCAGCTCTAGAAATTCAGCCTCTATTCAATTCAGCTCTAGAAGATTCATCTCCATTCAATTCAGCTCTAGAAATTCATCCTCTATTCAATTCAGCTCTAGAAATGCATCCTCTATTCAATTCAGCTCTAGAAATTCATCCTCTATTCAATTCAACTCTAGAAATTCCTCCTCTATTCAATGCAACTCTAGAAATTCAGCCTCTATTCAATTCAGCTCTAGAAATTCATCCTCTAGTCAATTCAGCTCTAGAAATTCATCCTCTAGTCAATTCAGCTCTAGAAATTCAGCCTCTATTCAATTCAGCTCTAGAAATTCATCCTCTATTCAATTTAGCTCTAGAAATTCATCCTCTATTCAATTTAGCTCTAGAAATTCATCCTCTGATACTTTCCTCCTTTTGGGCCTCACATGCGCCACCTATACACCTTTCATTACTTCTACACCATTCTTCGCTTCGTTCAGAGAGACACAGTAGAAGGGACACCTACGTGGGATACACCTGTAGCAGTGGCAGGTGGTGACGTTGGGGTCCACGGAGAAGGTGTAGTCGTAGTTGTTGAGCTGGTCCTTGACGCGAGGGTCCACCACCAAGCCCTCGGGAAGCCAGCTCATCACAAAGGCCGGTGACTCGTACATGTCTGACGGGGAGAGGAACAGCAAAGTCTAAAAGGTGGTCTACCGGGATATTTACACTATAGTAACACCCAATGTGATGATAAGTAATTAATAAACAATGTGACAGGTGTTATATCGTGGAAAAAAGGATGAAAATACAAGTTTCCCCGTAAATATTTCCGTTTTATGTGATTTCGTACCCACTGAGACAGCGTGACGTCACCCCCTTTTCGTGCGGACTGACTTCTCCTTATTAGACTTTGAGGAACAGTGTTGTGCAAAGGACTGTGATTGATTGATTGACTTAAATTAGTAAGAGTTAGTCCACAATTTATATCATACAGGCACATTGCATTAACATAACCGTGAAGTATACTAGCTTTCACAAGGATAACCCACAAAAAGTATCCTAACTTATTTCCAGTGGGGTTAAATGTGTGTTGAAAGGTAAAAGGAATGTATGACTAAGGGAGAAGCATTATGGTGGGATGGTAAAAATGACAGAAAGGAAATGATTATGTTAAAAAAAAGGAAAAGGAAGTCTGAATGGAAGAAAAGGAGAAAGATGAAACTAACACGGAGGAGGTATTGAAAGGAGAGATAACTTACTCATGTAAAATGCCGTTGAAGTGGGAGTGAGATTATGAAAGCTAGGTTAGGTTAGGTTAGGTTAAGTTAAGTTAAGTTATTAAGTTAAGTTAAGTTAAGTTAAGTTAAGTTAAGTTAAGTTAAGTTAAGTTAAGTTAAGTTAGGTTAGGTTAGGCTGGGTTAGGTTAGGTTAGGTTAGGTTAGGTTAGGTTAGGTTAGGTTGGGTTAGGTTAGGTTAGGTTAGGTTAGGTTGGATTAGGTTAGGTTAGGTTAGGTTAGGTTAGGTTAGGTTGGGTTAGGTTAGGTTAGGTTAGGTTAGGTTAGGTTAGGTTAGGTTGGGTTAGGTTAGGTTAGGTTAGGTTAGGTTAGGTTAGGTTAGGTTAGGCTGGGTTAGGTTAGGTTAGGTTAGGTTAGGTTAGGTTGGGTTAGGTTAGGTTAGGTTAGGTTAGGTTAGGTTAGGTTAGGTTAGGTTGGGTTAGGTTAGGTTAGGTTAGGTTAGGTTAGGTTAGGTTAGGTTAGGTTAAGGAGAAGGACGAATGCACGAAGAAAGAAACACAAAGAGGGACGAGGATTGTAATCAGTGTCAGAAAAGTTATATTGCTGGTGTGTGAGTGAAGGTGAAGCAAAGGAACATGGACAAAGGGAGGAAGATACTGATAGATGAGGACAACGAGCAACGAGCAACGAGCAGGCGCCACATTGTCATGCCATGTTGAATAATTAATAATGAAGCGAAAATTGGAACTCTGACGTGGAATTTGATATAACTTCGCCTGAGAATAGTATTAATGTCTAAATATACGATGCATGGATACTGAAAAACAGTGTCGATTCCTGTTTTTTTTCTCTCTCTCTCTCTCTCTCTCTCTCTCTCTCTCTCTCTCTCTCTCTCTCTCTCTCTCTCTCTCTCATGCAGTACTCACAGCTGTAGATGGCCAGGCGACACTCTTGCTCGTCGAAGGGGTAACGAGAGAACTTGGCCGAGCACCCGAGCTTGATCTTGAGTCTGGCGGCACACAAAGGCAGACAAAGAAGTCGTAAAACATCACGTTTTAAAGTAGCCTACTGGGAAATATAATCTTTGAAAGTATCCATGAGAGGAAGACTTGAGTTCGAACTAATGACATCCATCCACAGGATCGTTTGCCAATCGTGTTATAATGATCACTGTAACTCAAGTAGATTTTTATTGACCTTTCTTATCCCTTAACTGCACGCACACACACACACACACTCCGTGTGAGGTACTCCGTGAGGTACTCCGTGGTTTAGAGGAAGCTACGCTCGGTTCACAACCGAGAAGTCCCGGGTTCGATCCCCGGGCGGAGCGGAAACAGATGGGTTGTTTCCTTAAAACCCGAGCACTTGCCCACCCAGCAGTGAATGGGTACCGGGTGTTAGCCGGGGTTTGTGACCTGCTCTCCGGGGTGCTGGCTTCGGCCAACACAAAGCACTAAGGATGAATGATAAAAATGTTGATATGGAGACGGGGCCACACGAGCATTGCTCTGGCCCTATAAAATACAACTAGATGAATACAACTAGATGAATACACACACAGACACACACGATTTACCGACCACGATGGTCCAGTGGATAGCGCATTGGCCTACTATTCTGTGGTTAGCCAGTTCGAACCCTCCCTGCTCCCGGGGAATTTCACTGACATATTCGGGCGGTCACTATCCCCCTTGAGCAAGAGGATGGGGGTGGGTGGTGTGTGAGGTCCCAGCATTGCCCTAAGATCGGTAATAATAAGCTCCAAGCTCGCACCGGGAGGGTGAAACTGGCGATCGCGAGTCCGACTCGCGTGGACAAGACCATGGGTGAATAACACACACATATACACACACAGACACACACACACACACACACACACACATGCACACTACACATCAAGGCGATGTGGTGTGTGTGTGGTGTGTTAACACAGTCTTACCCATAGCCCGATCTCTTTGAACCTTTGAACTATAAAAAAATACCACAAGAATATGTAAGACTCTCTCTCTCTCTCTCTCTCTCTCTCTCTCTCAACTCATCAACTCACAGGGAGGAGACAAACAAGGTGCCGTCAGTGTAGAGCAGGACGCCTTGCACGTCCTTCTTCAGCAGACGCACCGTGTTGACGTCCCGCACGTTGAAGATGTAAGGGTCGGGCAGCCACACCTCCTCCAGGACCACGGGGTTCACGATGGTCTGCGTCACCGTGTTGCCCCAAGTGTCCCAAGTGTTACCTCCCTCCTTCTTTACGCGACCCTCCTCCTCCTCCTTGGTATAGTTGAGGCGCCAGTCCCACCATGTCACTCGAAAATAGGAGTCCAGGATCACCGCCTGAGGGACATGTAAGAAGACAGTGATATATTAATTCTGAGACATGAGAGTAAAACAATAGAGAGAAGAAAAGAAAGAGTAGAGGAGATAATAATGGGAGAAGGAAACTGAGAAAAAGAGAAGAGAAGAGAAGAAAGAAGGGAAGGAGAGAAGAGAAGAGGAGAAAAGGTATCGAGCCTTCAGGATAATAAGAAGGAAAAGAAAAACTGACACATAAG
>JACEEZ010000600.1:0-11546 GCA_016584305.1 Chionoecetes opilio
GAGAGAGAGATTTTTTTTTTTATAACAGATCGCCCTTTAAACTCTACGCCTCTGTCAGGTTCAATGGCAACAGGAATCCTCGCGCCTGTTGTGAATGTCTAAGTGGGAAAGGTCATCTTACAGCCTCAAAGAGTGACCTCGACCTTGGATTAAACCTGCGTGGATAAGTATGGAATATGTCACCCGTCACATTTGTACCGTACATAAACACTATAGTCGCCAGTCCCGCCATTTATTACGAATGTAGCCTCACTATGCTGTGTCTGATGCCACTGAAGATGATACACAGTAGTTTATATCATGCTGCATATCTCACCCGTAGATACCCTAAAGTCGCCAGGACAAACAGTTGTTTTCTCTGTGTACAGGGCCGTGTGGTGGCGTGAATAGTTCATTTCTACATCCATTAATTTCAGGACATTTAGAAGGGGCTATCTGGAGAGTCCTGGTGTCATTTTGTGTCTTCATCTGTGTCCCATCGTATGGCTTAAATGCACCAATTACTCAAATATCACCTGATTGGCGCGTGTTAATGTGAAGCTCACACTAAGTTCGCCATCTAGTGGTTTAATGTTCTGAGTGGTCCTACCGCCGTCGTCATGCGCGCGAAAAAAAACGCGTAGTAAATTGGTAAAAAGCGTCTATAACTTGCAGCTACAAAGCATAAAACAACGGTGAAACATGTAGATTAATACGTCAGTCATGATAGAAACTACTGTGTTCATCTTCAGGGTGGCACAGACACAGCAGTAAGTGATGCTAATAAATCATTTCGTAGGCCTAATATTTGGACGCTGGCGACATTAGTGGTAGATTGAGTGCAAGTGCAATGCAACCGTGGCGGACCATGTACTGTTATCTAACGGTACAAATACTGTTTCACGCGTTGTTTTATTCTTTGTGTAGCTGCAGTATAGAGACGCTTTAAAATAAAATTACAATTTCGCTTTACCTCGTTTTTTTCCTTCGGGGGGGACGTACGACGGGCCGGGAGGACACTCAGAACATAAACACCTAACTTTGGTGGCGACCTTCGTGTAGGGTCGCCAATCGGTTGACATTTATAGTCATTTGTTTCATTTATATAGCCCTACTATGACACAGATTAAGACACAAAATGACCAGAACTCTCCAGATAGCCCCTTCTACCTGTCCTGAAATCATGGATGTAAAATGTAACATTCAACGACCTCGCCACCAACACCTGCTCTGTAAATAAAAAAAAAAGTTGGTCTCTCTGGCGACTTTAAACTGTTATTCTCGTAGCGTTCCTTATTTTTCCTTTTGTTTCTTATGTGTAATAAAAACAATCTCTTACTTAAATCAAATCATCATCATTCGGCAGATCATGCCGCCTTTAGCATTGGGCTGGCTGGAGCAGAAAACGACCCGCAAAAACTTTCTAATTACCTTGAACGTCCATGCTTTACTGTTGGACGCCTTTTTTGCCTACGAGACGGGAAAGATGCTACGGGGAAACATAGGTGATGGTGGAGAGAGAGAGAGCGGAGATGGGGAGAGAGAAAGAGGAGAGAGTAGGTGGGGTGGGGGAAGGGAAAGAGAAAAAAAATCTAGGTGGAGAGAGAGAGAGAGAGAGAAGAGAGAGAGAGAGAAGAGAGAGAGAGAGATAGAGAGAGAGAAACAAAATCTCGGTGAAGAGAGGAGAGGAGGGGAATGGAGGATAGAGAGAGAGAGGAGAGGAGAATATAAGAGAAAGACACACACATTACACACAGGGTACTATACTCTTTCCCGTGGTGAGGGGAAGCACGCTCTGGGCCTCAACAAACCGGAAGGGGTCCGGGGCTCGATCACCGGGGGCGGCGGCGTAAGGACAGATGGGATGGGCGTCTTCTTAAAAAACCGCGAGCCCCTTTCCACAGCCAGCAAATGTTGAATGGGTACCACCGCGGGTGTTAAGATCCGTGGTTTGTGACCTGCTCTCTCCCGGGTGGTGGCATCTTCCCCCCCGCCAACACTAAGGATGAATGAGAAACATAAAACTGTTACCTATGGAGAACGGGGGGCCCATACGAGTGGTGCTCAGGCCCCTGTAAAATACAACTAGATGATACACCACACACACCCCCACACCAAACCACCCCACACCCCACAAAAAAGCACACACAATGTAGTGATCTAAGGCTATTGCTTTTTCTAGGCCAGAGGAACCCAGTGTTGGACTTCAAGAATTGCAAGGCGTCGGGCTGTGACCTCCCGGATATTCACCGACGGCATGTGTCTTGATGACGCACGGCGATCTGGTGGTAGCCTCTTCTATGGTGGCAAGGTGTGTGTGTGTGTGTGTGTGTGGTGTGTGTGTGTTGTGTGTGTGTGTGTGTGTAAAAGGAGTGGAGGAGGAGGAGTAGGGAGGAGGGAGGAGGGAGGAGGAGGAAGGAAGGGATGAGGGTGAGAGAATAAAAGGAGGGGGAGGAGGAGGAGGAGGAGGAGGAGTTTTTTTGGTTTGTGTGTAATTATGTATGTTATTGGTAAATGTTGTGTTTGTGTGGTTGTGTGGTGATGGTGTATGTGTGTGTGTGTGTGTGTGTTTGTGTGTGTGTGTATGGTGTGTGTGTGGGTGTGTGTTTGGTGTGTGTGTGTGTGTGTGTGTGTGGGTGTTTGTGTGTATGTGTGGTTGTGTGTGTGTGTGGTGGTGTGGTGTGTGTGTGTGTGTGTGTGTGTGTGTGTGTGTTGTGTGTGTGTGGTGTGTTGGTTGTGGTGTGGTGTGTGTGGTGTGTGTTGTAGAGGTAAGAGAACTGAAATGTATGGTATATTGAAAACTGAATTATAATTTTTCTTTCTTTCTCTCTCTCGCTTTTTTGTAGCTCTTACTGTCTCTCTCTGTCTGTCCTCTCCTCTCTCCGTCGTCCTTTCATATTGGTATCTCTTACTGTCTCTCTCTCTCTGTCTGTCCTGTCTCCTCTCGTCTCTTCTTTTTTGGTATCTCTTACTGTCTCTCTCTGGTCTGGTCTCTCTCTCTCTCCTCCGTCCTTGTTTGGTATCTCTTACTTCCTCTCTGTCTGTCTGCTCTCTCTCAGTTCCCTTTTTTTTGTATCTCTTACTGTCTCTCTGTCTGTCTGTCTCTTCATCTTCTCTCTCCGCCTTCCTTTGGGGTTTTGTTCTCTTACTGTCTCTCTGTCTGTCTGGTCTCTCTCTCTCCTTTTTGGGGTGCTTTTGGTATCTCTTACTGTTCACTCTCTCTCTCCTTTTATTGGTATCTCTTACTGTCTCTCTGTCTGTCTGTCTCCTCTCTCCCTCCTTTGTTTGGTGATCTCTTACTGTCTCTCTCTCTGTCTGTCTGTCCCTCTCTCTCCGTCCTTTTTTGGTATCTCTTACTGCTCTCTCTTCTCTCTGTGTCCTCTCTCTCTACCTTTATAATTTATTGTATCTCTGTACTGTCTCTCTGTCTGTCTGTCTCTCTCCTCGTCCTTTTTTTGGTATCTCCCCCCCCCCCCCCTTACTGTCTCTCCTCTCTCTCCTTTACTTGGTATCCTCTACTGTCTCATCTGTCTGTCTGTCTCTCTCTCTCTTCTTCTCCCCGCCCTTTATTGGTATCCTCTCTTACTGTCTCTCTGTCCCTGTCCTGTCTCCCTTCTCCTCCTCCTTGTATTGGTATCCTCTTACTGTCTCTCTGTCTGTCTGTCTCTCTCTCGTCCTTTATTGGGTATCTCTTAACTGTCCTCTCTCTGTCTGTCTGTCTCTCTCTCTCTCTCCTTTTTTTGGTATCTCCTTAACGGTCTCTCTCTCGCTCTTTTTTGTTCGTCTAGCTGTTCTCTGTCTACTCCTGTCTGTCTGTGCCCTGTCTCTCCTCCTTTTTTGTGTATCTCTTACTTTTGGGTCTCTTTGTCTGTCTGTCTCTCCTCGTCGTCCCTCCTTTTTTTTTTTTTTGGTATCTCTTGACTGACTCTCTCTCTCCTCCATCCCGCTTCCTTTTTGTGTATCTCTATAACTGTCTCTCTCGTCTGTCTGTCTGTCTCTCTCCTTTTTTGGTATCTCTTACTGTCTCTCATCTGTTCTGTCTGTCTCTCTCCTCTCTCCTTTTTTGGTATCCTCTTACTGTCCTCTCTCTTCTCCTTTTTTTTTGGTATCCTCTTACTGTCTCTCTTCTGTCTGTCTCTTCTCCCTCCTCTCGCTCCTTTTTTTTTGGTATCTCTTTACTGTCTCTCTTTCTGTTTTGTCATCTCTCTCTCCTGTTATTGTATCTCTTATCTGTCCCCTCGTTCTCTCTCCTCCTTTTTTTTGGTATCGTCTTGTACTGTGTCTGTCTGGTCTGTCTCTCTCCTCGTCCTTTTTTTTGGTATCTCTTAAACCGTGTCTCCTGATCCCTGGTCTGTCTGTCTCTATCTCTCATTTAGAGTGGTATCCCTTACTGTCTCTCTCTGTCTGTCTGTCCTCTCTCTTCTTGCCTCGTCCTTTTTTGGATCCTCTTCCTTACTGTCTCTCTCTCCTTTTTTTTGGTATCTCTTTACTGTCTCTCTGGTCTCTCTCTCCTCTCCTTTTTTGGTAAATCAACTTACTGTCTCTCTCCATGTCTGTCCTGTCTCTCTCTCTCAGGTCTCCTCTCCATCTCTCTCCTTTTGTTTTTTTGTACTCTAACTGTCTCTCTCCCTCTCCCTCACTTTTTTTTTTTTTTTTTTTTGGTATCTCTTTACTGTCTCTCTGGTCCTGTGTCTGTCTCTCTCCTTTTTTTGGTATCTTCCTTCTGTCTGTCTGTCTACTCTCTCTCCCTCTCCTCTAGTCCTTTTTTTGGTATCCATCTTTAACCTGTCTATCTCTGTCCTGCTGTCTGTCTGCGTCCTCCTCCTTTTTTGGTATCATCTTACTAGTCCTCTGTTCTGTCCTGTCTGTCTCTCCTTCTCTCCTTTTTTGGTATCATCTTACTGTCTCTCTGTCTGTTCCTCTCCTCCTCTCCTCTCTCTCCCCCTCCCCTCTCTTCTCGCGTTCTTCTCTCCTTTTTTCGTATCTCTTACTGTCTCTCTCCTGTCTGTCTGTCTGTCTCTCTCCTTTTTTTGGTAGCTCTTACGTCTCCCCTTCTCCTTTTTTTGGTATCTCTTACTTTCTCTCTCTGTCTGTTCTGTCTCTCTCCTTTTTTGTATCTCTTTACTGTCTCCTCTTTCTGTCTGTCTGTCTCCTCCTCCTCCTCTCTCCTTTTTTGGTTAGCTCTTACTGTCATCTCCTGTCTGTCTGTCTGTCCTCTCCTCCCCTCCTTTTTTGGTATCTCTTACTGTCTCTTTGGTCTCTGTCTGTTCTCTCTCTCTCCTTTTTGGTATCTCTTAACTGTCTCTCCTCATCTGTCCCTGTCTGTCTCTCTTCCCTCTCCTTTTTTTTTTTGGTATCCCTTCTTACTGTCTCCTCTGTCTGTCTGTTCTCTTCTCTCGCCGCCTCGTCTCCGTTCCGCTCTCCTCCGGCGCTCTCCATCGCTCCTTTGTTTTGGTATCTATGTCTTACTTGTCTCTTCTCTCTCTCCTTTTTTGTATCTCTTAATCTCTTACGGTCTCTTTTCTCTCTCCTGTCTCTCTGTCCTGTCTGTCTCTCTCACTGTTCTTCCTTTTTTTGGTATCTCTTACGTCTCTCTGTCCTGTCCTGTCCCTCTCTCTCCTCCTTTTATTGGTATCTCTTACCTTACGCGGATCTCGTCGTCTGTTGTCTCCTCTCGCGTCCGCCTCTCACAGCAGGGGAGCGAGTGGGGGGGTCTCGTCCTTTTTTTGTGTATTCCCCTCTTACTGTGTCTCTGTCTGTCTGTCTCTCTCTCTCCTTTTTTGGGTATCTCTTACTGTCTCTTCTCTGTCTGTCTGTCTCTCTCCTCTCCTCTCCCTCCTTTAATTTGTACATCTCTTACTGTCGTCTCTCTCTGTCTGTCTGTCTCTTCTTCTCTCCCTTTTTTTGGTATCCTCTTACTGTCTCTCTCACCCTCCATCTCCACTCTCTCCCGGTGGCGGGGGGGGGAGTGTGAGTGGTGTGGGTGTGTTTTGGATAGTCTCGGGGTTACTGTCTTCTTCTCGGTTGGTGTCTCTCCTCCCGTCCCCACCCCCCTCTGCCCCACTTCCCTCCTCCTCGTCCTTTTTTTGGTATCCTCTTACTGTCTCTCCTCCTGTCTGTCTGTCTCTTCTCTCTCCTTCTCCTCTCAACCTTTTTTTTTTTTGGTTTAGTCTCTAACTGTCTCTCTCTCTCCACATCCTTTTTTTTTTTTTTTTTTTGGCATCTCTTACTGTCCTCTGTCTTCCCTGTCTCCTCCTTTTTGGTATCCTCCTTACTGTCTGTCTGTCTACTCTCTCGTGCGTCTCTCCTGGTCTCCTTTGTTGGGTTGTATCTCTTACTGTCCTATCTCTGTCTGTGTCTGTCTCTCTCCTCCCTCCCACCTCCTTTTTTTTTTTGGTATCCTCTTAACTGTCTCTCCTCTGTCTGTCTGTCCTGTCTCTCTCCTTTTTTTTTGGTATCGGGGGCTGGGGGGGTACGGTTTGTCCTCTCCCTCCTCCTGTCTGTCTCTCTTCTCTCCTCTCTCCTTTTTTTTGGTATCTCTACTGTCCCCTCTTCTGGTCTGTCCTGGTCCTGTTCTCCGTCTCTCTCTCCCCCTCCTTTTTTGGTATCTTCTTACTGTCTCTCTCGTCTCCCCCCCCCTCTCCTTTTTTGGGTATCTTATCTTATCTCTTTTACTGTCTCTCTCTCTGTCTGTCCCAGTCTCTCTTCTCACTCCCTTTTTTGGTATCTCTTACTTGTCCTCTGTGGGGGGGGGGTCGTCTCTGGGGTGCTGGGGGTCTTCTTTCTCTCCTCGCTCGTCTCTCTCTCTCATCCTTTTTTTTTTTTGGTATCTCTTACTGTCTATCTGTCTGTTCTGTCTGTCCTCTCTCCTTTTTTTGGTATCTCTTATTGACTACTGTCTCTTTGTTCTGTCTGTTCTCTTCTCGTCTCGCCCTCCCTTCTCTCCTCTCCCTCCTAGGGTTTTTGGTATCTCTTACTGTCTCTCTCTGTCTGTCCTGTCTGTCTGTCTCTCCCCTCCTTTTTTTTTTGGTATCTCTTACTGTCTCTACTGGTCTGTCTGTCCTCTCTCTCACTCTCTCTCTCCTCCCTTTTTTTGTTATTGGTATCTCTTAACTGTCTCGCCTCTCTCCTTTTTTGGATCTCCTTTACTGTCTCTCTCTCTGTCTGTCTGTCTCTCTCACTCCTCTAGACACTCCTTTTTTGGTATCTCTTACTTTCTCTCCTGTCTGTCTGTCTCTCCTCTCCCCCACTCCTTTATTTATCTCTTACTGCTGTCTCTCCTGGTTGTCTGTCTCTCTCTCAGTCCTCCTTTTTTGGTATCTGCTTACTGTGTCCTCTCTGTCTGTCCTTCTTTCTCTCATCATCCTTTTTTGGGTATCTCTTGATACTTGTTCTCTCTCTCCGTTATTGTATCTGCTTACTAGTCCCCTCTCTCCTCTGCTCTGTCTGTCTGACTCTCTCTCCACAGGTCCCGTCCTTTTTTTTTTTTTGTTTTTGGTATCTCTTACTGGTCTCTCTCCTTTTTTGGTATCTCTTACTGTCTCCTTGTCTGTCTGTCTCTCTCTCCTCGTCTCCATTCTCCCCATTCCTTTTATTTTGGTATCTCTTACTGTCGTCGCCCCTCATGTCTGTCTGTCCTCTTCTCCTCTCCTTTTTTTTTGGTATCTCTTACTGTCTCTCTCTCCTTTTTTGGTAATCTCTTTACTGTCTCTCTGTCTCTCCTCCTTTTTTGGGTATCCTATTTACTGTCTCTCTGGTCTGTGTCTGTCTCTCTCTCCTTCTCGTCTCTCGTCCTTTTTTTGTTTTTTTTTTTTGGTATCTCTTTAACTGTTCCTTCTCCTCTTCCTGTCTTGTCCTCTCTCCTCTTCTCCGGGACTTCCGCCTCCTTTTTTTTTGCGGTATCTCTTACGTGTCTCTCACTCTCTGTCTGTCCTGTCTCTCTCTCCTCCAGTCTTCTCTCTCTCTCTCTCTCTCCTTTTTTGTATCTTCTCTTACTAACTGTCCTATCTCGTTCTGTCGGTCTGTCTGTCTCTCTCCTTTTTTTGGTATCTCTTAACTGTCTCCTCTGCGCCTGTGCTGTTCTGTCTCTCTCTCCTTTTTTGGTATCGTCTTAACTGTCCTCTCTCTCTTTTTTTGGTATCCCTCTTAACACTGTCTGCTCTCCTTTTTTTTGGTATCTCTTTACTGTCCTCTTCTGTGTCTGTCTGTCCTGTCTCTCTCCTTTTTTTTGGTATCTCTTTACCTGCTCTCTCTGTCTGTCTGTCCTCTCTCTCCATCCTCTCCCACTGCCTTTTTTTGGTATCTCTTACTGTCTCTCTCTCTCTCCTTGTTTTGGTATCTCTTACTGTCTCTTCGTCTCGTCTTCTCCGTTTTTTTTTTGGTATCTCTTACTGTCTCTCCTTCTCTGTCTGTCTGTCCATCTCACTCTCTCTCTCCTCTCTCTCGTTCTCTCCTTTTTTTGGTAATCGTCTTACTGTCTCCTGTCTGTCTGTCTCTTCTCCTCTTCTCTCCTTTTTTTGGTATCTCTTACTGTCTCTCCATCTCTCTCTCCTTTTTTTTTTGGTATCTCTTACTGTCTCTCTCTCTGTCTGTCTGTCTGTCCTCTCTCCTTTTTTTTTGGTATCTCTTTACTGTCTCTCTCTGTCTCCTTTTTTGTAATCGTCTTTACTGTCTCTCTTCTCTCTGTCCTGTCCTTTCTGTCCTCTCTCTCTAACTCCTTTTTTTTTGGTATCTCTTACTGGTCTAATCACTCCTTTTTTTTTTGGCTATCTCTTTACTGTCATCTCTCCTTCTTTTTTGCTATCTCTTACTCTCTCTCCCTCTCTCCCTCAGGCTCATGTCATTCGCGTCAACCCCACCACAAACCAGGGTCACCAAAAAAGGTCTGAAATGCAGCACTAAACAATCACGTCGGTTCTGATTTCGGGGCGGACCACTTTTTGGACACCCATGTACGTGACCGTCCCCGCTCGCTTTGGCCTTGACCTCGTGGAGGCAAAAGCAGGGGCAGCCGGCAGGGTCACACTTTGCTGTACAGGGTTAGGGGTGCGTGGTGGGCCCCGAGAGAAAAAAATCGATTGGGGTTCTGAAGGGAAAAAACGGGGTGATGGGAGGGGAGAGAGAGAGAGAGAAGAGAGGAGAAGGAGAGGAAGAGAGAGAGAGAGAGGAGAGAGAGGGGATCGGGGGTTTAGAAATGTTTTTTGTTAAAAAAAGGGTTGAATTTTTAGGGGGGCGGGGGGGGCTGGGGTAATTTTTTTGGGGGGCGGAGAGGGGGCTGGTAGAATTTTTTTTTGGCGGGGGGGAGTAGAATTTTTTTTAGGGGCGAGGGGGTGGGGAAACTTTTTTTTGGGGGAAGGGGTGGATTTTTTTTTTGGGGGGGTGGGGGCTGGTATATTTTTTTTGGGGGGATGGGGGTGGATATTTTTTTTTAGGGGTGGAGGGGGTAGTATAATTTTTTTTTGGGGGCGATGGGGGTGGTTTTAAAATTTTTTTTGGGGGCGATGGGGGGTAGTATAATTTTTTTTGTGGCGGAGGGGGGGTGGTAAATTTTTTTGGGGGGCAATGGGGGGTGGATAGCTTTTTTGGGGGGGCTGATGAGGGGCTGGTATAATTTATGGGGGGTGGGGGTGGGATAAATTATGGGGACGGAGGGGGCTGGTAGAATTTTTGGGGGGTGTGGGGGGCAGTAGATTTTTTTTTTGGGGGGATGGGGGCTGGTATAATTTTTTTTGGGGGGGAGGGGGCTGGTAAATTTTTTTATGGGCGATGGGGGTTGATAATTTTTTTAGGGGTAGGGGGCAGTAGAATTTTTTTTTGGGGCGATGGGGGGTGGGATAACTTTTTAGGGGGGATGATGGGGTGGTATAATTTTGGGGGGCTAGGGGGGTAGTAGAATTTTTTTTTGAGAGGGGGAGGGGGTGGTTAGAATTTTTGTGGGGGGGATGGGGGCTGGTAAATTTTTTTTGGAGCGGGGGGGCTGAGAATATTTTTTGGGGCGATGGGGGTGGTATAAATTTTTTTAGGGGGGTGGGGGCTGGTATAATTTTTTTATGGGGGGTGATGATGGGCGGTATAAAATTTTTTGGGGGGGTAGGGGGCTAGTAGAATTTTTTTTTGGAGCGATGGGGGGCTGGGAGAATTTTTTTTGGGGGGGGGGGCTGGTAATTTTTTTTTTGGGGGGTATGGGGGTAGTAGAATTTTTTTTGGGGGGAGGGGGGGGTAGAATTTTTTTTTGGGGGGCGGGGGGTGATTTCCGTTTTTCTGAAATTTTGTATGTTTGGTGGTGGTGAATAATAAGTTTGCGTGGATAAATGTCTTTGCGTCTCGGCGTCAATAAATGTTCATCGTGGTTCCTATATTTTCATTTAGTTAACCCTTACGCCCCGAAACTTTTCTTGGCATTAAAAGTGTCTGTTGTTGTAGATAGTATAGTAGTTAGTAGAGTAGTAGAGTAGTAGGAGTGTAGTAGTATGAGTAGTAATTTGTATAGTAGTAGTTAGTATGTAGTAGTTACTTCACGCCCAGATCTTTCCTTGGCTATAAAAAAACTTTTGTTGTCGAGCCATAAAATAAAGAAAAGTCACTGAAATTTTCACATAGTTAGGGGCAAGGTAAAAAAAGGTCATAGCTATTTTAAAAAATTTCTTATGTCACTACAAACGTTAGTGGTACCAAATTACAAAGGAAAATTTCGTTTGGGGGCCCCAAAAATTGTTATACTCACTACAAAGTTAATGGTACCCAAATTACAAGGAAATTACGTTTGGGCCTCAAAACTGTTATGCCTAAAAATCGCTAAGGTACCCCAAAAAAATGGCAATACGTTTGGGCCTCAAAACATTGCTTTTTTTTTTTTTTTTTTTCCCTTTTTTTTTTTTTTTTTTTTTTTTTTTTTTTTTTTTATAGTCATAAAAAATTAATGGACCCCAAATTACAATGGAAAAACGTTTGGGGCCCCAAAACATTGCTTATAGTCATACAAAAACGCTAAAGGTACCCAAATTTCAATGCAATTTCGTTTTTGGGCCTCAAAACAGGTATAGTCACTAAAAATATTATGGCACCCCAAATTACAATGGAATCGTTTGGCCTCAAAACATTGCATTTGTCACTAAAAATCGCAAAAGGTACCCAAATTACAATGGCAATTTCGTTTTGGGGCCCAAAAATTTCTTTACACTAAAAATGTTATGGACCCAAATTACATGGGAATTTGTTGGGCCTCAAAACATTTTTATAGCACAAAAATTGTCAAAATTACCAAATTTCAATGAAAAACTTTTGGGTCAAAACATTGCTTTTTAGTCACTAAAATCGTCTTATGGACCAAATTACAAGGCAATACGTTCTGGGCCTAAAACATTGATAGCACTAAAATGTTATGGACCCAAATTACAATGGCAATTTGTTCTGGGGCCCCCAAAAAATTTTTAAGTCACTAAAAATGTAAAATGGACCCCCAAAAATTAAGGCAATTACGTTTGGGGGTCAAAAAAGCTTTTTAGTCACTAAAATGTTAAAGGACCCAAATTACAAGGCAATACGTTTGGGCCTCAAAAAAACATTCT
>JACEEZ010000601.1:0-14407 GCA_016584305.1 Chionoecetes opilio
TTTTTTTTTTTTATTATAATTTGTTTTATTTAAATTAAAAAAAAAAAAACAATGTTATCCCTTCCTAGGCTTTAATAAATGATAACAAAAAAGTACAGTTAATAATTAACTCTGAGAAAAGAGTTGATCCTTTGCCCTCCCCCCTCTTTCGTCAAGCCCTCCCCACCACGCTCACAGTTCAGTATACTTGATATCGCTGCGCGACCTTTTTAAAAAATTTAACACCACATCCAAGTCTAAATTTTATTAGTTAAACTTATTTTTCATCGTGAAAACAATAATATAGGATATAGTTTGCCTGATTAGGGTATATTTATATTCATAATGTTGTAAAAAAAAAAAGAAGATAAAGGGGAAAGACAAAGGGGGAGAGGGGGGGGGAAGAGAGAGAGAGGAGAGAGAAGAGAGAGGGAAGGAAGAGAGAGGGGAGGAAGAGAGAGAGAGAGAGAGAGAGATAGGAGAGAGGGAGAGAGAGGGGGGAGAGAGAGAGAGAGAAAAAGGGGAGAGGGAGAGAGAGAGAGAGAGAGAGAGAGAGGAGAAGAGGAGAGGAAGAGAGAGAGAGAGAGAGGAGAGAGGGGGGGAGAGAGGGGAGAGGGAGAGAGGGGAGAGAGAGAGAAAGGAAGAAGAGAAGAGAGAGAGAGAGAGAGGAGGAGAGGGGGGGAGAGAGAGAGAGAGAGATTCAGTTTCAGATTCGATTTTTTTTCCACCAATGGGGGTTTTTAAGCAAAATTATTACATCTTTACAGTATGAATGTACAAAAAAATAATAAAATTTACGATAATGAATGCAAACTAAAAAAGAATAAAATATAATAATTATCAAGTAAAACTAAAAAAACTACTCCCTTAAAACAACGTATGTGTATGCACATCGTCAAAAAGCAAAAATATATATAAAAGACAGTGACGTAAAAGAAAAAAAATCGTACCGCGCATCAAAGCAATAAAAATAAAAATAAATTTTGCAACAATTAGTAAAAGGGGGAGTAGGCCATAAAAGATGATAAAACAAACTTTTTTTGCTAAAAAGGAGTTTTGAGTGAAATTGAAGGAATCAGGATAAGCTTGCGGACAGCGGTTGGGAGTTCTTTCCACAGCTTGGCACCCAGTAGGAAAAGGCGCCGCTCACCATAAGGCCCTGGAGGGGGGCACATACAGTTGTTATTTGTTGGTAACATTTTTTGGGACTCATGACAGTATTAAAAAGTCCCAGTAAAAAGCCAGTCTGGATAAAATTCTCTTAAAATTTTATACATGTTGTGCAAACGTCAAACTCGTGTTTTTGTTTTATTTTCAGCCATTTTAACTCTAAAAAATAGGAGATACGTGATATTTTTCTGGTCCCCCGAGGAATTTTGGCGCAAAATCTGTATTTTTGTCATTTGAAAAAAAAGTGTTTCATTGGTCCCCCAATTTCTTGCAATATTCAATTAAGGTTAAATACAATGTTTGGGACGATAATCTAGTCGCTTACAAAAAGATCTCCTATTTATTAATAACATTAAAATCCCATTTCCTTTTTAGTAACTCACTGACTGTACATAAAATCAGTACGGTCCAGTAAACTCCCAGATTTTTACATAATTACTGGATGAATTAGTCACCATTAAAGTTTAAGGAGTGTTGGGGGGAAACGAGACAAGAGCTGACTTTTCCCTTAAAAAAATTTGTGTTTTAGCAAAATTTTAAACATTAGTCCTTTTAATTAGAAAATAATGTCGCTTGATCAGAGTGCCTAAAATGTCTTTGATAATTTTATCAATATTGTCAAGGTATTGTATAAAAAACGGGGTATCGTCAGCATTTTTGTATAGAAAGCAGTTTAATTTTCCCGATAAATCATTCACATATATTCCAAATAATATAGGACCAAGTTTTGAACTTGGGCCCCCCATATTTAATGTTTGCATAGTAGACATTTTACTTTCCGCCGAACAGATATATTCTTTTTTTTAAGTAATTTCTGAACCAAAATTCATCAATTTTAATTTTAGCACATTTATTAGAGAACTTGTGGTCCACATATCAAACGCTTTTGAAAAATCACACAAGGTTAACAGAGTATTTTTTGTTTTTTTCTATGTTGGTATACTTTTGTCTGTAAAAAAAATGAGAGTGTTTCAGTAAAATTTTTTGGTCGAAATCCGTTTTGACGCCAGAGAGTAACTTATTAGATTCTGGTAATGTGAGAGCGGGTTTAGCAAAACAATTTTTCAAGTATTTTAGAACTGATGGTAAAAGCGATATAGGTCTGTAATTACTTACACAGTTAGGGTCCCCTTTTTTAAAGAGGGGGAACTCCCCAATGCAGTTTCCAGGCCGCCGGAAACTTCCGGGTTTATTAATGACGTATTGAAAATCAGGTGAGATGAGAAAAAATTTACGAAAAGGCCCCGTCTCAAAGGGAAAACTGTAACGAGAACATCAGACCGTAGAATAGTAGATTTAAGAGATTTAATAGTTAAAAAAAAACACTATTAATATCTACGGGCTTGGGCCCTGAAGGTAAACCCGGGGCGTCACAATGAATAGTTCTGCTGGGGAATAGATTATCTTTATCTTTAATTTTTCCCTGTGAACTTTGGATTTTTTTGCCCGACTTTAGAAAAGAAACTTTAAAACTCCTCGCTTTTTCCCCGAGATTATCAATTGTAAGTTTTTGATTTACGCTTTTTGTTAGGAAAAATTTTCCCCGAAATCTTCCAATGGCAGAAGAGTTCCCTTTTTTGAGTCAGAAAGGCGGTTACGGTAGTGACGATTTTGATTTACTGGAGTGATTTATTGCTTTTTTGCCGTTTTTTTGCTCTTTTAAAAAATTACAATTATTACGTCATTTTTAAGTTCTTTTTTGCAGGACATTACGAGCACTGATCGCATAGTACTCGTCTTTAATCCAGGCGTAGTTTGCCCTTTATTACTTTTTTTTACCTTGGGGCACCAATTTTAAACCCCTTTCAAAAAAAAATTTCATTAAAAACCCCACTGAAAATTTTACACATGGGTTTTAGGAATAGTTTTTCAAATAGAGAGGAGGAGAGAGAGAAAAGAGGAGGGGGAGAGAGAGACGAGGGGGGGGAAAAAGGGAGAGAAGAGAGAGAGAGAGGGAGAGAGAGAGAGAGAGAGAGGGGAGAGAAAAAGAAGGAGAAGAGAGGGGAGAGGAGAGGAGAGGAGGGGGAGAGAGAGAGAGAGGAGAGAAAAAGGGGAGAGAGAGAGAGGAGAGAGAGAGAGAGAGAGAGGAGAGGAGAAGAGAGAGAGAAGAGAGAGAGGGGGGGGGAGAGAGAGGAGGGAGAGAGAGAGAACGAATGTAAATGTGTCCGTTTGTCAGAAGTGTTTTGGTAAGGAGGGGGGGGTCGCAAGTTTTCGAAAAATTATTTGGAGGGGTCGCGGGCCCAAAAAAGTTTGAGAACCTCGGATAGGTATGCTCGAAGGAAAGGGGGAAGGTTATTTGGGGTCACCCGGAGTCACACTAGCCCTGGTCCCGGGATAGCGGTTGTCCCAAGGGATAATACAACTTTACCCTTAGTTGCCCCCCATCACAGGCTCAAGAGTAATGCGACGAGAGAGCACGGAGGCCACGCGCAGTTTGGGGTTAAGCCCCCATTTTCCCTTTCCCTTTATTTTTTAGGTGTTTGGCCGTACTTATGTAAAAGTAAACATTCAACCCCCCATTTGTACATTGTGATTGCTACCACAATCCTTGATAGGGGTTTAAACGGCAACAGCAAAGAGACCATGGTGCTCCCGGACAGATTTCCTAGTTTTAATACTTAGCCGAAAACAAGATTTTAGTGCAGATTTGTGATTTGCAACTGAATGTTTTGTAAATAAACGGTGTGAGCTGAAAAAAGCAAGACACAAAGATAAAAGGGGAAGGAGGAAAAAAAGCAAAAATAACAGGGGTTTAGTCCTTTCAGAAATTAAACACAAAAAATGTGTGTGGTGTTGTGTGTGGGTGTGTGTGTGTGTGTTGTGTGGGGGTGTGTGTGGTCGCGTGTGCGGTGGTGTGCGTGCGTGGGGCGTGCGTGGGTGTTGTGTGTGGGGTGTGGCGTTGCGTGTGCGTGCTGTGGTGCGTGCGCCCGGGTGTGTGTGTTACCAGTTGTAGTGACATACGGAAAAATTTTATACTTTGTGTTTTGTCTCCATACTCTTTTCATCAATTTTAAATTTTAGATTTGAATGTTCCAGTTTTTCCCGCTCTTTTGTCCGGGCCCCTCCAACCCCAATGCCCCGCAAAGGGAAATGTATTTTAAATCCTTCCAGATCTTTTTCTTCAGGTTCCGCACTTCTTCTTGGGCTCTCAGCCCCCTAAAAATTTTATTTTTTTGGAAAATTTTTTCCCATTCCGTCATTTCTTTAACACCATTTTTCAAATTCCTTTTTTCCCTTTCTTTTATCCAGGGAAGCAGTTGCAATTTTTTAACTCCCCTTTATATGAAAATTTCAGCATGACTCTGAACCATTTATGTGTCTGTTGCTAAATCCTCATTTTTTTTAATACTTTTTTTTTGTGTCGAGACCACACCATCATGGCGCACTCAATCTAGGACGAATCAGGGCCCAATGGACCCAACCCAAACAGTCAGGGTTTGTTTACCGCGGTGCATTGGGGGGTAAGTCGGGGTCGCCGCGGATGGACACAAAGGGGAAAACTACGACGATGGAAAAATTTCGATGTTTTGGGGAAAATTTAATTTTCCCAGGTGCATATTACTGTGCTCGTTCTCGCTAAAAAACAATAGAGAAGCCCTGAGGTAATGGCTGAGGGCAGAGGCTTCTAAACCAGGAAAACAGAATACAACGAGCCTGTCAAGAGGTAAGTAAGCAAGTGGTAGGTAGTACGTATTGGTCTCTACATTTTTTTACCTCTAAATGAGACTCGCTGTGATGTTTTCTTAGTTTAGAAGTCTGCCATAGCCATCCCCCTCAGGTTTTCTTAGTTTTTGGGTCAGCGAGAACAGAGCAGGGAAAATATAGCACCTGGAATAAATTTCCCCCCCAAAAAAAAACTCGAATTTTTTTCTTCGGTAGTTTCTCTTTGGGGTTGTCTATTTCATGCTTAGATGAAAAAAATACCTTTTAAATTGAGTTCCCTTTGGTTGTCTTTCCTCATAAAAAGTAGTGGTACATCATTTTTTAATTTTATTTGACGACCCAAATGCAAAGAAAAAAAATTGAAGTTAAAATGAGGTTCCATTTTACAACCATTAGCATACAAGTTTGAATAGGTAAAAAATTATAAAAGAATGTATGATTATTTATATGTATGTACTTTTTGGTTTGTATGTTAAAATTTGGGGGGGAATGGTTTTGCAGTCGATGCATGGGAAGGGCAGTAGAAATAATAAGAGTCCCCTAGAAGCATTTTTTCACTGTATTTTTGGCATGTCCCACTTGTGCAGTGAACAGTCAGTTTAGGTATTGATGCAGTCGAATGAACAGTTCAGGTTCCCCCCAAATCAAAAAGAGGTTAATTGTTAATTATGCTCTATTAGGGATGTGGGTTGAGCTGTTTTAAGAAAAAATTTCCGGGATAAGTTTTTGGGGCATAAATATTTTTGGGTTTAAAGATTCGTTTCAGTGCCCCTGCTTTTCTCGTTTACTACCTTATGAAGGACTAACCTTTTTTCAGTACTTTCAATAACTTTAAAACCCTTGGAAAACTTTTTATTTCGGTCAAAAGATGGCAAAAAGATCTGAATAGAATAAATATAGGAAAACTCCGCCGTCACCATCAGGCAGCCCGGACGCGGGCCGGGCACCTCTCCCAGGCCTCCCCACGGACGGTTTTAGGTTTTTAAGGGTTTTAAGGTTAGGTTTTGTTAAATTTTATTCGTGACCCATATTTTCGGTTGATTTTGTGTTTTTTGGAATAATGGGGGTTTTTTTTCTTGGAAATCACTAGTTTTCAAGGTGGTTTTAAAGAGGATAAAATAATATCTTTTTATTGCCAAAAAAAACCAAGGTCAGATTTTTTCAAAACGCACAAAATCTCCCAGAATATTATAGCTGCGTTTGAAAAAAAAGAGGGTCACTAAAATACGATTTTTTGCCTATTTTTCTTCTTTCTTGTCTTATAGTGAACCTTAATTTTTCTTATGCTTTTGCATAATTCATGTCATGTTGAATTTCTTTTTTTTGTGGTATCTGATTTGAACGAAGAGGGTTTGACCTATCCATGGTTGGCCAAAAGTGATTTTAAAGACTAAATCCGGGTGTGATTAGCTAGATGGCAAAATTTTTTACCAGGTTGGGTTTTATTTAGCTTCTTGGCATAGTACTCCAACTGATGAGGCAAACTGTTGGAAAATCATAATTTAAAAAAGTACAAAAAAACACAAATGGCAAGGGTTTGTGAGGAGCAAAGGGAGATTTAGAACGGAAAAAGGTTGTGTAGATCAGATCTTTAATATGCAATGAAATTAAGACAATGTTAGCAAACGACAAGAAGATGTGTGCTGGATTCATGGGTTTTGAGAAAAATATAACAGAGTAGACTGGGAGGGAATGTGGGAGTATTGAAGGGTTAAAGAGTGTGTATGGGGGGGAGTATTATGATAATAAAAAGCTTTTTCTGGAAAATTTTTTTGAAACCTAACCTAACGACTCACCTAACCTAAGGTAACCTAACCTAACCCTTTCCGTCGGTGAGTTTTCCCCATTGTGTAGGGACGAGAATTTCGGTAGACGAGAGTAACAGGGACCATGAGGCAAGGAGGGTAATGTCACCCCTGGTTTTGCAACTTTTTTATGGAGGAGTAAAAAAGATAGATCAAAACAAAGGTTGGTGATGTTTTGGGATAGAGTGAGTATAGATAATACAAAAGGGGGCTCATTTTTTTAGTGTTTGCGATGAAACTGTTTCTACTAACAAAGAGTAAAAAAGATTTGCAAAAAGGGGTAAATAATTTAGTACTGTTTGTGTGAGTAGGAAAGAAAGTCAAAGTGGGAAAGGGAAGTGTGGTATTTAAAAATTAAGGAGTGAAGTTATTTAGTTTTTAAGATCAAATTAGCATGACAGTTGAGAGCCAGAAGCAATTATAATAAATAACGAAAGTGTGTCTGTCTGTCTGTCTGTCTGTTGTTGTGTCTGTCCGCGATAGGTGCCGCCCCCCCCTGGCGGAATCCCATCATATGTCACAGTTTTGGGAACCCTCTAGACCCGGGGAAGGTTTTAAACCCATTTTGAGATGATTGACACTTTTTTCTTTTTCTTTTTAGGGGCCCCATTTGCGGAATTTTGAAAAAAAATGTTGGTTGCGAGAATTTTAGGAAACCTTTAGTAAGGTGACGGGTAATGGGTGAGTGAATGGGTGGGGGAGGATAAGGGGTGGGGGGGAGGGTGAGTGAATGGGTGGGGGGGGTGATGGGTTGGGGGGGGATGGGGGATGGGTGAGGGAGTAGGTGGGGGGTAGGGGGAATGGGGGTGAGTGAATGGGTGGTTTTTGTGGGTTAATGGGGAGGAAGGGTTTGGGGGGTGATGGGTAATGGGGTGAGTGAATGGGTGGGGGAAAAACATACATTTCTACATCCATGATTTCAGGAAAGTTAGAAGGGGCTATTGGGAGCTTGTTTTTCTGTGTTTTGGGGGGCCTTTGGCCCACCAAACAAGGTGGTGGGGCCCAAGGCCCCAATAGCCCCCAATGGGTGAGGAATGGGTGGGGGGGGGGGTAATGGGTGAGGAAGGGTTGGGGGGGATGTGAATGGGGGTTGGCGTTAATACTACATTTTAATTTATGATTTCAGGGAAAACTAGAAGGGGGTTCTGGAGAGTTGGTTTGGTGGGCCGAAGGCCCACCAAACACAGATGGTGGGCCAAAGGGCCCACCCTCCCTCCGAAAGGGGCTACCCAAAAGGCCGCCGGAGGGGGGCTTGCGGCTAGATAAATAATGAGAATGGACAGATAATGGGTTTAATCCCGTGAAAATTGGAAAAACACGGAAGGGGAGATAAGAGAAGAGGCTACAAGGGAAAGGAAAAATAGGAGATCCCTTGGGCGCGTGAGAGAGAAAAGGGCAATGAGTAAAAAATTTTTCTGTTCACTGCACAAGTGGGACATGCCAAAACTACAGTGAAAAAGGCTTCTAAAGATGCTTATTATTTTTTCTGCCTTTATGCATCACTTCAACACCATTCCCCCCAAATTTTTTCATTCCCCAACCTAAATAGTAGTATTATATATATATTATATAATAATATATATATATATATATATTATATATATATTTTATAAATATATATAATAATTTTAATATATATATATATATATATAAAATAAATATATGCAGCATACCTTATCGGTTATAATATTAAACTTGATGACTAATGGTTTGAGAATCGGAAATCATGTAAAATTCAATTTTCTCGTAGCATTTTGGGTCGTAAGTAACACTTAAACCATACTTTTTTATGAGAAAGACAACAAAAGAAAAATCAATTTAAAAAGGTAATTTAAAACTACATAACCATGAAAAATAGACAACCCAAAAGAGAAGACTAAGACGATGAAAGAGTTTCAGTTTGTTTTGGGCGAAATTTATATCCCGGTGCTATATTTTCCCTGCTGTTTTCGGGACAGCACTAGAGAAGGGCCTGAGGGGATGGCTGATGGGAAGGCTTTAAACAAAAAAACCGTCACAGAGGCACATTTAGGGAAGCAAGTGGGAGGGAGGCGCCATGGGTCGTTAGTTGCAGTGATGAGCCGGAGTAGTTGTGGGGGGGGGGCTATCCCGAAGAGAGCGAGCAATCTTGTAGGTAGTTTTTTCCAAGAACAAGAGGATAGGTCGAACACCAGCGGAGGGGGTGTTGGCGACCCGACGACAGGGGAGCGACCCCGATTTTCATGGAGCCCGGAGGGGCAGTGCACTGTTGCCCCATAACAATATGTGTGTATTAGGAGGCATGCAATAATTCCCCAATCTTTCTACTACCCCTTGCTTACCCCCTTGACGAGCTCTGTTGTGATTCTGTTTTTTCCCGGTTTGAAGCCTCTGCACTCAGCCCTTACCTCAGGTCTTTTCTAGTGTTTTAGCGAGAACAGAACACAGTAATATAGCCCGGAATATCAATTTCGCGGAAAACAACTCGAAATTCTCCATCGTCGTAGTTTCCCTTCGAGGTCCCCCCGCGGCGCCCCCATTATCCCCCCCAATGCACCGCGGTAAACAAACCGTGACGTAGTTTTGTCTGGGGGCCCATTTGCAATTTTAGCCGCGTCCTATCCAAAATTTGTGTGTGTGTGTTGTTTTATTGTGGTGAGTTTTCGTGATGTGTGAGATGCTGTATGCGTGTGCGTTTTTGTGGTGTGTGTGTTTGTTGGGGTTTTTATGTGGGTATGGAGCTGTTTTTTTTTTTTTTTTTTTTTTCAAGTTCTATAGCGCCTTTGGCAGGCTCCGGGCCGGATGGAGGTCCTGGAGGTTCACTTTAGGGTTTGATGGTTGGCCCTCGCCCGTGGTGGGGTAGGCAGGGTTTTTTTGGAGCCTGTGATTAAGGTTTATGGGACCCCCCCGTGTCCCCTGTGCACTCGCAATCGAAGGTAGATTTAAAGGGGAGGGCATGTGGGGGTTTTAGGGCCACTCGACGGTTGCACAAAAGAGGCGGTTCAGGGGTGGGACCAAAGCTCGGGGGGATTTAACACACACACACACACACACAAACAACCCACACACACACACACACCACACCCCCAAAACAACAAAAACACACACACCACACCACACACACACACAAACACACACACACACACACACACAACACACAAAACACAACACACACACACACACCACACACACACACAAACAACCCCACACACACACACACACACCAAAACACCACACACACACACACACACACACACACACAACACACACCACACACACACAAAACCCCCACACACAAAACACACACAACCAAAACACACACACACACACACACAAACCACACACACACCAAAACCACACACACAACACACACACACACAACACACACACACACACACACACACACAACACACACACACACCACACACCAAACACACACCAACACAACAAACACACACACACACACACACACACACACACACAACACACACACACACACACACACACACCACCCACACACCACACACACACACACACACACACACACACAAAACCCCCACCCCCCAAAAACACACACAACACACACCCCACACCCCACACCCACACACACCACACAACACACACAACACACACACACACACAACACACACACACCCACACACCCCAAACACACACACACACACACCACACACACACACAAACACACACACACACACAAACACACACACACACACACACACACACACACACACACACACAACACACACACAACAACACACAACACCACACACACCACACACACACACCACACACACACACAACACACACACACAAACACCACACACACACACACCCACACACAACACACACACACAACCCCACACACCCCCAAACACACACAACACACCACACACACAACAAACCCGTGGTTTCCTGTGGTTCCTGGGTGAAAAGTTTTTTAGGCAACAGTGATGCCCCTGGCACGCGATGCGCCGCCCTAAATTTAACCCCTCTGTGGCTCTTGCATTGGTCTATGATGCTGTTGTGGCGCGCAGAGGTGGTAATGAGGAGCTTGGGTGATCGGGTATTGTCCGTAGGAACTTGTCTAGGGGGTTTTTGAAACGTTCAAAGGGTTTTGTTCCGTTGAGCACGCAGGTGTTGGGCAGTGCATTTTAAAAGGTGTGGCCCCCCTTATAGCGAAAAAAGGGTTTTTTTGAGGTCTTTCTTTTGTACTTGCTCTGGGGTATATCCTTTTAATATGGCAGAGAGACCCCGTCGTGGGGATTTTCTTGACCTTCATTCAATATTTTTCAGATTTTTCCCGGGAAAAATTTGTTTTGAGTATAATATAGCGTACCTTTTTTACGCTTTTGTGAGTAAAGGTCGAGTCAGTAAACTTTTTAGTAGCCAAATGTCGGACGCAAAATTCTATGGTGAAAGATCGTTGTACTGCTTCAAAGGACTGTTCTCTCTGCTCCGCCATGGGCTCCCCCAGTGACAAAAATACCCAACAACGGTAACGAGTGACTTTTTATAATGTCAGATAGGAAGCCTTTCACGTTTTCCCCACACACACACACCACACACACACACACACCCACACACACCCACCACCACACACAACCACACACACAACACACCACACAACACACACACCACACACAAACACACCACACCACACACACACACACAAAACCACACACACACCCACCAACCACCACACAACACACACACACACACACCACACACACCCACACCACACACCACACACCCACAACACACACACACACACACACACACACACACACACACACACACACACACACACACCAACACCACAAACACCACACACACAACCACACACACACCACACACCACAACCAACACCACACACACCAAAACACACACAACACCCCACACACACACACACACACACCCAACACACACCACACCACACACACCCACACCACACACACACACACACCACACACACACCACACAAAACAAACACACACACACACCCACACCAAAACACCCCCACACACACACACACACACCCCACACACACAAACACACAACACACACACACACACCCCCCACCCCACACACACACACACACCACAAAACACCAACACACCACACACCACACAACACACACACACACACCTGACAAATTCAAATGACGAAGACTTTATGACAAATTTGGGCGGTTACGTCCCCCTTTAGCAAGGGGATGGGGGTGTGTTTTTTTGGTGTTTGTGGAGGTCCAGCAAATTGCCCAAAGTCGGTAATAATGAGCTCCAAGCTCGCACTGAGAGGGTGAAAAATGGCGATCGCGAGCCAGCTCGCGGGACAAGACCCGGGTGAAAAAACACCCCCCCACCCCACCCCCACCCCACCCCCCACCCACCCACCCCCACCACCCACCCACCACACACACAACACACAACAACACACACACACAAACCACACACACACACAGGGGCGATTTTGGGTTTTCCCCAAAAAGCCGGGACAGACACCCCACCGGCCCCTATCTTTCAAATTTAGTATGAATAAAAGCAGTACCCCAAAAAAAAAATATTTCTTATTCGATTTCAAATAGGTAAAAAAATAAAATGTTGAATACACAGTATTCAAACCAAAAAATATATCATTAAAACCACCTTGTAATTGGGGTTTTCCTAGTTCTTTTAGGGAAATGCGTGTTCACAGTTTTAAAAGCTAGAAGCAATAAGTCTTAAAAAGCAATCAACCCAGTCATTCACGAACCGTTTTACAAAACATTTCAATTCTAACCAGCAAATGGATGGCATCAACACAGGGTGATCATCCCGCCACACAACCACTTGACTAAAAATATGCACATTTCATATTCCCATAAAAAATCCTCTTTTTAAAAATTTACATGAGTTTTATTTTCAGTATCTTTACTTGGTGATTCAATTTTCACCCCCAGTTTTTGGCTACACTTCTTTCATGTCCAAATTGGGAAACAAGCCTACAATTGTTATATCCCCAAGACCTAGAGCAGTGGTGCAGCACCCTACCTGATTCCTGACCATCCACGGAGACCGTCCAACATTCCCTACCTTTTCCAAAATTTAACCTTTTCTGCTTACTGTGTGAAACTATTCCCCCGTTGGGTTCCCCCAATCACAATTATATTTTTGCAACTTGTCCTATCGCCGGGGCCGCCTCGGACCCCCCTAAACGGAGGTGCTTCTGGCTTTCAACTCAGCCAAAAAGGGAGGACCTAAGGCAGTACTACTTGATTTTTCCATAGAAACAATTTTTGCTTCCATGGAGAGACCCCCTCTCTTTTTTGCGGCGCATAACTTGGTCATTGTCTTGTTATGGAGGCGAACATTCCCCACACTTTCTCTAATCCTAAAGCCCGCCACTTTGGTTTAACCTGCTTTTTCTATGCGTACAAATAGTGAGGCGGCTCACAGACGTGCAGAGGTAACCATCCATTCGAAAATATTCCCCTAATTTTGCCCAATAAAACATACCAAATATTTTTTTCAACTTACCAAAAACTCCCTTCATTATAGAAAAAGTCCCCAAAATTTTTTGAATCAAAAATAACTGGACTTCGGGATCTAGCTAAAAAAAATCTTTAACAATTTGTGTCTTCTTCTTTTCCCCCTTTTTTCTCCCGGATGCGCCACAATGTTACATTCTAAAGTGAACTTTGTGCCCAAAAAAGTTTTTTCTAAAAAACCATCTGGGATGAATTCCCCTCCTCCCCCATTTCCGACTAGTTATTAAGATCCTTCGTAATTTATGTTTTATATGCCTTTGGATAGATCTTCGGAAAGGGTTTCGGTCCGACGGGGGTCCCCCCTATTTTTTTTCAAAAAATGTTCTGTGCTTGCCCTTTCCGGTCAAACTTTTTTGTCTTTTTCTATTACTTCCACCTTTTTTGCTGGAAAAATTTTGCTTACATTAACCCTGTCCCCCAAGAAGGGTGCCCGTTCAAACTTTCAAACACCCCTCCTTAGCTTTTACTTTGCCTTTCAAAAGATTTTGAATCTATTACTAATAAAAGATTCTTAAGCATCTATCTCCCACAATTTCTATTTTTGATCTCAGTACGGTTTCCGTAAAAGGGGGGATCTACGGCGATCTTCAGCTTTTCCCCAAAGAATCTTGGTCATCCTCTTTTTAAAACTTTTGCTTTTGCCCCTTGACTATCAAAAGCTTTTGATAGAGTTTTTGGGACAAACCTAAGTTTTAAACACCCTCTTCGGTTTTATCCTTCTCTCTGTACCCTTTATCTTCAGTTTCCTTTTTTTAACCCTTTTTATTGCAGCATGTAGAGGACATTTTTCTTCCCAAGTCTATAATAGGGTGTTCCTGGGGGGGTTTTCCTATACCACCCTTTTATTTTTCATTTTTGTTAAGCTAACTAAAGGCCATTCCACCCTTCGCGGTGATCTACCGCATTTTTCAACGTGTTATTAGGGGGGTCCAAATTAACGGAAAATAAGTGCCCCCACGGAGGATGCCCCGGAGATCCCAATTTAATTTTTATAATTTTGATTGGGCAAAACAAACTAGCTTCTTTTGTTTAAGGCCCAAAAAAACCCCAAATTTTTTCATCATCTACTCGACAAAACCACCAGAAAAATTTTCCCCCTTTTTCATGCATCAACTGTCTTTTTTACAATGAACATTTTGGACTATCCCTTTACAAAAAATTTGAACTGAAAAATACATCTATCTCTTTCTTTAAAAAAACTTTTTTGAAGTTAGGTGTCCTCTGGCGATGCGTCCCTTTTTTTTTTACCTCCCAGTTCTTTCTT
>JACEEZ010000602.1:0-5000 GCA_016584305.1 Chionoecetes opilio
TTTTAAATTTTTTTTGAAACCCAATATGGAATGGTTTGTTCATGAATTTAGTTGTTAGGGTTTTTTTGGGAGAAAAGATTTTTTTGGCGACAACTAGTTGTTATATGTATAAGGGATGGTACCTTTGTTTTTTTTTTACTGTAATTTTAAAATTAAAAATGTGATTCTTTTTGCTTTATCAAAAAACTAACTCAAACTAAACTAAACTGTTGTTGTGGTGTGTGTGTGGTTGTGGTTGGGGGGTTTTGTGTTCTTTGATGATGATATGTATGGGAAAACAGTCAGGTTGATTGTATTTGATATACAAAAAAACCTTTCTAAAAAAAACCCGTATAATTCAAACTTCGGAAAATTCGACTATTTCAGGCCATTTCAATTTTTCATTTAAAAAAAAAAATTCAAAATTTTTAAATTATCCTTAGCCTTCTATTGGAGCCCGACCTCTCCCATGCGGGCTCCGCTGCTCCCCAGCGTGATTGATATATGAAAATTTATAATTTATCGTATAAATCAATGCGAGAAAAGGCGGGGGGGGGGGGGAATAAGGGGGAGAGGAGGAGGAAGGGGGGGGGGGGGAGGGAGGGGAGGAGGAGGGAGAGGGGGAAGGGGGAAAAAAAGGGGGGGAAAGGAAGGGGAGGGGGAAGAGGGGGGGGAAAAATGGAGGAGAGGAAAGGGGAGGGGAAAATTATTTTTTTAAAGTATCCTTCGCTTGATACAATCCTTCAATCCTTCACGGGCCTTTCGTCCTTCACGCATCCTCAGGGTCAAAAAAGGCTTTAAAGTCCCCGGGTTTACATTATTCCTAGGTTTTTATAAGTACTTTGAAAATCCTGGCCTTAAATTTTTTTTAAAAAATCACTTTTTTTCTTTAACTAAAAATTGTTTCTAGGTAAAAAGTGCAACATGAATAAGAGAAAAATGTGACGTTGATAAAGGGGCTTCTTTTTGGCAAAGGGGAAAAAAAATTGTTTTGGTAAAAACCGAGAAAATGCATTTTGACATTTAACAAATACATTTTCGCAACCAAAAGGTGTTTTGACAAACGTTTACTGCATCATGTGAACACTTCAAGATGAACCTTTGTTTTTCGAATTTTTCTTCTAGATCTGTTTTGCGGCAAAATACAAAAACCGATTTTCGAAATTTTTGGAAATTTTGAGCAGTCCGAAATTCGAAATTTTTTTTTTTTCGTAGTAATTGGAAATGCCGGGGACACAATTGTAACCATCCCTTTACAAAAACTTTTGATGGCTATGTTTTTGCTGTGTAGAAATATTGTGACTGAGCGTTATGTAAATATATAAGTTTTAATTCAAAACCGTTCTGATAGGTCATTTTAACGCGAGACCAGTTTGCCCCCTCAGTGTAGGGAAGGGACTAACTCTATATATTTTCACCATAGTAATATATCATACTTCTAGTTAAATCATTTTACTTTAAAATGAAAGTTAGACTGAACCAAAAAAAAAAATAGAAATTGCCCCCCAAAACATATATTTTTAACATTACTACTTACTAAATAAAATTTAGATACATTAACATTTCATTATTCCCGCCTCCTAAAAATAAAATAATACTCAATTAAAAAAGTTTTAAAACTGCATAAAAAAAAACTCCTTTAAACGTGAAAGGTTTGGCAATAACATAATTTTTGCAATATATAGAAAGGGAGAGAAAAGGGGAAAAAGGGAGAGGAGAGAGAGAAAGAGAGAGAGGAGAGAAGAGAGGAGAGAATTGAAAAAAAAAATCAATCTGTGCGTGTGGTGTGTGGGGGGTTGTGGTGTGGTGTGTGTGGTGGTGTGTTGTTGTGGTGTGGGGGAGGTATATGAAAATTTGGGGAGATGATAAAGCATTAAAGGTGAAAAATTGGGGGGGTGTATAGTCAAATTTTTAAAAGTAGTAAAAAATTTGATGGTTTAAGAGTTTTTATGTGTATATGTTCTTTGTAATCTGTATTGTTTTTTTTTTCATTGGTATATAAGTTGTGTATTTAAATAATAGTAAATACAAGGGTTTTGGTGCGTCAAAAATAAAATCTGTGCTGTTTTGGCATGTTTGAGTGAGTCATTTTGTGTGGAGGGCAAAAGAAACCATCGGATAATTTACCTTTCGTAATTCGACCCAGGTCCCCCTAATTATTCGAATTAGGAGGGTTTAATTTTTAACCTTAATTTTCCCTTATCAAATTTTCTCATAAATAAATTCCTTTTTAACTTTTTAAAAAAAAAAAAAAATTCTTTTACCTACCTAAAACCTACTGTCACCCTGCAGAAAAAAATAAATGAAAAAAAAAGTGCAATCGAAAAGGATGAATAAATAAATGGAGAGGAAAAATAAATGTCGCCTTTTGGACGTGATTGACAGTATGGTCGGAGCCCAACGCTGCATGATTTTTGTTACGTGCCCATTTTTTTCTGCTTGTGCATTAGGGGATTTTTTTATAACTGCTTGTGTATATAGGCGATTTTTTATATCTGCTTGTGTATATAGGGGATTTTATATATCTCTTGTGAATATAGGCGATTTTATATTCTGCTTTGAATATAGGCGATTTTTAATATTGCTTGTGAATATAGGCGATTTTAATACGCTTGTGTAATAGGCGATTTTTATATATCGCTTGTGAAAATAGGCGATTTTTAAAAATCTGCTCTGATATAGGCATTTTATATACTTTCTTTGTATATAGGCATTTTATATTGTTGTGAATTAGGCGATTTTATATATCTGCTTTTGAATTAGGATTTTAATATCTGCCCTCTGTTATGGGATTTTATATATTTTGTGAATAAGGCGATTTTATATATCTGCTTGTGAATTAGCGATTTTAAAAAAATCTGCTTGGAATAAGGCGATTTTAAATATCGCTCGTATAAGGGATTTTTTATAAACGTTTTGAAAAAGGCGTTTTATAATCTGCTTGGAATATAGGCGATTTTATATATCTGCTTGTGAATATAGACGATTTTATATATCTGCTTGTGTATAAGGCAAATTTTTAAAAATCTGCTTGTGTATATAGGCGATTTTTCTATATCTGCTTGGTATATAGGTGATTTTCTATATCTGCTTGTGTATATAGGCGAAATTTTTAAAAATCTGCTTGTGTATATAGGGCTTTTATATATCTGCTTGTGATATAGGTGATTTTATATTTTCTGCTTGTGGGATAGCGATTTAATATCTGCTTGTGATATAGGCGATTTTATTATCTGGGTTGTGTATAAAAGGCGATTTTAAATATCTGCTTGTATATAGGCGATTTTATATATCTGCTTGTGTATATAGGCGATTTTATATATCTGTTTTTGTATATAGGTTATTTTATATATCTGCTTGTGTATATAGGCGATTTTAAATATCTGCTTGTGTATATAGGTGATTTTATATATCTGCTTGTGTATATAGGCGATTTTAAATATCTGCTTGTGTATATAGGCGATTTCAAATATATGCGTCTGTATATAGGCGATTTTATATATCTGCTTGTGAATATAGGCGATTTTAAATATCTGCGTCTGTATATAGGCGATTTTATATATCTGCTTGTGAATATAGGCGATTTTATATATCTGCTTGTGAATATAGGCGATTTTATATATCTGCTTGTGAATATAGGCGATTTTATATATCTGCTTGTGAATAGAGGCGATTTTATATATCTGCTTGTGTATATAGGCGATTTTATATATCTGTTTGTGTATATAGGCGATTTTATATATCTGCTTCTGTATATAGGCGATTTTAATATCTCGTCGTTATTGGCGATTTTATATATCTGCTTGTGTATATAGGCGATTTTATATATCTGTTTTTGTATATAGGTGATTTTATATATCTGCTTGTGTATATAGGCGATTTTATATATCTGCTTGTGTATATAGGCGATTTTATATATCTGCTTGTGTATATAGGCGATTTTATATATCTGCTTGTGTATATAGGCGATTTTAAATATCTGCTTGTGTATATAGGCGATTTTATATATCTGCTTGTGTATATAGGCGATTTTATATATCTGCGTGTGTATATAGGCGATTTTATATATCTGCTTGTGTATATAGGCGATTTTAAATATCTGCGTCTGTATATAGGCGATTTTAAATATCTGCTTGTGTATATAGGCGATTTTAAATATCTGCGTCTGTATATAGGCGATTTTATATATCTGCTTATGTATATAGACGATTTTATATATCTGCTTGTGTATATAGGCGATTTTATATATCTGCTTGTGTATATAGGCGATTTTATATATCTGCTTGTGAATATAGGCGATTTTATATATCTGCTTGTGTATATAGGCGATTTTAAATATCTGCTTGTGTATATAGGCGATTTTATATATCTGCTTGTGTATATAGGTGATTTTATATATCTGCTTGTGTATATAGGCGATTTTAAATATCTGCTTGTGTATATAGCCGATTTTATATATCTGCTTGTGTATATAGGTGATTTAATATATCTGGTTGTGTATATAGGCGATTTTAAATATCTGCTTGTGTATATAGGCGATTTTATATATCTGCTTGTGTATATAGGCGATTTTAAATATCTGCTTGTGTATATAGGCGATTTTATATATCTGCTTGTGTATATAGGCGATTTTATATATCTGTTTTTTGTATATAGGTTTTTTTTAATTTTTTTTTTTTAATATATCTTTTGATGTATATAGGTCGATTTTAATATCTGCTTGTGTATTTTAGTGATTTATATATCTGCTTGTGTATATAAAGGGGTTTTAATATCTGTTTGTGTATATAGGCGAAATTTTAAATTTTGCGTCTGTTTTTATAGGCATTTTATATATCTGCTTGTGTATATAGGCGATTTTAAATATATGCGTCTGTATATAGGCGATTTTATATATTTGCTTGTGTATATAGGCGATTTTAAATATCCGCGTCTGTATATAGGCGATTTTATATATCTGTTTTTGTATATAGGCGATTTTATATATCTGTTTTTGTATATAGGCAATTTTATATATCTGT
>JACEEZ010000602.1:10000-23241 GCA_016584305.1 Chionoecetes opilio
AGTTGGCGACTCTCACTTCACCTCACCTCACCCCCGCTCACCTCACCCCACTTCACCTCACCCCACTTCACCTCACCTCCGCACACCTCAACCTACCTCATATCACATCACCTCACCTCACATCACCTCACCTCACCTCACCTCACTCACATCACATCACCTCACCTCACATCACATTACCTCAACTCACTTCACATCACATCACCTTCACCTCACCTCACCTCACATCACCCCATATCACCTCAACTCACTTCACGTCCTGTCAAATGTGTGTCACCTTGTCTTCAGTCCGCTTGTTTGTCTCTAGGACCTACAAGCTCTTTCCGGGAAGGTAGCACCTGGATATCGCGTGTCCAGCGCGTGATCAGGCCTGGGATGAATGACACACACACACACACACACACACACACACACACACACACACACACACACACACACACACACACACACACACACACACACACACACACACACACACACACATATACACACACACACACACACACACACACACAGGCTGGTGCAACTAAACATGTTTTTTTCTTGAGATACGTCGTCTCCGAGTGAAACTCTGAGTTTCATGAAAATGTTTCTAGAAAATGGAATTTTTTGAAATAATTGAAGGGTTCACGAATTCAAAAGTAATGTAAGTATTTTTAGTGGTACTTTTAAGTGAAATTGTTTATCCTGTATTACATTTTTCGGGGAGGGTCTTCTTCCCTAAGTTCCAATATGTCCTCAGTGAGCTGGCATTTGAAAAGACTAAGTTTTAATTCGTTCCTTAACTTTTAATTCAGAAGGCCATGCAGTGAACTATTTCATTAAAGGCTCAATCAATTCAGCACAAGCGAGGCGGACTGAACTATTGAAGAGAATTCCTCATAACGGCGGTGTCAGTGACGATGCCGAGAAGCTTAGGACGCCAGGCTTGTCAGGGACAAGCAACATTATTAACCTCTCGCCTCTATGGAGACCCGCCTCCCATCCCACATTAGGTGTACTTTCTTTTTCTCTGTCATTTTCCTTCTTTGTGTTGGTGCCGTCAAGCTGTTCCCATACCCCGCACCTCCCAGGCGACCCCGGCACCTCAATCACAGTGTTGAGACCATCAGTGTGTGACAAAACAAGACTCTGCCTGCGAGTCCCTGGGATGAAAAGTTGAAAAAGGTTAAATAATGGTTTCCTTACAATCATGAGGATCAGAAAACAACCCTTTGAGCCGTGTGAAGGCATGGTGGATCCCTCCCATGACGGGCAGTGCAGGACAGGCTGCTGGCCTGGCGGGGATCATAATGACAGCTCTTGCTCCCATAAAGCGACTGTGTGTCATCTTTTATATGTGATGACCGCGTTGCCGCCGCCGTGATACTTATACTTTACTCTGCCGCGGCCCTTTGTGGCCGCCCCTCCACCACCGAGCTGCAGCATTTTCATTTCGCAGCAAAAACTCTTCATGAATGCAGGCTTGCGGTGCTCCTCTTTAACGTCGTGGTGATATCAGTAAAAATTATTTTCAACTACGAGCCAGGCCCGGCGGGCGGTCTCCTCCCGAGGTCCCGCGCCCCGCCACCGCTGCACCCGCTTTGCTATTCCGTGCAGCAGTTTAGAATTTTACGTGGATATTGGGTAATGGTTACAAAATGCGATTTATAAAGCTGCGTTGCCAATACCATGACTCAAGAACTACTGTGTTAAAAATACATCCGGGAAATGTTTGAGATACGTGCCGGGCAGCAGTGTAGTCCCTGGTGCCGAGGGCCTTAGGGGGAGGCGCGCCCCACCTGCCTTGCCGGGAAGATCAGTGCACGGTGAAGGTGACTTAACACTCGAAAAGGTTCCTCCAATCATGCAGATCGCGGTGTCCCTCAGCCTGGCGTGCGTCTTGCGCCACCCGCCATCCGCTCACTCATCTTTGTATCTGTATCTTTTATTTTGTCTGCAGATGAATAACTGAATCTAAAACATGTTTATCTATGTATCACCTGTACACATTTAACTATTGAGCTGCCTCTACATCTATTTTTTTACATATCGATATACTTGCATTTATCTGCCAGTCTATTTATGTACACGCCTGTCCATGTATATTAATTTTATCAGCTATCTTTCCATTTATCTATATGTCTGTTTATTCAAGCATCTTTAATTATGTCTACTTATTTACCTACCTTGATATCTACCAGTTCATATAGATGGATAAACAAAAATCATATCAAAGTAGACTAAATCGCTCGACCCTTAACGACAAGTGATCGCAACTGTTCCTTCATTATCTTCTGGAGGAGATCAGCAGCACTGGGCAGAAGACAAAGTATTAGACAAGGCGTAGGGCACAAGGAGGGATGGACGTTCCCCTGAAGAACTACCCGGTGAAGGCCCCTCGGCAGTCCCCTCACACGCCATGGTGAAGGACATAAAAATCACTGTTTTTAGCGCCGCCTGTCAGCCTCGCCCTCAACAGCCACGATAATATGACGTGGAGGCGCCTTCACACCCTCCAGCAGTATGCGGCGCCCCTCCCCGCGGCACACCCGGCATAATCAGTGCCTTAGCCATGTCCTGAAGGAGGGGAGTGAGGTTCCTCGTTCACCTGCTCCCACCCCACACCAGAGGTGGGCACCGCAAACTAAACGAAAATCCACCAAACCCAAAACGAGAAATATATTGCAAAAATAGAGGTAAAGCACTTTGTGGTAGTAAATTAAGAGTATATATAATTATTGGGGCAGGATATGATATACCCTTAATAGGGGTACAATAGTATACCCCTAACAATCTCCTAAGAGATACTTTTATAAATTATGTGAAAATACCTGGATCTTATATTTAGGTTTGGTGAGGTTAAGTTAGGTTAGGTTTAAATTTTTTTGCTTTGCCATTGAAATTATTAGTCCTAGAGGAAATATTAATAGGGTAACAACAAACAAACGTTAAGCTTGAGGTGTTTTACCTATTGATATAATAGGTATCTCAAAAAAGGGGTACAAGTTTGATTTTCAGTAAAAAATCATATTTTCTTAAATTACTCTACAACTATGAGGTTTACAGGAAATTTTTAGGATAGAGTAAAGATAGAGCTTGAGCATGCATTTCTGATTGGTCATAGCAAAATTAATTTGGAGTTTAAATAAGTGAGAAAATTGTATTGGTGTATTATTGACATACTTTTAAATATCTCAAAATCTACAAGAGATAATTGACTTCTGGTAATGGCATTGGATAAAACACGTCAACTTTAACAACTTTGATTCTATGCATTTTTACGTTTGGCCTAATAGTTACGGAGTAAAATGATTTTATAAGGAAACAGGGTGAAATATATCTGTGATATTAATACCCTATTTAATAATCCCTATTAAGAGTGTATATAATTAGAGGGGTAGGATATTATATACCCATAAAAGGGGTACAATAATATACCCCTAATAATCTTCTCAGAGATACTTTAATAAATTATGTGAAAATACCTGGATCTTATATATATGTACGTAGGTTTGGTGAAGTTAGGTTAGGTTTAAATTTGTTTGCTTTGCCAATGAAATTATTAGTCTTACAGGAAACATTAATAGGGTAACAACAAACAAACGTTAAGCTTGAGGTGTTTTACCTATTGATATAACAGATATCTCAAAAAAGGGGTACACCTTTGATTTTCAGTAAAAATCATATTTTCTTAAATAACTCGAAAACCAAGAAATTTCTAGGATAGAGTAAAGATAGAGCTTGAGCAGGCCTTTCTGATGGGCCATAGCAAAATGAATTTGGAGTTTAAATAAGTGAGAAATTGTATTGGTGTATTATTGACATACTTTTAAATATCTCAAAATCTACAAAAGATAATTAACTTCTGGTAATGGCATTGGATAGAACACGTCAATCTTAACAACTTTGTTTCTATGCATATTTACGCTAGGCCTAATAGTTACGGTGTAAAATGATTTTATAAGGAAACATACGGAATTTGCGGACATATCCGCGTTTGCGGAAGTACTTCCGCAAAAACAAATCCGCAAACATTTACACTTCCGCACATCCGCAAACGAATTCGGACTTCTGCAATTTGCGGAAGTTGCGGTTTGCGGAAGTGCCCACCTCTGACACACACACGGTGACGAGGATCCGCCGCTAGTCAAGGCATTCTGAAGGGCTGTCCCATGAAGGTATTCATAAGGCTTAATACCTCCATAGGCTGTCCGCTTCCATCTTCTTGGTCAATGTGCCTGAGACTTTTTTTCTAATCAATAAAGTTCGGTGACAATAAGCAAAGTAAACCGTTCCTGCGAGACCCAACGCGATGTATATGACTGCTGTTGTTGATATTTGTGAATGAAACCCTCCTCCTCCTCCTCCTCCTCCTCCTCCTCCTCCTCCTCCTCCTCCTCCTCCTCCTCCTCCTCCTCCTCCTCCTCCTTTTCTTCCTCCTCCTACAACCCTGTGCCTCGGGAAACAAAAAGTCACCCTCCTCTTTCATTCGTCATGATATTCGCTTCTTGACAGCTTACCATCGACCTCGCTTTGTTCGACGTCACGAAGCACCACTCGACGCTCCGTCAGTATTCGTCACGGGACCTTGGACTTTCTATCATGCCGGAAACAGATGCCCACACAAGCTGACACACACGATCAAGTGTTCTTTTGCCCGAGCTCGTTCCCCTTCTGCCTTGGAAGCTCATCCTTCTCATCCCAGGTCACTGGTCCAATTATCGGTCACATCGCTCCCCGCAGCTCTGGACAAGATGTGTAAATCGTATTAGTTCCCAGGACTGAGGTGAATTTGTCAGGTGCAAGTCGCGTGCTGAGTGGTCGGGTCACTTGTCCACACCATAAAAGCGCAGGGGAAGAAGCTGGACGTGGTGGCCTGCGGCTTGACCTTTCTTGCTCTTCGCTCTAAATGCACAGTTGTGTGGATGTGGGGAGATCTTCTACTTTCTATCCTTCTCTCTTATTATCTAGTTAGTGTAGTGTAGTTAAATCAAACAGCCATGTAAGGACCTAAGTGTCTATTGCTGTTTGTGTTTCCTTTGTATTCCTTTGTTTCTTAAAGTTTACAGGTGTACAGTTGAGGTGGGCAAGGTTTTTACCGTGTGTGTGTGTGTGTGTGTGTGTGTGTGTGTGTGTGTGTGTGTGTGTGTGTGTGTGTGTGTGTGTGTGTGTTGTGTGTGTGTGTGTGTGTGTGTGTGTGTGTGTGTGTGTGTGTGTGTGTGTGTGTGTGTGTGTGTGTGTGTGTGTGTGTGTGTGTGTGTGTGTGTGTGTGTGTGTGTGTGTGTGTGTGTGTGTGTGTGTGTGTGTGTGTGTGTGTGTGTGTGTGTGTGTGTGTGTGTGTGTGTGTGTGTGTGTGTGTGTGTGTGTGTGTGTGTGTGTGTGTGTGTGTGTGTGTGTGTGTGTGTGTGTGTGTGTGTGTGTGTGTGTGTGATCAGTTATCGCGTATGTCCCTACATCTATTTTCGGGCATGTGACTGTTAGATTAATTACAGTAGTAGAAAGCCATCAAAGAAATTGGCGTGTGTGTGGGAGGGGGGGGGTATATGTGTGTGTGTGTGTGTGTGTGTGTGTGGGCGGCTGGCGCGAGTCACCTATTTCCAATCAGGTTGTATGGTTGTGTCACAACAAGGTTGTGTCTGTGTCCTTGTTGTGTCACAACAAGGCTTGACTGAGGCGCCTTTGTTAATCAAGGCTATAGGGTGGCCGGTGCGAACATGAAGCACAGTATTCCAGAGCCAGATTTGTTGTTTGGCAAGAATATCGCTTCATGAATACCACGGGTCACTCTAATGGATTATAATTATCAGTTATTGATAAAGATTCAGTCAACAAGAAACACTCGTATTATTATGACTGCCGCAGAGGTCGTAATTTCCTCTCAGTATTGGTTGTGTTTATGACAGGGAACGAGGCAGTTGTTGTTGTTGTTGTTGTGGTTCAGAGAGACAGACAGACAGACAGACAGACAGATAGATAGAGAAAAAGAGAGAGAAAAAGAGAAAGAGAGAAGACAAACAGACAGACAGATAGAGAAAAAGAGAGAGAAAAACAGAAGAGAGAGAGTTGTTGTTTTTTGTTGTTGTTGTTTTGTTATTGTTACTTTGGCGTTTGTAAGTAATGTGGATTTCCATCACAACCAACTTTGATTGTAAGGAAACTGATTTTCGGCGACTTCTTTCTGCTGAGGATGAATTAAGGCAATTTATCCAATGTTTTATCTTGTACCCACGCAGCATTTCGCTTCACGCTGCCATGAAGTTTGCAGACGGTTAAGCAGAATAATCAGGAGTGCACAGGAGAAAGCGTCCGTTATTGCCATAAAGTTTAATTTTGTTTTGTTGGAATACAGGATTTATCTCTCACTGAGGCATGAACGTTCTCTTCCCTCCATGTGTTGTGTGTGTAAGTAAGAAAAAAGGAGCGCAATAAAGTACTAATAACAAAATCTAATGCATGAAAGACAGATAGGAAAGGTGAAATTAATCGCTGTTGAAAAATCAGAGAAAATGCTAAAATGTGAAAGGCATAAAGACAGGGAGACGAATATCGTAGAGAGAGGAAGGAAAGGCAAGAGATGAAACTAAATAGACAAGTGAAATAGACAAACCATGTGTGTGTGAGAGAGAGATGAGGAAGGAATGGAAATCGGCAGGTCTTCCTTGTCCTCCTGGCGACTACCAAGGAAGGAAGACGCAGGCAGAGGATTGGCAGAAGAAGTGGAAAAGCAGAAACAGGAGGAGGAATGAAAAGAAATATTGGCGGCGGAGGAGGAGGAAGAGAAGGAAGACCAAACGAATGACCACAAGGGAAAAGTAATAAAAATAGGAAAGAAAAATATACACAAGAGAAAAAAACCCCACAAGGAAGAGAATAAGTAAGATAATAGAAAGAAACATTGAAGCAAGTCTGTATTGGCAGTACTATTATTGATCTAACTTGTTTTTGAAATCGGTGTTATTATGATAAGACTCAGATCAAAACTGTCGACAACACAGTGAATTTCCGTTAGAGTCTCGGTCTTATCGTCTATTTGACAAGCATGAAAGCTTCTGAGACGGGCAAACTGGTGGCGGATAAGGAATGGTGGGGGTTGAGGGAAGGACGAAGATGGGGAGGGGTTGGAGGGACTGACAAACTGGTGTTGGGGAAGGAATTGGGGAGGAGAAATGTTTGGGGATGAAGAAAGGACGAAGATGGGGAGGTGGAGGGTTGGAGGGACGGACAAACTGGAAGATGGGGAAGGAATTGTGGCTGAGGAATGGTGGGGGGCTGAAGGAGGGGAAAGGGATGGTGGAGGGTAGGAGGGTGGGGGGCTCACTCACCATCACTAAAGTTCCAAGTCCCGGACAGCCAGACGGAAAATCATCAAAGTCTTCCCTGCGGAGGAAGTTATACACGAGAGAACTTAGAGCAGCGAGGATGTTGCCAGCGGTCATGTGAGCTTTATGGCGGTGGTGATGGCGGTGTTGGTGGTAGTGGTGTGTGTTTGAGGGTGGGTGTTGGTAGTAGTGGTGTGTGTGTGAGGGGGGTGTTGGTAGTAGTGGTGTGTGTGTGAGGAGGGTGTAGGTAGTAGTGGTGTGTGTGTGAGGAGGGGTGTTGGTAGTAGTGGTGTGTGTGTGGGGGTGTGTTGGTAGTAGTGGTGTGTGTGTGTGGGTGGGTGTTGATAGTAGTGGTGTGTGTGTGAGAGGGGGTGTTAGTAGTAGTGGTGTGTGTAGGGGGTGTTGGTAGTAGTGGTGTGTGTGTGGGGGGTGTTGGTAGTTATGGTGTGTGTGGGGGGGGTAGGGGGCGGCGAGGGGGGAAAATACCAAAGCCCTTACCAGAAGTTCCTCCCATCACGTAGTCGATCACAGGATTCATGAAGTGACACCCTGGAGAGCCTCCGATGACTCGACCAATCAAAAACAAGATCGTAAAATAGAGAGCAAGACTTACCCGAAAAGAGAGGAGGTGCAGTCAGTTCGTACACAAGTTGTTTCGTACACCAGTAGATTCATACACCAAAAATTTATTTCGTAGTCTATATGAAACCATAGTCGTTTCGTAAAACTCAGCTCAGAGTTGAACTTGACTACTAGAGTTACGAAACGACATCAGGTATGTACGAAAAAACTCAAAATCAGTGTACGAAACCACTAACAAAACCTGGGTACGAAACAACTTGTGTACGAAACTCCCTGTAACCAAAGAGAGAGAGAGAGAGAGAGAGAGAGAGAGAGAGAGAGAGAGAGAGAGAGAGAGAGAGAGAGAGAGAGAGAGAGAGAGAGAGAGAGAGAGAGAGAGAGAGAGAGAGAGAGAGAGAGAGAGAGAGAGAGAGAGAGAGAGATAATCACCCGTTTGTATAATATCATTGAAAACTTAAATAAAAATCCCAGCCGTGCCGCATATCTAGTCTTTCTTAAAAACTCACAGGAGAGAAAACCAGAGGGATTCTTTCTTCCTTCCCACACTCTTCCTTCTTTCCTCCTCTTTCCACAATTTCTCCCAGCAAGCAACCAGACTTCCCCCCCTCCTCTTTTCCCTCCTCCCTTCCCTCCTCCTCTTTCTCCTCCCCCTCCCCCTCCATACCCGCCACACCACGCCGACCATCCTTGTCCTTCCTGAAGATGTATTCGAAAAGTTGAAGAAGACGCTGGTGGTCCTTCACACACACACACCATACACACACACACACACACACACACACACACACACACACACACACACACACACACACACACACACACACACACACACACACACACACACACACACACACACACACACACACACACACACACACACACACACACACACACACACACACACACACACACACTCACATGAGCATCTTAGTGGGAGCATTTGTGCAATTGGGAAGAAGAAGAATAAGCTACTAATTATTCTGAACTACGTACTCCTAGCGTTCAAGTTTGGTCGAAGTACTTCGTTAATATATACTTCCATTTGCATCGCGACTGTGAGCAAAAATTAATGAGTCTTGTTTTTTTTTTTCTCTCTCTCTCTCTCTCTCTCTCTCTCTCTCCTCTCTCTCTCTCTCTCTCTCTCTCCTCTCTCTCTCTCTCTCTTCTCTCTCTCTCTCTCCTCTCTCTCTCTCTCTCTCTCTCTCTCTCTCTCTCTCTCTCTCTCTCTCTCTCTCTCTCTCTCTCTCTCTCTCTCTCTCTCCTTCTCTCTCTCTCTCTCTCTCTCTCTCAAGACGACCTTTTTACCAGCAGTATGAAAACGTATTTGAGTTATAGTCAAAGAAATCATCTCTCATATTAATAAATTTATGTTATACAACTTTGAACATTGTTTGAAAATATCATTGTATCTAATATCAATAACTTTAATGACGACCTTCATCAGTATTTTCGTCTACACACACACACACACACACACACACACACACACACACACACACAACACACACACACACACACACACACACACACAGCACACAACACACACACACACACACACACACACACACACACACACACACACACACACACACACAAGGCTCCTAAAAGGTTTCAGATCTGCTTTCATTGCATCCAAGAGGCCATTCCCTTCACCCAACCTTCCCTCACTCCATTCCTTTCATTTCCTACTTCAACCTCAAAACTTCATCCACCTCCCTATTCTTATACCTGCGTTCATTCTCTCCCTCCTAACTCCTCCTCAGCCTCGCCAAACATCACTTCCCCACCACCTTACCACATCATACTATACTCCTATATACTCCTACACCTATACTTCTAAATACTACTACACCATACTCCATAGCCTCGCCAAATATCACTTCCCACTACCTTACCAAATCATACTATACTACTCCTATATACTCCTACTCCTATACTCCTAAACCTCTTCCACCCCCCACACACAACGTATCAGCTTGAAAACCAGTCTCGCAGAATCCATTAAGTGATTCCCGAGACAAGCAGTCACTGTTTATACTCTGTTTAAATATTTAGATGAGATGCAGACTCAACCCAACCACCAGCCAGGGACCTACGCCCTCCTCCTCCTCCTCCTCCTCCTCCTCCTCCTCCTCCTCCTCCTCCTCCTCCTCCTCCTCCTCCTCCTCCTCCTCCTCCTCCTCCTACTTCCGTATACCTCTTCTCTTCCTCTACTTTCTTACTTTCCTCCATATCCTTCTCTCCTTTCTTTTCCGTCCTATTATTTTTCCTTCTTCATATTCCGTACTTATTTTCCTTCACGACTTCCATCTTACATCCATGAATCTTTCGCCTTCTCACTCAACATCTTTTTATCTCTTAGCTCTTTAATTATTTCCCTCCTTCTTATTTTCCTCTTCCTCCTCCTTCAGTAGCACACGCCTCTTCCTTCTTACTCCTTCCTACCCCCCTTCCTTCCTTCCTACTCCTTTCTACCCCTCTTCCTTCCTTCCTACTTCTTCCTACCCCTCTTCCTTCCTTCCTACTTCTTCCTACCCCCCTTCCTTCCTTCCTTCCTACTCCCCTACCTTCCTTCCCATTCCTTATTATCCCCCTTCCTTCCTTCCTTCCTTCTCCTTCCTATCCCCCTTCCTTCCTGCCTACTTCTTCCTACCCCCCTTACTTTCTTTCTACCCTCCTTCCTTCCTTCTCCTTCCTTCTCCTTTCTACTCCTTCCTACCCCCCTTCCTTCCTTCCTACTTCTTCCTACCCCTCTTCCTTCCTTCCTACTTCTTCCTACCCCCCTTCCTTCCTTCCTACCCTCCTTCCTTCTTTCCTCCCCACTCTATCATCCAGGGGCCCAGCATGGAAATCGCACCACTATTGAAATGATCAGAGCAAGCGAGGGTTTGACTCTATCCGCATGACTAGCAGCAGAGTGTGTGGAAACAGGTGCGTTGATTGCGGGTAGGAGAGCCTGGAGTGTTAGTTACGAGAGGTGAAGGAGGAGGAGGAGTTGGAGAAAAGAGTGCGTGGGTAGGATAGGTGTGTTAAGTGAGGAAGATAAGATAAGATTTTCATCCTATCTAGACACTTTGCAAGTACCAACTACTAGGTTATTGACTATGCAAAGCGCCGCCACGTCAGAACGAACTAGGCTGACTCGAACCGCTGACCGAATGAATGCACAGGGACGCTGCACATTGCGAGCTCACGTCTCTACCAACCTTGCCACCCTGACGGGCTGTTAAGTGAGGAGATATGAAGATGCAATGCTAGGGGATGGGAGAAAAGAGTGCGTGGGTATAGGTTAGGTGTTTAGGTGTGTTGAGTGAGATGTGAGGATGCAATGGTAGGGGAAGGTAAATAAAAGGGAGGGTAGTAAACAGATAGGTAAGTGAAGATGGGATAAAAAGGAAGAGCTTTCCTTCCCTAACGATTTATTTTTCCTTCTCCTGTTTTATTTTTTCATTCTGGTTTTCTATGTATTTCTCTCGCTCTCTCTCTCTCTCTCTCTCTCTCTCTCTCTCTCTCTCTCTCTCTCTCTCTCTCTCTCTCTCTCTCTCTCTCTCTCGCTCTCGCTCTCGCTCTCGCTCTCTCTCTCTCTCTCTCTCTCTCTCTCTCTCTCCTCTCTCTCGCTCTCGCTCTCGCTCTCGCTCTCGCTCTCGCTCTCGCTCTCGCTCTCTCTGTCTCTCTCTCTCTCCCTAAATGTATATCACAATATTCCAGTGATTCTGTGTGAATATCACACACACACACACACACACACACACACACACACACACACACACACACACACACACACACACACACACACACACACACACACACACACACACACACACACACACACACACACACACACACACACACACACACACACACACACACACACAGTCACGCACGATTAGTCAAAGGATTATCTTAAAAGCTTCTGTGTTATTCCAGATATGGAAAATTTTGGTCCATTACTGCGATGATGATTTTATAATTTGTTGTTTCTGGTGTTGTTCATCGAAACAGTAATGAGAAGTTGTAGTAGTAGTAGTAGTAGTAGTAGTAGTAGTAGTAGTAGTAGTATAGTAATAGTAGTAGTAATAGTAGTAGTAATAGAAGTAGTAGTAGGAGCAGTTGTAATAGTAATAGTAGTAGTAATAGTAGTAGTAGTAGTAGTAGTAGTAGTAGCAGTGGTAGTAGTAGTAGTAGTTGTTGTTGCTGATTATAGCAGTAGTTATGACATTAGTAGCAGTAGTGTTAGAAGTAGTAGTAGTAGTAGTAGCAACAACAACAATAACAATAGCAACAACAATCGTATTTGATAAGTTACTTCTTCCTTCCTAACTTTAAATCTAATAATAATAATAATACCCTATAATAATAATAATAATAATAATAATAATAATAATAATAATAATAATAATACCCTATAATAATAATAATAATAATAATAATAATAATAATACCCTATAATAATAATAATAATAATAATAATAATACCCTTTGATTCTGATAATGAGCGGATGATAATTATAACAGTAACGAAAACAATGGCACGCCAGAGTAAAATTATTTTCCTGCCGCGAGTAAAAGTGGGATGAGAGGAACATCATTCATTACCGCAGCCGAACATTTCCATTTTAAATTTCATGCATAATCACCGTCGTTATATTTTTTCTAAATGATGAATGGGATAAAATTTTCCAGCTAAGCCAAAACGTCCTTTATTCTGATTGTGATAAATACTTAGGCACTTTGGAGAGGCACAATGGCACCTGTAGTATGTATAGTGGCACTAATGTTACACTTGGCATTCAATACGTATAGGTAGTGACGATACATAGGAATATTGACACTCAGAGTACTTTAGTAGCATGACTGGAAATCTTAAGTCCTATGGGGCAGCAGAGTTTAACACCCTTGAGACCCAGAACGTAATTTCCATTGTAATTTGGGTACCATTAGACGATTTTTAGTGATTATAATCATTTTTTTTTTAGATATGACCTGTTTAGTATCCTTGTCGACTAACTAATTTGGTATATTCAGTTACTTTTTGTTAGTTTATGGCTCGACAACATACGATTTCTGATAGCAAAGGAAAGCTCTGGGCTCGAAGGGGTTAATAATTCATTGTCACTCGAAGGAACACGTTAGCTATGACGTTAACTAGTATGATACAAATATAACTAGGGGAGGGGGGGGGGCACTCAGTAGAGCGCATACCTCCGCCCGAATATTTCATCAATTGGTTGCATGATATATATATATTTATAAATATATGCACTCTGTATGAGCGCATACCTCCGGCTAAATATTTCATTAATTGGTTGCCATGCCATGCAAAAAGTTGTCATATAATTGTACACTAAAACGACGAAA
>JACEEZ010000603.1:2500-12500 GCA_016584305.1 Chionoecetes opilio
ACCTTTCCTCTGCTCACAGCCCTGTACCCATCCCTCTCCAAGCCTTGCCAAAGGCGTCCCTAGTCGTCAGTCGTTCCCATCGAATCATCAACAACAAAACAAACGGATTAATTAAAGTAAATAAAGGTAAAGATGAGGCTATACTCTATGCTGCGCGTGGCCTCGGTGCTCATCTCCGTCGTCTTAGCCTTTAAGCCTGTGGTGGTTGACAAACCGCTACCCGGGACACAGGGCTAGTGTGACATCCGGGTTACCACAGTTACCTTCCCAGGTCTCCCCAGGTACCCATTTATCCACCATCACCGAAAGGTAGGATGAACAGCTTTAGGCTGGTCGCCGACTGCCCTGGCCCGGATTCGTACCAAGGCCCACGGATTCATAGTAAGGCGCGCTGGCCGCTACACCACGGAGGTGACTAACTAACGGTTAAACTAAATGGTCAGTCGTAAATCTGTCCACTTGTCGAGTGGCGTAACACATGCAAGGTTCACTACTCGCTCCTTCATTCCATCTTATTCATACTAGTGACACCTGCTCGCGCTCCCGCACACCTGTAATTATCATATGTGTGAGGCTCATGCACTGTATTACCTTTAGTGTGCAAGACAACAATGTCTATCCTTTCTTTTCGTGAAAGTCTGTCTGTCTTTTCATTAATAATGTATCTTGAGTTCTTCCCATATTTCCTGCCTGCAGTGCACTAGAGGGATGGGTGGGGAGGGGCCTTATCACTTTTCTACCCTTACTTTAACGTGCTACAGGTAGGAATGGGCCTTTTCACTATGCCAAAATATGCCAGAAGGATGGGTGGGTGGGGAGAGTGCCTTAATGCAGCCTTGTACCTTTTCTATCTAGCTTACAATATACCAAGGGGGAGGGATGGGTGGGGAGGAGCCTTCACACTTTACTACCTTACTACACACTTAGAAATGAGGGGTATATTAAGGGTAGAATTGTTACATCACACCATCAGTACCCTTTTTTTACCCTCATGTCCAGGCTGGCGGGTCGCATGCTTCTATTTTACCCTTCATTCTACCTCTTTATCTACCCTTTTTTAGACAAGGGTGAGAAAGGTTATTTGTTTGGAAAAGTATATTTAGGGTTGCCAAAAGGTTTTTGTAGGGAGAAACAAGGGTGCAGATTTCTCACTACAAATACCTTTTCGACCCTTTTCCTACTCTTTCTAAGAGTGTATCACACAACTATTAGCTTTATAACCATGTATGAAGCTCGTTGAACCACAAGCTTCTTTTACCCTGCACATTCCCGCGTTCCTAAGTTCTTCCTCTTCTCTTCTTCGTCCTCTCAACCCCTTCAGTTTTTTTTCTTTCTTATTTTCCAAGTTTTTAGTTCTGAGAAACGAATTTGCGCGGCCGGTGTCTCAGTGCTTCTGCTTTAAGGCGAGGACCCCTGTTTTCTTTCCTACCTTTGCTCTCCTCTTCTCTCTCTCTCTCTCTCCTCTCTCTTCTCTCTCTCTCTCTCTCTCTCTCTCTCTCCTCTCTCCTCTTCTCTTTCTCTTTCTCCCGCCTAAATTTTTCAACGTTTTTTTAAGTCTTACGCAAGTTTTGATACAAGGGGAGAGAGAGGAGAGGGGGGAGAAAAAGAGAAGAGAGGGAAAAGGAGAGAAGAGAAGAGAGAGAGAGAGAGGAGAGGAGAGAGAGAAGAGAGAGAGAGAGAAGAGAGAGAGTTTTTTATCCCCATCGCCTCGATTGAGAGAAAAAGGAAAGGGGGGGAAAAGAATGGAAGAGGAGGAAAGGGGGAGGAGGAGGAGGAGAGGGGAGGAGGAGGAGGAGGAAAGAGGAGGAGGAGGAGGAGGAGGGGGGAGGAGGAGGAGGAGGGGAGGAGGGGAAAGAGGGAAGGGGAAAAAAGGGAGGAGGGGAGGAGGAGGGGGAGGAGGGGGAGGAGGAGGAGGAGGGGAGGGGGGGGAGGAGGGGAGGGGGGGAGGAGATAGTAAGAAAATAGTAATCGTGTAATCGTAGTGAGTAGTAGTATAGTAGTAGTGTATAGTATTGTAGTAGTAGTAGTAGTAAGTAGTGTGTAGTAGTGTATGTATTTTATGTAGTATAGTATAGTAGTATAGTATATGGGAAGAGTAGTAGTAGTAGTAGAGTAGTAGTATAGTAGTAGTAGTGTATATTTTATAGTAGTAGTGATGGTAGAAGTATAATTATAATGGTAGCATCAGTACAAAGAGAAGGGGGGAAGGAAGAGTAAGTGATAAAGGAGGGAGAAAAAGGAAAAGGAGGAGGAGGGGGAGGAGGAGGAGGAGGAGGGGGAGGGGGGGAGGAGGGAGGGAGGAGGAGGAAGTGGAAGTAGGAAAGAGGAGGAGGAAGAGCAGGAAATGAAGGAGGGAGATGAGCAAATTGAGTCAGGAATCCTTTGAGGTATAATTATGAAGGATGAATAATACAGATTTTAATTCATTTGTTGGATATTGCAACATAACCTCTTTTTTTTTTTTTTCTCTCTCTCTCTCTCTTTTCTCTCTCTCTCTTCTCTCTCTCTCTCTCTCTCCCCTCTCTCTCTTCTTCTCCTCTTTTCCTCTCTCTCTCTCTCTCTCTCTCTCTCTCTCTCTCTCTCTTTATCTCTCTATCTCTCTCTCTCTTTCTCTCTCTCTGCTGATATACCAAATTATATGTTCAGCAATATTTTCCGCAATTTTTTGTAATATATATAAAAAAGAATATGAAACAGCCCTTATAATAAATACACCTTGCTTAGACCTCACTCAAAACATGCACGACAGTTTTCCTCGCTATACCATGCTAAGAACATTACGATATTACAACCCATTAAGCTTAGGGCAACAAAGACGATTCCCTCCCATTAAAATGAATTCTACGAGTACAAATGTATAACTTAAACCCATACTTCTTTAAAGGAAAAACCATTCATTTATATAGCGAAAGTTTCAAATTTCCCAATGGGGTTTTAGTGTCAACCCCGGTTTAATTTGATATTTTTCCTTAGCGACCCCTTTAAAATAAGAGGTAAAAGTCTGAAACTGACAGGCAGACAGACACACAGACAGACAAGAGTTAGACAATGGGTATAAGAAGATTAATCCCTTGATTAATTTGAGATTTCACCTTAAGACCCCTTTTAAAATAGGGGGTAAAAATCTTAAAATGAGATGCGCACACACACAGACTATTTTAAATCTAGTCGGGCCAGCTTAAAATGGCGGTCTGGGTTGAGTGGGAAAGCGCTATTGCCCCCTATGAAAATTATAATAATATAACGAAAATGTGTGGTGGTGTCTGTTGTGTGGTGTGCGTGTGTCCGCGATAGGTGCCGCCCCGTGGCGGGAAACCCTCTATGGAAGTTTTGGAAAACCGGGGCGATCAGGGGAACTGTTAAGCCCCCTTAGGGATGATCCCACACTTTTTTTTTTTTTTTTTTTTTTATTTTTTTGTAGCCTATTAGCGAGAATTTTGAAAAAAAAGTGGGTTGCGAGAATTTTGGAAACCTTGAGTAGGGTGATGGGTAAAGGGGGGAGGAAAAGGGTGGGGTGATGGGTAATGGGTGTGGGGTGATGGGTGAGTGAATGGGTGGGGGTGATGGGTGATGGGTGAGGGGAAAAGGTGGGGGGTGATGGGTAATGGGGGATGAAAAGGGTGGTGGTGATGGGTAATGGGTGAGTGAAGGGGGGGGGGTTATGGGGAAGGGTGAGTGAATGGGGGTGTGAGGGTAGGGTGAGTGAATGGGGGGGGGGGATGGGAAGGGGGAGTGAATGCACACCATGATTAGGAAAGTTAAAGGGGCTATTAGAGTCGTGTTTTGGGGGGCCCAAGGGCCCCCCAATGCCTCTGCAGGAGCTAGCCAAAAGTCCGCCCGGGGGGGTGGCTTTTCGGTAGTTTTGAAAAGGTAAAGGGCTGAAAACGACAGGCAGAAGACAACAGCAGAAAAGTTAGACAATGGGTATAAGAAGATTAATCCCTTGATTAATTACGAGTATTTCACCTTAACGACCCTTCTAAAATAGGGAGTAAAGGTCTTAAAACTGAGATGCAGACACACACACAGACATATTTTAAATTATAGTCGGACCAGCTTAAACTGGCGGTCTGGGTCTGAGCTGAGGAATGCGCTATTGCCACATATTGAAAATAATTGAGCTTAACTTTTGTGATATTTGTTAAAGGCATCACAAAAGAGAAATACACTTATTGATACAATTTTAACGTAATTATGTCAACAGCTGGAGGCCAAATTGTTCTTTACCAATACCGCCGTAAGTGAGTGGAGAGAGAGAGAGAGAGAGAGAGAGAGAGAGAGAGAGAGAGAGAGAGAGAGAGAGAGAGAGAGAGAGAGAGAGAGAGAGAGAGAGAGAGAGAGAGAGAGAGAGCGAGAGAGAGAGAGAGAGAGAGAGAGAGAGAGAGAGGGGAAGAGAGAGAGAGAGAGAGAGAGAGAGAGAGAGAGAGAGAGAGAGAGAAAAAAAACGAAGATAAGCATATATTGTATCCCTCCATTGTATCCTAAGCCTATACTGTACTGGTCTCAAACTGACATGCAGACAAGAGTAGACTATTTTTATATATTGGTTATATTTATTTACATCTATTACAGTTTAACATAAGAAAAACAGAAAAAAAGGGGATAGCAACATAATAAAATGGAATAAAAAAAATACATAGAGAGAGAGAGAGTAAACTACTAAATCCTTCTTTATAAATAACATTGTCAGGGTTCCATGAAAATTCCACCCAAGAAAATTCCACCAACGAAAATTCCACCCAGAAAATTCCACCCAAGAAAATTTCACCCATGTAAATTTCCACCCAAGAAAGTTCCACCCACAATGCGTGAAATTAGTATAGAAGGTGTACCTGCTTATGTGTTTTTGTTTTTTTTTTTTTTTTATGTTATCCCCTTTATTGCTCGTAGGCTATATGTACCTCCGATATCTGTGGGTCGCAGCCTGTCAGTGAGCGGAGTAATTGCTTATAGTGACACCTACCCATTTTTATATTTTAACAGGCAGGCAATGTAAGCTCACTGTGTCCACAGGCACAAGGCCATTACTAGATGCACAGTACACGAGCAGACATGAGGGTGCTTTTAAGTCACCAGCGAGACCTTAGTGGGAGCGAGCTGGAATCGAAACAGGGTCTCCTAGCACAGAACCCAGAGCTCTTAACCACTCGGCCACGCCTCCCCTAAACACACACACACACACTCCCCTAGTGTGTGTGTGTGTGTGTGTGTGCGTGCGTGCGCTCTTTTAGGTGTACCGAAGCTTTGGATTGTGAAATTAGTACCGAAAACTATAAACGCTTGTGAGTATGACATTCAAAGCTTCGAAGCAGAAGCTTCCTCTGAAGGTATAGTAGGCTACTACTTCAGTTTCTCCCTACTCTCCATTACATTAAAACGTGCCCATTTATACCCTATACCATGGCACTGACATTTATTAAAAGTGAAAAAGGAAAAAGAAAACTGTGTGATGAAGAAAACTACGTCTATGAGAAGCATCAAGACAATCCCACCAAAACAAAAACTTACTGGAGATGTGAACTATTTTATACAGGCTGCCAGGCCCGTATTCACACGCCTTACAACTGTGACGAGCCCGTCTCAGTGTTTCGTTCAGGAAGTCATACTCATCCGGCTTCATGTGCTAAAGTAGAAGCACGGATTGCAGTAAATTCGATGCGCGATGCAGTGCATGCGGGTTGTGCAACATCAACAAGAGAATTAATAGCAGGTGCTACACAACCACTTCAGGAAGAAGCTAGATCGCAACTGCAAAATATTAACACGCTTTCTAGGACTATTAAAAACTGGCGACGGACTGCTTTAGGATATCCTGCACTTCCAGCATGTCGCACTGGATATGAAATCCCGATTCATTTAAATATCTTGCTGATGGTTCCAGTTCTTGGGCGTTTGATAGTGGCATTGATGACGTGCATCGAATACTAATATTTGCAACAGATTCTGGCTTGGATGAATTAGCAACAAGTAACTCATGGGCTTGTGATGGAACATTCAAAGCAGCACCAAACCTTTGGACCCAGCTTTTTACGGTGCATGCTATCATTAATGATTCATGTTTCCCACGTGTGTTTGCTTTGCTTCCTAATAAAAAAGAAGCTACCTATCGAAGACTTTTTTCGGCTATTTTTAACTTACGTCCAAATAGTCGACCAGTTCAGTGCATCATGGATTTTGAGATAGCTGTACACACTGCTTTCACAACGGTTTTTCACAGTGCTGTAGTTTCTGGTTGTTTGTTTCATTTTGGTCAATCCTGTTGGCGGAAGATATGTCAAATTGGTAAAAAAGAGCAGTACAACAATGACCCTTCTTTTGCTCTTAAAATAAAATGCTTTAGTGGCTTGGCATTTCTACCGCTCGAGGACGTTGTTGATGCATTCCAGCTTCTGTCTGATGATGAAGTTATACCAGCTGAATTCATGACATACTTTAAAGGCGCCTACATTGGTATTCAACGGGGAAGGGGCGAACGACGAAGAAGAGTAGAACCTCTTTTCCCAAGTGAAGTGTGGAACGTACGAGAGCGTACTCTGAATGACCAACCTAGAACTAATAATGCTGTAGAAGGTTTTCACAGTGCACTAAGAGCGTCTATAACAAGTATGCACCCGAATTTGTGGAAGCTTTGTGATGCACTACAAAAAGAAGCCCTCACACAAACAAAATTGTTGCACGTCCGAAGAGGAGATGAGAGTCAAAAACGAAAAAAATACAAGACTATAAACAAAAGACTGAAAACCCTCGTGGAGAACTATCGTGGAGACGTCATGGAGTTTCTGAAAGGCGTTGCACATAATCTTCATTAAACTAAGCTTTAAATAAAATACAATGAAAAAGTAGTTTATGTCTGCCTTAATTTTTAAACCTGGTTTTTAACCCTGGGACCATTTTGGTGGTCTGGAAAGTAAAGCAATAAAATGAAAGTTTTTAAAGCATGTTGTATGAATTATTACCATTCATCATTTGTGGGTGGAACTTTCTTGGGTGGAAATTTACATGGGTGAAATTTTCTTGGGTTGAATTTTCTGGGTGGAATTTTCGTTGGTGGAATTTTCTTGGGTGGAATTTTCTGCACATCATTGTCAGTGAGTGCACAGTCCTCCCCTCGCCTCCCATGGCTCGGCGCAACACAATACACTCACACACAAACTAGATCAGCCATGTTCTTGACTCACAAATCCTCTGAGGCCGTGTTCAAAGGCGTGTTGTCCCGGCCTCGTGTAGTTTTATTTTCCCAAACCACTTCTACAATCTTATATCATGTATTTTATTCTGCAATATTCTATCATGTATGTTTTATTCTGTAATATTTTATCATGTATTTTATTCTGTAATATTTTATCATGTATTTTATTCTGCAATATTTTATCATGTATTTTATTCTGCAATTTTATATCATGTATTTTATTCTGCAATATTTTATCATGTATTTTATTCTGCAATATTTTATCATGTATTTTATTCTGCAATATTCTATCATGTATTTTATTCTGCAATATTTTATCATGTATTTTATTCTGCAATATTTTATCATGTATTTTATTCTGCAATATTTTATCATGTATTTTATTCTGCAATATTTTATCATGTATTTTATTCTGCAATATTTATCATGTATTTTATTCTGCAATATTTTATCATGTATTTTTTATTCTGCAATATTTTAGCATGTATATTTTATTCTGCAATATTTTAGCATGTATATTTTATTCTGCAATATTTTAGCATGTATGTTTTTTTCTGCAATCTTAAATCAAGTATTTTTTTCTGCAATCTTACATCAAGTATTTTTTTCTGCAATCTTACATCAAGTATTTTGTTCTGCAATCTTACATCAAGTATTTTGTTCTGCAATCTTACATCATGTATTATTTCTGCAATCTTACATCAAGTATTTTTTTCTGCAATCTTACATCAAGTATTTTTTTCTGCAATCTTACATCAAGTATTTTTTTTGCAATCTTACATCAAGTATTTTGTTCTGCAATCTTACATCATGTATTATTTCTGCAATCTTACATCAAGTATTTTTTTCTGCAATCTTACATCAAGTATTTTTTTCTGCAATCTTACATCAAGTATTTTTTCTGCAATCTATATCAAGTATTTTTTTCTGCAATCTTACATCAAGTATTTTTTCCTGCAATCTTACATCATGTATTATTTCTGCAATCTTACATCAAGTATTTTTTTCTGCAATCTTACATCAAGTAGTATTTTTTTCTGCAATCTTACACCAAGTATTTTTTTCTGCAATCTTACATCAAGTATTTTTTTCTGCAATCTTACATCAAGTATTTTTTTCTGCAATCTTACACCAAGTATTTTTTTCTGCAATCTTACATCAAGTATTTTTTTCTGCAATCTTACATCAAGTATTTTTTCTGCAATCTTACGTCAAGTATTTTTTTCTACAATCTTACATCAAGTATTTTCTCTACAATCTTACATCAAGTATTTTCTCTGCAATCTTTAATCAAGTATTTTTTTCTGCAATCTTACATCAAGTATTTTTTTCTGCAATCTTACATCAAGTATTTTTTTCTGCAATCTTACATCAAGTATTTTTTTCTGCAATCTTACATCAAGTATTTTCTCTGCAATCTTACATCAAGTATTTTCTCTGCAATCTTACATCAAGTATTTTCTCTGCAATCTTACATCAAGTATTTTCTCTGCAATCTTACATCAAATATTTTTTTCTACAATCTTACATCAAGTATTTTTTCTACAATCTTACATCACGCATTTTTTCTGCAATCTTACATCAAATATTTTTTTCTACAATCTTACATCAAGTATTTTTTTCTACAATCTTACATCACGCATTTTTTCTGCAATCTTACATCAAGTATTATTTTTATCTCTTTCCCATTCCCTGTCCCTCTTTCCATTTCCTTCCTTCCATTTTTCCGTCCTCTTTCTCTGACCTTCTCTAGCTTTTTCATCGCCTCTGTCCTCCAATTTCCCTTCCTCTCCCTTCTTTTACCATGTCTTTTTCTCTCATTCCCTGTCCCTATTTCCTTTTTCCCTTTTTATTTCATCTTTCTCTGGCCTTCTAACTTTCCCTTCCCCTTTTCCTTCCCCTTCCCTTCCCTTTCCTCCTCTCCCCTCTCTCTCCCTTCCCTTTCCTTCCCTTCCCTTCCGTCTCCCTTCCCCCTCTCTCTCTCTCTCTCTCTCTCTCTGCTCTCCCCTCTCTCCTCTCTCTCTCTCTCTCTCTCTCTCTCTCTCTCTCTCTCTCTCTCTCTCTCTCTCTCTCTCTCTCGCTCTCCCCGCCACAAGGTAAACAAACAGCTCGCTAATAGCATCAGCATAACAAAGTTCCTGAAAGAATGCAAAACCCAAGAGTAATTTTTCTTGCTCTCCATTCACTCAGCAGCCAAGGACAAAGAGAAGGTAGAGAGAGAGAGAGAGAGAGAGAGAGAGAGAGAGAGAGAGAGAGAGAGAGAGAGAGAGGAGAGAGAGAAGAGAGAGAGAGAGAGAGAGAGAGAGAGAGAAAAAAAGGCTTTGTCGACAGAATAAGTAAATGAAAGAACAAAGAGGAATTGAAAACACACGTTTCCTCGACTTTGTATTCTAGCCTTCCTCCTCCTCCTTCCTCCTCCTCCTCCTCTCCTCCTCCCTCCTCCTCCTCCTCCTCCTCCTCCTCCTCTTTCAGTCCTGGTATTTTTTATTGTGCTTCTCCTATTTCTCCTACAACAACAACAACAACTACTATTACTACTACTACTACTACTACTACTTTTACTACTACTACTACTACTACTACTACTACTACTACTACTACTACTACTACTACTACTACTATGCTGCTACTACTAGCTATACTACTACTACTATACTCTACTACTCTACTACTACTAGTTACTATTGTGACCTCGACCTAAAGGCTACAAATTATCACAAAATGAACACAACGCATACGACAAACGAAACAATATGAAACCATGGACGAAAACGATCATTCTAACAAGCTTACGTGCCAAGGGATGCATAC
>JACEEZ010000603.1:15000-32500 GCA_016584305.1 Chionoecetes opilio
GATGATACACAGTAGTTTATATCATGACTGTATAATCTACCCTGTTTCAGCGTTGTTTTATGCTTTGTATCTTATTCTACAAGTATAGACGGTTTCAAATTTTCCTACTCGTTTTTTTTACGCGACTACGACGGAGGGAGGACACTCAGAACATAAACACTAACTGGCGACCTTATTGGTGGTCGCCACTATGGTTTTATTTTTGCAATTTGTTCATTTATAGCCATACTATGACACAGATGAAGACACAAAATGACACAGACTCTTCAGATAACCCCTTCTAACTGTCCTGAAATCATGGATGTAGAAATGTAAGTATTAACGCCACCACACATCAGTACATCGAAAAAAATGTTGTCCTGGCGAATTTAGTGTTATCTACGGTACCCGTATACTGAAACACTGCTTGCTCCCTGGGTGAATAGTTGTTTGACAATGTATACCAATTCTGATCCTGGTGGGTCAGTGGTGGAAACATTGAATGTAGAGTAGTAATTAAAATAGAACATAGAACATTTCGAGGGAATGTGCCTTTGCCTAGAACACTACCATACCCGTATACTGAAACACTGCTATCTGGGTGAAGAGTTGTTTGACAATATAGTACACGTATACCAATTCTGATCTTGGGTAAAACGTATATATTGTCAAACAACTCTTCACCCAGGGAGCAGTGTTTCAGTGCCGTATTTGTGCAGTGTAGCTACTCGGGCAAAGCCTAGTTAGTCAGATCGCTACACCGGACCAGGCTGGCAGTCGGCTGGGGTAACATAATGTCGTGGTGCCAGTCATGCCAGGCCTCGGTGACGTGAGGTTTGCCATGACTTTAAAGAAAAAAGAAAAAGAAATACTTATTATTTTTGATATAATTATTTTTGCAATTTGTACATTTATAGCCCTACTATGACACAGATGAAGACACAAAATGACACAGACTCTCCAGATAGCCCCTTCTAACTGTCCTGAAATCATGGATGTAGCAATGTAAGTATTAACGCCACCACACGTCTGTACATCGAAAAAAACGTTGTCCTGGCGACTTTAGTGTTATCTACGGTAGTAATAATAATAGTATGGTAAGAAATAAGTATAGCACAGGTTAGTAATAGTAGTAATAGTAATAGTGTGATGTAGTAAAGGACAACACAGCAAGGCAAGACAAGTAGAGGGTATGAATGAATAAACAAAATAATAGGTACAAGACAAGAAAGAAAAAATGTGAACTTCGTATATTTTTTTTCTTTCTCTCTCTCTCTCTCTCTCTCTCTCTCTCTCTCTCTCTCTCTCTCTCTCTCTCTCTCTCTCTCTCTCTCTCTCTCTCTCTCTCTCTCTCTCTCTCTCTCTCTCTTTCTTTCTCGCTCTCCGCCTTTGTCCACCCTTCAAACAGTAAAAAGAAAACGAGGCCAGTACGGGATCCAGAGAAAACTGTACCTTTGAAGGGTAACACTGGTAGAGCGTCGCTACAACCCTGCCCGGCACATAATAATTATTATATCAACATGGACAACCACGATACATATCCAACAGTCCTCTCCCTTCACACAACCTTAGGCATCTTCACTTCTAATACCATCTACACTGTTCCTTGAGTGATCATCGTCACCACGTTCACCAGGACAATCAATACCCACAGCAAGTTACCTCTTGTTACCTTATGTCTAGCTAGCGCAGCGGTTCATAACATCGGGGGCGCGGAGGGGGGCGTGGGTAATTTCCTAGGGGGGCGTGAGCCAAGAGGGAACAAGGAAGAAGTGTCAAGTATATAACATGAAGCTCGGCCTTCGCTTTAACATGAGTGTCGCGCGCGAGGGTGAGCGAAGAAAGTCGCCACAGAGAAGCAAGTGTGGCTGATAAACTCTGCGCTGACGCCTTGCCGGTTTTCACTAACTCCACAGACTTTTATGTATTTTTTTTTTTTTGTTGTTATTATTACTATTATATTAGTTATTGTTTTCTTATCATTATTATTATTATCTAAAAATGATCTCACTGCTGGGTACATGCAAGGTGTTAATGAATAATTATGTGCCCAGTAAAAATGTTAAAAACGAGCATTTTTTCCAGTTTTTCTTTCTGATTCAGGATTATTTTGAATGCTTTGGTTGAGGAAGTGAAGGCATGGAGGCAAGGACCCGCTACTGAAGGGCGTGGCGGTGACAAGGTTATGACACACTGGTGTAGCGGTAACACAAGTGACGCTAAGTTTATCACTGAATGGTGTTCCTGCGTCACGGGGACATAACGTCTATACCCTCAACAACACTGTAGTCGCCACTGCACTAATGTCGCCAGCCGCCATATATTACGCATTTTAGCATCACTACAGCCTTGTATGTGCCACTGAAGAGGCATGCACAGTAGTATATATTATGTACCTGTCTTAAGTGGCACTTCAACTCTGCAGTGATGCTAAAATTCGTAATATATGGCCACTGGCGACATTAGTGCAGTGGCGACTATAGTGTTATTGACGGTAGTTCACAATGTAACAAGATGGCCACAGAAAAATGGTTTCGCACTCAACCTTTATTTATTAATTAAGTCATTTACTCTCATTTACAGGGTCTGGCAGCTGTCTTTGATCCTTGGCCAGTCACTTATAGTCCAGCAGCCAACTAGCTTAACCTGGAAGTGGAGGATATACAATGTTTTTTTATTGATTTGGGTCACTGAGACCATAACTATTAACACTCCGCTTGATGACACCCTGTCACCTTTGGGCATTTTTTCTAACTTGCATAAAACCAAGATGGCCGCCAGTGTTCTATTGAATATACTATAATTAAGATATCTCGGCTTCTAGAAGGGATTTTAAACCAATCTAAAATGTTTTAACGGGGCTTTAAGCCATTAGGAACCCAATGGAATAACTTTTATTATGATTTGACAAATCCTTCATTTGCATAAATCCAAGATGGCCGCCGTCAAACCTCTCGGGAGACCGGTTTTATGTCACCACATTCTGGGTACAATTTTGGATACATTTTAAATGATTTTTTTTAGTGTTTTGAAAAAATAGAGGTCCCATATAATACATCTTATATTACAATTAAAATATATTAGCTTCATTTGCATATTCCAATATGGCCGTTGTCAATCTGTTAACATTTTGCTGTACTTTTGAATGACATGCTTGATTGATCTAAATGGTGACAATATCATTGAACACCTTCAATATAATATTAGTAGTTTGTCATTGACGTATACGTTAGAATATATTTAAGCTGACAGACACCAGGTCATAAAGTAAACTAATTTCAGATATCCATTATATAGAATAAAGTGAATGAAAAGTCATAATGTTCTAGTAGTGTCTATGCTGAGGAAGCCATGGCGCATAATTAAATCGTTCACATTTCTTCTCCTTTAACTACTGCGATATTAGAGTTTATAGTACATGACATTGTACACAGTTATCAACATGATGTTCCTCTCATTTGTCTGTGTTGGCATTAATACCTTTATGTCTAATGGTCATCGTCGTCATCTGCATCAGAGGCTACATCACATTTAGTCAGTTCGTTATGACAGTCCTCAGCATGACATCCGTAAAATACAGTGCACGGTAGTTTACCGCTCACACATCCACATCTTCCTGATTTGCAAGGTCTTTCACTTTCACAGGAGCAGCGAATCAGTTTCAGAATCTCTTGTGGAGCAAGGGACACATCTTCATGTATAGATTTAGGCAACATAGTCTTGGAACTGTCGTCACGAACGTATCCATGTTCTGTTGGATCTAGCGAGGGAGGGTCTAGATCCAAAGCGTGTTTCCACACAGCTGCCTGCAGGTGTGCCCGTTTGACATTTTCCAGAAATGCTTCTGTTGTGGGAGGTAGAGACTTCAGCTTTGGTATGGCTGTGGTGCCCTTTCTAACCTTTGTGGCCCATGACTTCTTCCTTGCCTCAGACATACTGCTACAGTCCTTGTGTCCATAGCATGCGGCCACAAACTTGGATGCCTGTCTTGTTTTATCTGGTAACAATGCATGAATGTCACCCAAAAGGGACAAGGAGTAGCCTTCTCGCAGTACTTTCAGTACCCTGACTTTACCAATACCGAAATAGCATGCACATGTATCACAACCCGATAGGGCGTGCATAGACAGCAGTCCATCTACTATGCTCTGCTGTTGTTTAACAGTAGCTTGTATGTCAATAACGGTTCTACCATGAATCGGCGATTCCATGATCATGTGACTGCTTAACTGTCGCTCAAAGTAGTGGTGAAGCAGAAGGATGAAGACGTCGGTGTCATCTGCAATCACTGACACGCCTACTTGGCATTCAGTCGCAACTGTTACTGCTTGTTGAACAATGATGCAGTCTGCCTCTTCATGAGATGTAGACATGTCTTCCCGGTGGATCACCACTCCCCCATAACTTATTTCAACAGGTGTGTTATTACTGCTTGTGATGACAAGTTTGTGGGTCATTGTGTAGTCTCGACGGAAGGTAGTGTCTCTGGTCAGCTCTTCACAGATAATTTCCATCAGCTGTGATTTATTTTCTGACACTGTCAGGACAACTTTCTGTGGGGGTAGAGGTGTATCTAGAGCCAGTCGATGTACTATGCTTGCTTCTGTTGTTCTATTGCATCTGGTCGAACTCTTGCACTGAACTCCTGGTATCTGTCGAACACGAGATCGACATCGCTAGAAGTAAGTTTCTGTTGGATGTACTGTTTGAAGTTCACAACAAAGTCGCGGACTGTACCATTCGCTGGCCAGTGTATCACCCAGAGGACAGCTGAACCATCTAGCACCCAACATTTGACTTTGGGTAATACGTTTCTTGATGACATCTCAACTTGTAGTTGCTTCTTCAACTGTGCCTTAGCCTTTCCCGTTCTCATGTCACCCGAGTCGTCAAATCATAATAAAAGTTATTCCATTGGGTTCCTAATGGCTTAAAGCCCCGTTAAAACATTTTAGATTGGCTTAAAATCCCTTCTAGAAGCCGAGATATCTTAATTATAGTATATTCAATAGAACACCGGCGGCCATCTTGGTTTTATGCAAATTAGAAAAAATGCCCAAAGGTGACAGGGTGTCATCAAGCGGATTGTTAATATTTATGGTCTCAGTGACCCAAATCAATCAAAAAACATTGTATATCCTCCACTTCCAGACATACCCCTAAAATCCCATTTGGCTGCCAGACTATTATGATGTCAAAAAGACGACAAAAATATGACGTGAAGAGAGGGAGGGAGGGAGGTTAATGCAAACTTAATAAGAGGAGTGAGTCTCAAGGGGCTTCCACTCCGTCTCTCTCTCTCTCTCTCTCTCTCTCTCTCTCTCTCTCTCTCTCTCTCTCTCTCTCTCTCTCTCTCTCTCTCTCTCTCTCTCTCTCTCTCTCTCTCTCTCTCTCTCTCTCTCTCTCGCCTACTATCAGCGTTACATGAGTATGTGTCTATACATGTCTGCGTTAATCAACTTTTTCAGTGCCATGTGACGCGTTATCTTCTACAGTGTACAGTGACTAAGAGAGAGAGAGAGAGAGAGAGAGAGAGAGAGAGAGGAGAGAGAGAGAGAGAGAGAGAGAGGATGCGAGAGAGAGGAGAAGAGAAGGAGAGAGAGAGAGAGTGGGGGAGATTAATTTTTTTTTTTATTTCTGGCTCACAAAACACGTCTCGTTAGCACACTTTTTCTGATGCTATCAAAAGGTAATTGTAGTAATTTAATTAATTAATAACCTTATGGGAGACCTGTCAAATATCGCATCGTAAAAGTCAACAAATATAATAATAGCAATATTTATGGCAAAGAAACATACCATTACAATATTAATGACCATTATAATAATGTTATCAATATTAAAAAGTCATGGAAGTATCAATATTATCATTAATAATAATAATAAGAAGAGGAATGGTTAGTCAGTAATGATAATGATAACAATGATAATAACACAATGACAATAAAAGAAAACCAGCCGCAACATACATTATTCCCTCATGTCTGTATAATATCTTGTTGTTGTTGTAGTCTCTCTCTCTCTCTCTCTCTCTCTCTCTCTCTCTCTCTCTCTCTCTCTCTCTCTCTCTCTCTCTCTCTCTCTCTCTCTCTCTCTCTTCCTGTATGCCTTCGGGTGAGGATAAAATTATTATTATTATTATTATTACTATTATAACAGCAAGAACACAAATATTTCTATATACACTTTCTTATACTCCTACAACACACCCAAGAAAGGAGAGGAAAAAGTAATGACAATATACAACAAAGGAACAAAGAATAAGAGAGAAGGAGTGTACAAGTGCCTTACAACTCTCTCTGGCTGTATGGCAACGTAAGGCTCCCCGGGAAGGTCGCCCAGCCCTCCACCCGTCTCAATACCCTCCATATAATAATAATAATAATAATAATAATAATAATAATAATACTAATAATAAAACTACTACTATTACTACTACTACTACTACTACTACTACTACTACTACTACTACTACTACTACTACTACTACTACTACTACTACTGCCCGTCAGGGTGGCAAGGTTGATAGAGACGTGAGTTCGCAATGTGCAGCGTCCCTGTGCATTCGGTCAGCGGTTCGAGTCCGCCTAGTTCGTGCTGACGTGGCGGCGCTTTGTATAGTCAATAACCTTGTAGTTGGTACTTGCAAAGTGTCTAGATAGGATGAAAATCTTATTTTATCTTACTACTACTACTACTACTACTAATAATAATAATAATAATAATAATACTAATACTAATAATAATAATAGTAATGTTATTCTCAACTGAAGGCAAACACAGCAACATAATATAGAGACATGAGGGAATGAACTTAAGTACTGAAGCAAATAAAATTGAAATAAAAGCAAATAAAAGATCTGTACTGAAGTTATTGCAGGCTGATAACTGTTACTTTGTCATTGGTGAGGATGCAGTCTTATCATTAGTTATCATTATCATTACTATTATCATCATTATCATTAGTCCATTAGGAAGATCATTAGAATCTATCATTAGTGTCATTATCATTACTGTTATAATCATTGTCATTATTGCTTTAGGAGGATCATTATATCATTATTTGGTCATTATCATTATTATCATTACTATTATTCTTATCATTATCATTATTGCTGTCATTACGAGGCGGCGATAATGGTGTGGCTATAAGTAGTCTTAATCCCATTGTGTGAGCGGGAAAATAAATGTAATGTTATCACCACTGCAGTTTTTCTTGAGCCTGACACAGATTACATCCAAATAAATCCTCCACTCCATTAACCCCCCTCCACCCCTCCCCTTCATTGCCCCCTCAACCCCCCCCCCTTCATCCCCCTCGCCCCCTCCACCCCTCCCCTCCATTAACCCCCCTCCACCCCTCCCCTCCATTAACCCCCCTCCACCCCTCCCTTCCATTAACCCCCCTCCACCCCTCCCTTCCATTAACCCCCCTCCACCCCTCCCCTCCATTAACCCCCCTCCACCCCTCCCCTCCATTAACCCCCCTCCACCCCTCCCTTCCATTAACCCCCCTCCACCCCTCCCTTCCATTAACCCCCGCCACCCCTCCCTTCATTGCCCCCTCAACCTTCCCCTTCATTATCCCCCATTCCCTCCCTTGCCCCCAGCCCCCCTTTCCTCCCGTGCCCCCAGCCCCCTTTCTCCCGTGCCCCCCGCCCCCCCTTCCCTCCATTCCCCCTCCTTCCCTCCACCCCCCCCTTCCTTCTCTCCATTCCCATCCTTCTTCCCTCCATTGCCTCTCCCTTCCCCCCATCCCCCCTTCTTCTCTCCATTGCCCCCCCTCCTTCCCACAATTTCCCCTCCTCCCTCCTTCTATTGCCCCCATTCCCCCCTCCTTTTCTCCATTGCCCCCCCTCATTCTCTCCATTCCCCCCTTCCTACCCCCTTTTTCCTCCTTCCCTTTCCCCCTCCTTTCCTCTATTGCCCCCCATTCCCTCCCCCATTCCCTCCTCAGTCCCTCCATTGCCCCCCCTCTCTCCCTCCCTCCATCGCCCCCTCTTCACTCTATACCCCCTCCTTCCCTCCATTGCCCCCCCTTCTTCCCTTCCATTTCCCCCCCTTCCCCTCCTTCCCTCCATTGCCCCCCTTCCCCCTCCCCGCCCTGCTTTCCCCTCCCCCTCCCCCACGGTTTGTTCCCCTAACGAGGCCGTGTTTTTGTACATTTGTGAGGCAAAGGGTAATTTTTGTTTTTTGTTGTTACTTTTTTGTTGGAACGAATAAAAGAAAGAAAAACATTGTGCACCGATGAAGCCTTTTTTCTCTCTCTCTTGCCTTTAGTTTTTGTGCCGTGAAGCAAATATTGCAGCGAAATGTTCTGTGTGACCCTTTGTTCCCGGGCTGGCTGTTGTTGTTGTTGTTGTTGTTATTGTTGTTGTTGTTGTTGTTGTTGTTGTTGTTGTTGTTGTTGTTGTAGGTGGTGGTGGTGGTAGTGGTGGTGGTTATTGTTGCTATGATTGGTGTTGTAGTGGTGGCGATAGTGGTGGTTGTTGTGATAGTTGGTGACTGATGGTAGTGGTAATGGTGGTAGGTTGATGGTGGTTATAGCTTTTGTTATGGTTGGTGTTATGGTGGTGGTGATTATGTTTGTGGTGGTGGTGATTATGGTGGTGGTGTTGAAGGTAGTTGTTATGGTGGTGGTGGTGGTTGTTGTTGTGGTGGTGGTAGCTTTTCTTCTTTAACATCTCAAAGGACTGGTAAGAGGTAACAATAAGCCCGCTAGCTGCCAATCCCTATAGAGAAGACGTTAAGAGATTGTAAGTAGAGAGAGGGGAATGACTTACTCTACGTATTACATGCCAGGCAACACCACATGGAACACCGGCTGCCTCTTGGTGACACAAACCTTGCCTCATTAATATAAATACTATATAAATGAATTCAATAATTATCGTTATTTCCTTCTTGACATTCACTATTTTTGTTTCATTCATGGTCTTTCTAAATGGTTTTCTGGCTTTCAATTTTTCTTCTTCAATGGCTTTTCTAAATGGCTTCTTGGCATTTTTATTTTATTTCGATGGTCTTTTTAAATGGCTTCCTGGTATTTAATTTTGTTCTTCGAGGTCTTTCTAAATGGCTTCCTGGCTTTCAATTATTTTCTTCAATGGTCTTTCTAAATGGCTTCCTGGCTTTTATTTTTTTCTTCGAGGTCTTTACAAATGGCTTCCTGGCTTTCATTTTTTTCTTCAATGATCTTTCTAAATGGCTTCCTGGCTTTCATTTTTTTTCTTCAATGGTCTTTCTAAATGGCTTCCTGGCTTTTAATTATTTTCTTCAGTGGTCTTTCTAAATGGCTTCCTGGCTTTCATTTTTTCTTCAATGGTCTTTCTAAATGGCTTCCTGGCTTTCATTTTTTCTTCAATGGTCTTTCTAAATGGCTTCCTGGCTTTCATTTTTCTTCAATGGTCTTTCTAAATGGCTTCCTGGCTTTCAATTATTTTTTATTTAGTCTTTCTAAATGGCTTCTAGTCTTTCTAACCTTTCCTGGCTATTCTCTCTGGTGAAATAGAGTAAAAACGACCTCTCATCCTTCTAGTCTCCCATCAGTCATCAATCTCCCTAAATTCTTGAAGCAATACCTTAGCGCTGCCCGTCGCTTCCCTGCTGTGTGGGAACAACCTCACAACAACTGCAGTAACAGAAGCAGCAACTACAACAACAACCGATACAACAGAAATAAACAACAACCATTGAACTAAAATCCAAATAAAAAAAAATTAAAAAAAACCGATACAACAACCTCAAGAACAGAAGTAAACAACAACCATTGAACTAAACTCCAAATAACAATAAAACCAACAAATCAACTGCTAACAAAAACAGTGAGAGACGAAGACAGGCTTATCCCCCTGGGAGACTGGGAGACTATGCTATACCCTTTGAAGAACACATACAAAAACATCTGAATACAGGGCAGTGAACACACACACACACACACACAGACACACACACATTCTTCTGCCTCCCGAGTCACCGCCTTATCTCCTTCCTCCGGCTGAAAGGAAGGAGGGACGAGCAGGACAATGTTCCCTCCACCTCTCCTTGCCGCTTCCTTCACTACCAACAAAACACTCTTCCCTCCTACCTTCCCTCCCTTCATTCCTACCTATCTCCCTCCATGGTCTGGCAAGGTAATTTTGAATGAGAGAGAGAGAGAGAGAGAGAGAGAGAGAGAGAGAGAGAGAGAGAGGAGAGGAGAGGAGAGAGAGAGAGGAGAGAGAGAGGAGAGAGAGGAGAAGAGAGAGAGAGGAAGAGAGGAGAGAAGAGAGAGATGAGTAGAGAGAGAGGAAAAAAGCTGAGAGGCAGAGACAGAGAGAGAGAGAGAGAGAGAGAGAGAGAGAGAGAGAGAGAGAGAGAGAGAGAGAGAGAGAGAGAGAGAGAGAGAGAGAGAGAGAGAGAGAGAGAGAGAGAGAGAGAGAGAGAGATTATATATGTGTACAAGAGAAAAAGAAGACGCTAAACACAACACGGCAAGAAGAACACAGCTATTTACCTACCACGCCCACCTTCACGCCCCTCACACACGCCCAAAAAGCCGCCTCCTGCCTCGCTATACAAGGGCATCGACGCGCAAACGCCTCCTCTAATTGGTCCCCGAGAGAGTGACCTGCATTGACCTCGCATAGTGTAGGTCAGAGGGGGCAAAGGGAAGGTGGGCAAGACAAACACCGATGCACGGGTAGGAGCCTGTGAAGACCTAAGACCCGAGACCCCTAACATAAGGGCCTTTGTCTGTGTCTGTGTTTGTAGGTTTTTCTTCAATTTTGGGAGAGTTTTTTGGGCCTTTTGAGAGACTTTTGGGCCTTTTTCCTCTGTGGTGGTAGTGGTGGTGGTGGTGGTGGTGGTGGTGGTGGTGATGGTGGTGTGGTGGTGGTGGTGGTGGTGGTGGTGGTGGTGGTGGTGGTGGTGGTGGTGGTGGTGGTGGTGGTGGTGGTGGTGGTGGTGGTGGTGGTGGTGGTGGTGGGGCTGTTGTTGTTGTTGTTGTTGTTGTTGTTATTGTTGTTGCTGCTGCGTCATACATAAGAACATAAGAACATAAGTAAATAAGGAAGCTACAAGAGGCCGCGAGGCCTACACGACGTAAACGTGGTAGTTCCTGTCACCTAACACTACCTACATCCACCTTTCATCCCCATCCATGAACCTATCCAGCTCCTCTTTAAAGCTCCCTAATGACTCCGCACTAACTACCTGTCTACTGAGACCATTCCATTCATTCACCACCCTATTTGTGAACCAGTTTTTCCCTATTTCCTTTCTAAATCTACGCTTTTCCAGCTTGAATCCGTTACTTCTTGTTCTACCCTGGTTAAAAGCCGTAAGAACTTTTCCTACTTCTCCTTTATTAAATCCCTGTATCCACTTAAAAACTTCTATCAGATCACCCCTTACTCTGCGTCTCTCGAGTGAGTGTACTTTTAATAACTTCAATCTCCTCTCATAACTAAAGTTACGCATCCCTTGTATCATTTTGGTCATCATTCTCTGCTCTGTTTCTAACAACACTATATCCATCCTGTAATATGGAGACCAAAACTGAACCGCATAGTCTAGGTGAGGCCTGACTAGAGCCAGATAAAGCTTTAGAATAACTTCCGCACTTCTACTTTTAACACTTCTGGTAATGAATCCTAATACTCTATTAGCTCTATTTCTGGCCTCAATACATACATTGTTTCCTAGGTCGGAGGTCTGGGCTCACCCTCACTCCAAGATCTTTTTCACCTTCTGATCTTTTCAGCGATACATTGCTTATGGTGTATCTATTACCAGGGTTTTTTCTACCAACATTCATAACGCTGCATTTATCAATATTAAATTTCATCTGCCATCTGACTGTCCACTCGTTAAGTTTATCTAAGTCTCCTTGCAATATGTTTACATCAGACTGTGATCCAATAATACCATTAAGATGACCCACTAAAGACACTCACATTATCGCCTTTAGTACGTTAGACTCAAGGCTGAAAGTATAGTGTGATTCATTGACTATTTATTTTTTGAGGTGCTGCATAACAACAAGCACAAAAAGCACACACACACACACGCACACACACACACACACACACACACACACACACACACACACACACACACACACACACACACACACACACACACACACACACACACACACACACACACACATATATATATCGTTGGTGTGAGCGATGCCGTTGTCGTGAGCTGAGTTGATTTTTTTCCCACGCGGCTTCCTTTTCCAACACCAGTTTGACGATGGGAAAAAAATGGGGTTGTGAATTGATCTACTTTTCCACGTTGGTGCTGACGCCACATGTGACATGAGAGGATGCTGGGTTTTTTGTAGTAGTATTGGTGATGGAAATGAGTGGTGATGATGGTGGTGGTTTTTATAGTAGTATTTGTGATGGAAGTAAATAGTGGTGATGGTGATGGTGGTGGTGATGGTTGTGGTAGGGATGATGGGAGTCTTAATGATGATGATGGTGACATTATACTGTATTCATTTAGGCAAGGACACTCACGATAGCTTAGTCCCGGCGACTCCACTTTCCCCGGCGGGCTGGGTAGCTCCGAGCGGGAGGATGTAACCTACTTGTCATCTATCTATATACTATAGGAGTAGCCGTGTGTGTGGTGTGTGTCTGTCTGTCTGTCTGTTTTGGGTAGCCGAAACTGTAAATTCAATTTTAATGAGAGTGAGCTCAAAATATCGCAAATAAATCGTAGGTGGTAAGTGGCTTGGTCCCATGTCGATTGAATTATTTTGAAGGGTGTTTTAGTGCTAAAAACACTTTAGGAGTATTAGATTAAAGGGAAAACTCTGCGGTAACGTCTTGCCGCATTCCACAAACTTAGTAGACTCATGGACGTTCGAGTGCGTGTGAGTGTGTGTGTGTTGGAATCACACGGAACGTGGTCTACCCCGAGGCACTTTGACCAGTGACCAACGCCAGCAACAACACGATTGGAGTTTGCAATCACATGTTGTCTAATATATACTACTACAAACATCAATACATGGGTCCGAAGGGCCCACAAGCACTTGTTATTTAGTAGTCAACATAAAATGCTCGTCGCTATCAAGTATCTTAGCTACCCAGCCCTTCGGGGGAAGTGGTGTCGCCAGGACTAAGCTGTCGTACGTAAGTGGCCTTGCTAAACTGAATACAGTGTAGTGGTAATAGTGGTGGTGTTGATGTAATGCAGGGCACCACACAATTTTCTGTTCTTTAAAATGGATACGCATCTTTCCTCAAACATCGTTGCATTACGTCGTGTATTTCGCCAAACTATAGGTAAAGGGCGAACTAAGCCAAACTAAGGGCGGGCAGGACGCGACCCACATACACAATAATGGTATAAAGGACTCGCCGCCGCAGTGAACACCATCTTATATTAGTGGACCCAAATTAACTAATAATCATAAAAAATACCAAAAGATACACAAAAATATAATACCAAAAATTAGTTACTTTAAATGGATTCCTCCCTCCCTATCTCCGACAACTATTTCGCTGCCACCAGGAGTGTCAGCGAGGCCGTCCAGGTGGCAGGTGTTGTCTCTCTACTCCACAAGTTTACAAGTTTACAAGTGTATTTAAAGAAAATGGGGAGAGATAACAGAGAAGGGGGAAGGGTGTACAAGAATGAAAGAACACATGAATACAGAAATACAGAACAAGGTTGAAAAGCTGCCGTGCAAGAATGCAATGGGAGAGACAAAGGTAGAGGAAATAAGTGTTTTGGATGCACACTGTTATCATCCATAGGTTTCCCACACCGCAAATTCATACTTCTTATCAAGACCCAAGAGTATATACAGACAGGTCTTTCCCAGGTACTTCAAAACACCGCTAGTTTCTATTTAATACATCATCATCTTTCTGTTTAACGTCAGATTTTCCCATAATGTCTGATGAGGTTAGACGGCCTATGCTACGCTTGCAGCTATCTCTATCCATTGCCTCAACTCTTCAATGCTGCCAGATCCTCTGCAACACACTGCCTTCATGTCTTCCTTGGCCTGCCCGGTGGACGACGACCTGGCACTTCCACTCCAACAGCTTCCCCAAACCACTTCCATCTCCTTACTCTCACCTGGCACTTCCACTCCAACAGCTCTCCCCAATGCCTCACCACCTTATCTCCTCTTCACGTGCCCAAACCACCTCCATCGTCTTACTCTCAGCACTGTACTCAACTCCTTCAATCCACATCTTCTTGCCGCTATATTCTCTTCACCACATAATCATAAAGGCCGCGAGTTTTGCCTTTTTCATCAAAATATCGCAATGACGGTTTTGCCATTGTGTTCATGACGCACGAGCACGAGTTTATTTTTGTGGCAGCCACGAAAAAGCGTCACGTGCGCGGCCTCCCCTACAAACACTCGTGGCTCACTGCTGGCAACACTTTAGTGGCATCGCACGGCCGCGAAAAAGTGTCTGGATACCTACGGGGCGACCTAAACTATAATTAGATGTTTTTTTAAAGATTATTATACAAAAATACTAGAACAAAATAGATTAGAAAATATAGATTCTAGAAATAGATTAGCTGTTTTTTTCTTTGCTATTATCGTACAGCATCATATTCTGCACAGATAGGGGAAATATTTCGGCTCTGTATAGATAACGGTGGACCATATTTTGGGTCACACATGTTTTCTGAAGTGGTGCATATTTCTTTTGTATTCTTCATTTTTACCCCAAGAGTTCGAGTGTACTTAAAAAAATATTAAAAAACCTAACATTTCAAGCCTTTAATGGTCTTGTCTCCCGGCGTATTACACCCCTCATTATGCTGGCAAGATATGCGTGTGTCTCTGTCTCCTGTAGTACTCATTATGCTGGCAAGATATGCGTGTGTCTCTGTCTCCTGTAGTACTCATTATGCTGGCAAGTACGTGTGTCTAGTTCCATATATCATACGCTGGCAAGATATTCGGTGTGTTGTCTTGTAGTACTCTTTGCTGGCAGATATTCGTGTTGTGTCTGTCTCCTGTGTGTATTTTGCTGGTCAGATATGCGTGTGTCTCTGTCTCGTGTACTATTATGTGGCGATATGCGTGTGTTCTGCTCCTGTAGTACTCTGTATGTGGCAAGATATGGTGTGTTCTGTCTGTGTAGTATCATGTTGCTGGCAGTATGCGTGTGTCTGTGTCCTGTAGCTCATATGCTGGCAGATATGCGTATGTCTTGTTCCTGTAGTACTCATTATGTGTGCAAGATATGTAATGTCTCTGTCCCGTAGTACTCATTATGCTGCAAGTTCGGTGTGTCTCTGTCTCCTGAAGTACTCATTATGCTGGACAGATATGCGTGTTCTATCTATTGAGTACTCATTATGGGCAAGAATCGGTGTTCTGTCTCTGTAAGTACTCATTATGCTTGGCAAGATATGCTGTGTCTCGTCACTTGTAGTATCATATGCTGGCAAGATATTCGTGTATGTAACTTCAACTCATTATGCTGGCAAGATATGGCATGTGTCTTACAAGTCCTGTAGTACTCATATGCTGCCAATGAATGCGTGTGTCTACTACACTGTAACGTTCTCATATGACTGCAAGATAAAGGTCATCGTCTTTTAGTATTATCATTTCTACAAGTTAAATTAAATGTCAATATTCATGTGAAAATTACCGAGTGTGTTTGGTGTATCGTGTGTGTAGTGTGATGCCGTGGTGTGTCCTGTAGTGTGTTGTGTGTGGGGTTGTGTCGTGTGTGTGTCTGTTGTGTGATGTGTTGTGTGTTATGAGTAATAGTTAATCATGAAAATTTTTGCCATAATTGTTAATCTATAAATTATATAAACAAACTTATACGAGTAAATACTATGTCTATTAATCGATGTCTGTCGAGCAAGACTCATTTAACAGACGGAAATTGTCTAAATCTAAATTTGCAGTACATCAGAACATTATTCTAGAAATTATTTTGAATAGATTGCAATCAAACTCTTACAGGCTAATAGATTCAATTTGTCAAAAAGAATCAACCCCAATAACTCTAATCATGCATTCTTACATAAGCGTTAACAATATAGAACATCCCCTGATTGGTATTGACACCACTCTACATACGTCGCCTAAATCCTGTATTTGACAGTAACCAAATAATCTTATTTCTTTTAAATTTCAATCATAATTACATGTAAAATAATGTTTTACACAGTGGAAGGAATTCCACAGCTGTAGGACCGTTCACATACCCAATTTGTTGTAGAGGTTTGTTTGAAATTGTGGAATCACAGATTATATATACCCTGTGTTTGAGAACTTTCAATACATTTGGATAAAGTTTGTTACCTGTATAATAGCATTATTTTAAAAATATAGTAGCAATACAAAATATATTTTTATGAATTTGAAATTTAATATATTTAACTGAGAATAATTACGGCTGGTAGAATCAAATTTATCCATGAATAGAATAGATCTGATAATCTTATAATAAGATCTAATACTCTTATTTTGGGCTACTACTATTTTTTTCAAAAATGATGGCCATGTGCAACCCCATATGGAGACACAGTAGATCAGGTGAGGGTAACATAAAGTGTAATATATACTGACCATACTCTCTGTTGTTAGTTGATGGCGGACTCTATATAGGATGCCATATATTTTTGATAGCTTTGTACATACCTCATTAATATGATGGCTCCAATTTAAATTTTCATCGATAATTACACCTAAAAACTTTGTATGAGAGACACGTTGTATTGGTTCACCTGCTAATAATATTGGGGGCATGACATTTTTTATTGAACGATTTTGAAACAGTATATAATTGGTTTTTGTAACATTGTGATGTAATTTGTTGGCCTGAATCCACTTATTTATCAACAACAATTCAATTTGCAAATTAAGGTGTAAGGAGTTCAGGTTACTATCAGCTAATAGGAGATTTGTATCGTCAGCATATATAGTACATTTAAATTTTGAGCTAGCATTGACTATGTCATTTATATATATAAGAAAAAGTATAGGCCCTAAAATAGATCCCTGAGGTACACCTTTAGATATAGATTTTGAAAGAGAATAATTGGAATTACAAAAAACACTTTGTGACCTGCTACTAAGATAGCTGTTAAACAGTTGGTGAGGCACACCTCTTATCCCTATATTTTCTAATTTGTCGAGAAGTATCTGGTGATTTAAAGAATCAAAGGCTTTTGATAAATCTATAAATATTCCTGCAACATAATATTTACCTTCTAAGTTTTGGTATACGTCACTGACAAACTGTAAAATTGCTGTTTCTGTAGAGCGGTTTGATCTGAAGCCATGTTTGATATGTGTGTGTGTGTGTGTGTGTGTGTGTGTGTGTGTGTGTGTGTGTGTGTGTGTGTGTGTGTGTGTGTGTGTGTGTGTGTGTGTGTGTGTGTGTGTGTGTGTGTGTGTGTGTGTGTGTGTGTGTGTGTGTGTGTGTGTGTGTGTGTGTGTGTGTGTGTGTAAATATATAAAGAAGAGGGTAAAACATTCAAACCAACTTTCCAAAATCGTGAAAGAAACACATTTAAACCCATA
>JACEEZ010000603.1:37500-40000 GCA_016584305.1 Chionoecetes opilio
CTCACCCATTACCCATCACCACACACCCATTCACTCACCCATTACCCATCACCCCCCACCTATTCCCTCACCCATCACCCCCCACCCATTCAATCACCCATCACCTCACACCCATTACCCATCACCCCACCCATTCACTCACCCATTACCCATCACCCTACATCAAGGTTTCCTCAATTCTCGCAACCCACTTTTTTTTCTTCACAGTTCTCGCTAATAGGCTGCTAAAAAAAAAAAAAAAAAAGGGATCGGATCATCTTATAAGTGGGCTTAAAACCTTCCCCTGGTCAACCTGATTCCAAAACTGTGACATATGATGGGATTCCGCCACAGGGGGCGGCACCTATCACGGACGGACAGACAGACAGACACACACACACACACACACAACACACACACACACACACACACACTTTCGCTTATATTATTATAGAAGTTGCTTTTAATGAAGCCCAACATCATATTCGCCTTTTTACTGGCAGCTAGGCAATGCGGACTGGTTTTCAGATCATTACTGATGATGACACCTAAATCCTTTTCCTGCTGTACTTCAGTTAACGATTTATTTTGCATTTGATAGTTATATTTGAGGTTATCGTTGCCTCTATGCATTACTTTACATTTATCGGAATTGAATTTTAATAGCCATTTATCACTCCAGTCTGATAGTTTGTCGAGATCACTTTGTATGAGTTCGCAGTTTTCTCTAGCATATGCTTTACCGCCTAATTTGGTGCCATCAGCAAATTTCGATATTTTAGATACAAATCCGCAGTCCAGATCATTGATATATATCAGAAAAAGAGTAGGACCCAAGACCGAGCCCTGAGGCACCCCACTAGGAACATCTAACCAATCAGATGCCTCGCCATTTATTACTACCCGTTGTTTACGATTTGAAAGCCAATCGCCAATCCATGAACATAACTGCTCTCCTAAGCCATGTGCCCATAGCTTGGTCAAAAGGCGCTTATGGGGAACTGTATCGAAGGCTTTCTGAAAATCAAGGTATATTATATCCGAGGGAATTTTAGCGTCCCAGTTTGAATAAATGACATTGAAAAAATCGAGTAGGTTTGTTAAGCAGGATCTCTTATTTCGAAATCCATGCTGGGAGTTTAGTATTGAGTTATTTTCATCGAGAAAAGACACTATTTTATCCCGCAATATTTTCTCAAATAGTTTAACAATCACAGACGTTAGACTAATTGGGCGATAATTACTTGCGAGGCTCTTACTCCCTTTCTTGAATATCGGTGTAACATTAGCTAATTTCCACATATATACTAAGAACATTTTTGTCCAGTAGCGATTTATTGAGAATAATCTTTAATGGGAGCGACATGTGACTGTGACATTCGCAAAGTAATCAGGAGGAGGAGGAGGAGGAGGAGGAGGAGGAGGAGGAGGAGGAGGAGGAGGAGGAGGAGGAGGAGGAGGAGGAGGAGGAGGAGGAGGAGGAGGAGGAGGAGGAGGAGGAGGAGGAGGAGGAGGGGAGGAGGAGGAGAAGGAGGAGGAAGGAGGAGGAGGAGGAGGAGGAGGAGGAGGAAGAGGAGGAGGAGGAGGAGGAGCTAATAGGTGGGATAAATGATAATAATGGTAATAATAATGATAATAATGATAATAAAAACGTATTGGTAACAGATAATAATAATAGAAGGATAATAACAATAAAGATAATAATAATAATAATAACAATAACATCATTAATTATTATCATTATTATTATTACTAATTTCTTACTACACTTTCTTTCATTTATGATAAAATAATAAATTATAATATTAGTAATTACTATTATCATGTAAATCAAATGGGAAAATTACCAATATAGTGTACTAGAAGGAACACACACACACACACACACACACAACACACACACACACACACACACACACACACACCACACACACACACACACACACACAACACCACACACACACACACATATGGAGGAGGAGAAGTTTCTTTAAGTCAGAAGAAATAGAACGTAAGAATTGGAGAGAGAGAGGAGAGAGAGAGAGAGAGGAGAGAGAGAGAGAGAGAGAGAGGAGAGAGAGAGAGAGAGAGAGAGAAGAGAGAGAGAGAGAGAGAGAGAGAGAGAGAGAGAGAGAGAGAGAGAGAGAGAGAGACCTTTTACTCTATTTGAAGCATCGAATGAGTTAGGAGTTTCACGCACTCAATGAACTCTCTCTCTCTCTCTCTCTCTCTCTCTCTCTCTCTCTCTCTCTCTCTCTCTCTCTCTCTCTCTCTCTCTCTCTCTCTCATCAATTTTAATGGGTTTCATTTAGCAATAACACGAGCGATTATTATTTGTAGCAATAACTACGTCACATCTGCATCGAGTACGCTAATAAATAGTAGAGAAGAGAGAGAGAGAGAGAGGAGAGAGAGAGAGAGAGAGAGAGAGAGAGAGAGAGAGAGAGAGAGAGAGAGAGAGAGAGAGAGAGAGAGAGAGAGAGAGAGGTATACACAGCAATAAAGGAAGGAGAAAGGGTTG
>JACEEZ010000603.1:52500-171409 GCA_016584305.1 Chionoecetes opilio
TTCTCAAGTGTTGGGAGTTTTAGTCTTGAAAGTTTTTCTTCATATGATAAATCTCTCAGGCTTGGAGCCATTTTTGTGGCTGCTCTTTGTATTCTCTCAATCTTCCTTATATCCTTCTTTTTATGTGGTGACCAAATCACTGCCGCATATTCCAACCTTGGTCGAATCAGAGATGTTATCAATTTCTTGATCATCTCTTCATCCAGATATTTGAATGCCATTCTTATATTCCTCAGCAACTGATATGTATCTCCTGTGATCTTGTTTATATGCTTCTCTGGTGACAAATTGTCCTTAATCCATACTCCCAATCTTTTTCGACCTTTTTTGTTTTTGATTATCCATTCATTTCCCATCGAATACTTTCCTCTCTGTCTCTTTTTGCTATTGCCCATTTCCATCACTTTACACTTTTTGGCATTAAACTCCATTTCCCATATTTGACTCCATCTGAAAATCTTATCTAGATCCTTTTGTAAATCCTCACAGTCCTCTTTACTTTCTACTTTTCTTAGTAATTTAGCATCATCAGCGATAAACTCATATAACTGTTTACTCCTTCTGCCACATCATTTACATAGACCAAGAACATCACTGGGGCCAATACTGATCCTTGAGGAACTCCACTTATCATACTGCACCATTCTGACTTTTGATCTTTTATTACTGTTCTCATCTCTCTGTTGCTCAAAAAGTCTTCCATCCCCTTCAGCAAACCACCCTTCAATCCTCCTACATGTTCTAGCTTCCAGAGCAGTCTCTTATGAGGTACCTTGTCAAATGTCTTCTTAGGTCCAAGTAAATGCAATCGACCCACCCTTCTCTTTCCTGTGTCACATCGATCACTCGAGTAAAAGCTCAATAAATTTGTTGTACATGACATTCCTCCTCTAAATCCAAACTGGCCACCCTGCAAGTGTGTTTGTCTCTTCCAAATATTTCAACCATCTGTCCTTCACAATTTTTTCACACATTTTTGCCACTACACTTGTTAATGATACTGGCCTGTAATTTAGTGGTTCTTCTTTGTCACCTCCTTTGTGAATTGGCACAATATTGCTCTTTTCCAATCAGCGGGACTCTGCTCTCCTTGAGTGAACTTTCAATTACACTATGTAATTTTCCTGCTAGTTGGTTACTGCACTCTTTCATTATCCAGTTCGACACTCCATCTGGACCGGGCTTTCTCACATCTTGACTTTCCATTAGCCTTTTTACTTCTATTACGTCTACTTTTATGTCTTCCATTATATTTTCTTTTGCTATTATATTTTTCGTTTTAAATTCACTTTCTCTTGTTAATACAGTCTGTAAGCACTTATTCATCACCTCGGCCTGTTGTAATGCATCTTCATACACTATGCCTTCTACCTTCAGCTTATCTATTCCTTCCTTGTTTTTCATTTTCCATTAATATATCTATAGAAAAGTTTCGGTTCGTTCTTACATTTTTCTATTATATTCCTTTCATAGTTACTTTCTTCTTCTCTTCGGATTCTTACATATTCATTTCTAGTTGTTTTGTACTTCTCCCAAAGGTTGCTGCCACCTTTTTTCCTCCAACTATTCCATGTTTTTTCTCTTTCTAGTCTTGCTAATTCACATTTTCTGTTAAACCATTCATTTTTTTTCTTTTCTCTGATAACTATCCTTGGAACATAACTATTTATTCCTTCGGTGTAAATTCGGATGAACTCATCCCATTTTTTCTGGGTACCCGTTGCTGCATGTAAATTACTCCAGTCTGTCTGGTGTGTGTGTTGTGTGTGTGTGTGTGTGTGTGTGTGTGTCTGTGTGCGTGTGTGTCTGTGTGTGTGTGTGTGTGTGTGTGTGTGTGTGTGTGTGTGTGTGTGTGTGTGTGTGTGTGTGTGTGTGTGTGTGTGTGTGTGTGTAGATATATGTATATGCATGAAATAAAATGGTACGTAAGTCACTCGTCCATCTCTCTCTCTCTCTCTCTCTCTCTCTCTCTCTCTCTCTCTCTCTCTCTCTCTCTCTCTCTCTCTCTCTCTCTCTCTCTCTCTCTCTCTCTCTCGGGAACAAAGTGAACGCACCAAAATAGACGAGTCAGTCTGAAATCAATCGACTGAAAATCCTTTCTCTTTTATCATTCTCTCTCTCTCTCTCTCTCTCTCTCTCTCTCTCTCTCGTCTCTCTCTCTCTCTCTCTTCCTCTCTCTCTCTCTCTCTCTCTCTCTCTCTTCTCTCTCTCTTCATCTCTCCTCTTCTGTTGTGTGTGTGTGTGTGTGTGTGTGTGTGTTGTGTGTGTGTGTGTGTGCGTGTGTGTGTGCGTGTGTGTGTGTGTGTGTGTGTGTGTGTGTGTGTGTGTGTGTGTGTGTGTGTGTGTGTGTGTTGTGTGTGTGTGTGTGTGTCCTTAACTGTCTATCTATATTTCACTGTTTATCTATCACTGTGTTTGCATATCTGGCTGTCTGTCTCTGTCCATACTACTCACTGCTCTTCTGTTTTTTAAATGTCTTTTAATCTTTCAGTCTGTCAGCTTTCAATGTATGCTTTATCCACTGTCTCATATCTGTCTCTAACGGTCTATCTTTTTTGTCTGTCAATCTGTCTATTTCCATTACATCCGCATTACTGTACTTCATTCACCGTCTGTCTATAATTCTGTCTACTATTCTCTTTGTCTGTCTATATGTCAACGTCTCTGTATATCGTGTTTCTTATTGTTCTAAGTTATGTCTATCTACTCTTCATTATCTAAATATGTCTGTCTATCACTTTTTACTGTCTAAATATGTCTATCTATTTATTCTACACTGTCTAAATATTTCTGTCTATCTACTCTACACTGGTGGCGTGTCCTGGTGGAACGCCGACGTGAGTTTCGACAGGGGATGCTTGCAGCTTGCAGCTTGCAGCAGAGGGGAGGCGGTAGCGGAGTGGTTAGCGTCTCCGACTGGCGTTCTCGGTGAACCGAGTTCGAACCCCGAAGAAAACCAAAACCTTTCTGCACCGTCGAGTGGCCTAAGAACGCCTACATGCCCTGCCCATCAACTCTACTTTCGATTGCGAGTGCATCGGAGGACACAGGGGGCGACATGAGCCTCTAATTACAGGCGTCACTATAAAAATCCTGCCTGCGCCACCACGGGCGAGAACTAACCCTCACACCCCTCAAGTGAACCTCCAGAGACTACCATCCGAGCCCTGGATCACCACTGCCTACAGGCGCTATAGGCGGCACATATGTAAAAAGAAAAAAAAGAATAAAAGAAAGAAAAAAAGCCTATGTTGATCTCAAGAAGGCGTTTGACTCAGTGCATCGTGAGTCACTTTGGGATCTTCTGCGACTTCGCGGGATTCCTACAAGGACTATTGGTTTGATAACCGGTCTGTATTCTGGGACTGAGAGTGCTGTGAAGTGTGGGGCAGGTGTATCCAGCTTCTTTCCTGTTAATACAGGAGTGAGGCAAGGGTGCGTCCTTGCCCCATCACTTTTCAGCGCTTGTATGGACTGGGTATTGGACAAGGTTGTAGATCAAAGTGATTGTGGAGCATCCGTCGGCAACACCAAGATCACTGATCTTGTTTTTGCCGATGATGCAGTAATCTTTGCTGAGTCGCTGGAGGTCCTGGTGATGGCTCTCGAGGCGCTGCACGAGGAGGCAAAGCCTTTGGGACTTGAGGTCTCCTGGCTTAAGACCAAGGTCCAGGTGTTTGGAGACTTACTAGATGAAGCAGTACAGTCTGTTCATGCGTGCGGCGAGGACATTGAAATCTTGGAAAGTTTTACATACCTTGGTAGCGCAGTCCATAATGACGGCGGGTCACGTCAAGAAGTCTTACGGCGGATTGGCATAGCCCACGGTGCTATGGACTCGCTCAGCGGGAGTATTTGGCGTTGTCGGTACTGTGGGAGGACAAAGATCCGGACTTTAAATCGCTTGTGATCCCTGCTTTCTATATGGTTTTGGACATGGAATAAATAGTGACTTGAAGAGACGAATCAAAGCCTTTTGGGGGNTTTGGTTTTTCCCTTTGGTTTTTTTTTTTTGTAATTTTTAAGTTGGTTTTTTTTTTTCTTTTCTCCCCCTTTTGGGAAATTGGGCACAATATTTGTTTTTTTTCCAATCAAGGGGGACTCTGCTCCCCTTGATGAACCTCAATTACACTATGAATTTTCCCTTTTTAGTTGGTTACTGCACTCTTTCATTACCTTCGCATCCATCTGGCCCCGGGGGGTTTTCTAAATCTTGTTTTCCTTTGTTTTTTTACTTCTATTATTACATTTTGTCTTCCTTATATTTCTTTTTGCTATTATTTTTTTTCTTTTTAAAATTTCATTTTCTCGTGTAAATACAGCTGTGCATTATTTCATCACCTCAGCAATTGTAATGCATCTTCATACACTATGCCTTCTACCTTCAGCTTATCTTTTCCCTTTCCCTTGTTCTTCATTTTTTCATTTATTACTAAAAAGTTTCGGGTCTTTCTTAATTTTTCTATTATATTCCTCTCAAAATTATTTTTCTTTTTCTCTTCGGATTTTACATATTAATTTTAGTTTTTTTTTGTATTCTCCAAAGGTTGATACCCCCTTTTTTTCCCCCAATTTTCCCTGTTTTTTCCTTTGTGTGTTGTTGTGTATCTACCTAGTTGTATTTACCTATTGGGTCTCAGGAAAAAGCTATGCTCGTACTGTCCCGTCCCAAAATCTACTATTATCATTTTTGTTTGAAGCCCTAAATACTTCTTGCTTTAAATTATTTTTTGCTCATGGTTGTTCCGGGCTTCTAGCTCTAACGGGGCTGTATTTTTTTATATCCTTCTTCATGTTGTCCTTTTCAATTTTTCTAAACCCTCTTTATTTCTGTCGCCCCCAAACAAAAAATAATTTCATAAATTTTTTTTCCAACCCATTGATGCGCTATACATTGCTATAAAATCCCCCCTTTCTCTTCTTTTTAAGTTTTGGGGGTTTTTTTGTTTTAAAAGTTTTTTTTATTGTTAAATCTCTCGGGTTTTGGAGCCATTTTTTGTGGCTGTCGGGGGTTTCCTCATTTTCCTTTTTTCGCTTCGTGTCCTGGGGGAACGCCGAGTGGTTTCGACGGGGGTGCTTGCAGCCTATGTTGTCTCAAAAAGGGCTTTTGACTCAGTGGCATGGGGTCACTCTGGGATTTTCTGCGCTTCGAGGGATTCCTGCAAGGACTATTTTTTTTGATAACTGGTTGTATTCGGGGACTGAGAGTGCTGTAAGTGGGGGGCGGGTATCCAGCTTCTTCCTGTGAATACAGGAGTAAAGGAAAGGGTGCGTCCTTCCCCCTCATTTTAAACGCTTGTAGGGACGGGGTATTGGAAAAGGTTGGATCAAGGGGATTGTGGAGCATCCGTCGGAACACCAAGATCACGATCTTTTTTTGCCGAGATGCAGTAATCTTTGCTGAGTCGCTGGAGGCCTGGTGATGGCTCTCGAGGCGCTGCACGAGGAGGCAAAGCCTTTGGGATTGGGGTCTCCTGGCTCAAGCCCAAAGGGTCCAAATTTGGAATTTACAGATTAAGCAGTACAGTCTGTTATCGTGTGGCAGGACATTGAGATCTTGAAAGTTTTCATCCCTTTGGGTAGCGCCCCATAATGACGGGGGGTCACGTCAAAAAATCTTACACGGATTGGCATAGCCCACGGTGTTAGGACTCGCCACGGGAGTATTTGGCGTTGTGGGGCCCGTGCAGGGGACAAAATCCGGATCTTCAAGCCTTGTGATCCCTGTCTTACTCTAGGGTTTTGTGAGACTGGACATAAATTGATTTAAAAGGACAATCAATGCCTTTGTAAAAGTGTCTTTGCAGAATCATGGGGTATCGCGGGATGCAAAACGTGTCAAATCAGCGATTGCACCGTGAGACTGAATCGGGGCCTATTACCTGCATACCCCGTCAGCGCCAACTTCGGCTATATGGCATGTGGCACGCTCCCCTAAAACCCGATCCTTCCCGGGTTGTATCTGAAAAGAGACAATCCGGCGGGAGGGGCCAATGGGCCCCAAGGCTCGTGCTGGGAAAAGTGATGTTTTTTGTCGGGAACCCTGCTTGGTATGGGAAAGGAGCCTGCAGGGAAACTCGCGCGTGGTGCCCCCCGGGGGTGGCGTCGTAGGGTGGGCGGGGGCGACGCGCCCCCCGGCTATCCCCCCAAATGATTGTTGATTGAATTTTCCCTTATACCCTTTTTTATGTGGTACCAAATCACTGCCGCATTTTCCGCCTGGTCGAATCAGAGATTTTTATAAATTTTGACATCTCGTCATCCAGATATTTGAATGCCTTCTTATATTCCCGCAATGGATTTTTCCCCTTGATTTTGTTTATATGCTTCCGGGTGACAAATTGCCCTTATCCAACTCCAGATCTTTTTGACCTTTTTTTATTATCCTTTCTTTTTCCTCAAATACTTTCCTCTCTTCTCTTTTTGCTACTGCCCTTTCCCATCATTTTTACATTTTTGGCTTAAAGCCCTTTTCCCCATATATGACCCCCATCTGAAACTTATCTGATCCTTTTGAAAACCCTCACTCCTCTTTAAATTTCTACTTTTTTTAGTTTTTAGCTCATCAGCGAAAAAACTATATAAGTTTACCCCTTCTGCCAATTTTTAATAGCCCAAAACTCACGGGGGCCCAACTGACCTTGGGCTCCCCTTATCACACTGCACCATTCTAAACTTTTGATCTTTTATTACTGTTCTCATCTCTCTGTTGCTAAAAAAGTTTTCCATCCACTTCAGCAAACCCCCCCTTCAACCCTCCTACATGTTCTAGCTTCCAGACAGTCTTTAGAGGTACCTTGTTAAATGCCTTCTTTAGGGCCAATAAAAGCAATCGGGCCCACCCTTCCTTTCCTGTGTCACATGATCACTCTCGAGTAAAAGCTCAATAGATTTTTTTGTACTGCATTTCTCCTCTTCCAAAAAAGGCCCAAAACCCGCAATGTTTTGTCTCTTCCAATATTTCAAACCCTCTGTCCTTTCCCAATTTTTTTAACATTTTTTTCCAAAACCTTGTTAATGATACTGGGGCTGAATTTAGTGGGTTTTTCTTTCACCCCCTTTGGAAAGGCCTTTTGGGGTTTTTTTCCAAATCAAGCGGGACTCTCTCTCCTTGAGTGAACTCTCAAATTTCCATGTAATTTTTTTTGCTAGTTGGTTACTGCACTCTTTTTTTTCCATTTGACACTCCCTCGGACCGGGGTTTTTTTCAATCTTGACTTTCCATTACCTTTTTTTTTTATTACGTCTACTTTTTTTGTCTTCCATTATATTTTTTTTTTGCTATTATATTTTTCGTTTTAAATCACTTTCTCTTTTAAATACAGTCTGTAAGCACTTATTCTCACCTCGGCCGTGTATGCTTTCATACACGATGCCTTCTACCTTTGCCCTTTCTATTCCTTCCTTGTTTTCATTTTTTCCATTTTTTATATTATAGAAAAGTTTCAGTTTATTCATACATTTTTTTATTTATTCCTCTCATAGTTCTTTCTTTTTCCTTCGGGTTCTTAATATTCATTTCTATTGTTTTGTACTTCTCCCAAAGGTTGCTGCATCTTTTTTCCTCTAATATTCCATCTTTTTTTTTCTTTCTAGTCTTGCTAATTCAATTTTCTGTTTAAAACCTTTAATTTTTTTTTTCTTTTTTTTTGAAACTATCCTTGGAACATAACATTATTTCCCTTTGGTGTAAATTCGATGAACTATCCCATTTTTCTCTGGGTACTCGTTGCTGCATGAAAAATTACTCCCCCCCTGTCTCTCCGAAGAATGTTTTCTTAATTCCCTCAAAGTTGCTTTTTCCATAAATTTTTCTTCCTTTTTTTTTGTTCTTCTTTTTTTCCCCTCCTTTTTGTATCTTTTTTTCAAATTTAATAAGTACATGGTCGCTTTTCCCAAATGGGGGGGGACTGATAATTCACTTTTTCTAATTACTTCCAGTTTCCCTTTTGTCAATGTAGGTTCTAGTCTTGATGGTTCTTTTTGCTTTCCTCTGAATCTTTGGTTTCTTTTCCCCGGTTTTTTTTTTTCTTCCAAAACCCAAAATTTAACCCCCCAATTTTTTTTCCCCCTTGAAACCCCAGTTACTTTTTTAGTTAAATCCCCCCATAAAAAATTTTTCTCCTACCCCAAAAATTTTCCTTTTCTTTCTTGTTCTCTAAAAAAATGTCTTGTCTCTTTTAACCCAAAATTTTCTTATAATTACTTATAATCTTTATTCTTCCTTTTTTTCATCACCAACTTACCAACACCGGGGCCACCCTCCCCCATTTTTCCCCCTTTTCCTTTTCAAACTTTCCCCCTCCCTTTTCTGGGTTTTTTTTTTTTCCCCTCATTATATTGAAAAATCCCCCCAATGGCACACCCAGTCACTCCTTCTTTCTTCCTAATTTCTTTTCTGGCCTCTTTTTTTTTATTTTTTAATTTATCTCCCAATATATTTTTAACGTACCTGCCATCCTCCTTTTTCCCTTTAATGTCTTCTCCTACTCTTTTTTTGTACCACTTTGGTCTAAAAAATAAATTTCTGGGTTTCCTTTCCGTTCCCCATTTCGTTTTTTTTCTTTGCTTCTTTAAACATACTTCAACTGGCTCTTTCTTCCTCACATATCTTTTTCTTAAAAATTTTTTATTTCTTCTGTCTTTGCAGTTTTCAAACCCAGACAATATATCTTCTTTTATTTTTACCTAACTTTTTTAAACCCCCCCTCCTTTTCATTTTTTCCCTTTTTTTCTTCTTTTTTCTTCTTCTAAATCCGTATTTTTTTCTACTACTTTAAATATTTCTTTTGACACTTTCTTTTCTTCCTCTTCTCTCAAATTTTTCTTGGGCAGCACTTTTTCCTTCAAACCAAAAATGATGACACATTTCTTTTTGTCCACTGTATCTCTTACTAAATTTTCCTTTTGTTTGATTACTTTGACTACTACTTTGGTCAGATTTTTCTTTTCATTTTCTTGATCTTCAATTATTTGACGTAAGCTTTCTTGGTCTTTTTCTTTTTCCAACTTCCATGTCTTTCTTTCGTCTTTCATTTCCTCTTGTGTCGTGTCTGTGTGTGTGTGTGTGTCTGTGTGTGTGTGTGTGTGTGTGTGTTTGTGTGTGTGTGTGTTTGTGTGTGTGTGCCTACAGAGCCGTTAGGCAGTAACCTCCAGGGGTGGGATGGTAGGCCCTGGAGGTTAACTTGAGGGCTGTGTACCTACCGTATTTTACTGCTTATAAGACTCACTTTTTCCCCCAAAAAATATCCTGAAAATGCCCCAAGCCCCTGTCCACCCAGCAGTGAATGGGTACTGGGTGTTAGCCTAGGGTTTGTGACCCGCCTCCCGGGGTGGTGGCTTCGGCCAACACTACGTGGAGAAGAGGAGGGAGGAGAGGAGCTTGAGATTGAGCTTGAGTTGGGAGTCACCCAGCGGATGCTGTTTTGGACTGAGTGAGTGAGCTTGACGCATATCTTGTCAGCTGATGGTTGTGTAACAGTGTTATACGGCAATAACACTGTCACAATGCCTTCCTCTCTTCTCTCCTGTCACCTCCAGAAACCACAGTACCACACACATTATGGTTAATCACTTATAAAGGAGTATTTTGTGATAAATAAGTAAGGAACGGCAGGGGTGTAAGGTAAGGTGCTACTTATTTTGAGGTGTTACCTATCTTATGCGACACCAGCTGCTCCTGTTGAGAAAAACACAAACAAAAGGGAAAAAACTAAGCAAAACTACATACAAGCTATACTAAGCCTATTATAATACTATACTAAGCAGGAAGGTAGGAAGACGTATCCCGTACGTCTCATATGGGAGGCGGTAGTAGAGTGGTTAGCGTCAAGATATGTGTCAAGCTCGAGCACGAGCTTGACAGATGACCTACAAAGCGATACTAAGCAGAAAAGGTCACAAGAAGAAGAAGAAGTCTCCGAGTGGCGTTCTCGGTGATCCGAGTTCGATCCTTGATGAGGGCTGTAAAATCCACTTAAAATCTTTCTCTGCACCGTTGAGTGGCCTAAGAACACCCACACGCTGCCCATTAACTCTACCTTTGATTGCGAGTGCATCGGAGGACACAGGGAGTGGCATGAGCCTCTAATCACAGGCGTCACTATAGAAATTCTGTGCGCCACCACGGGCAAGGGCCAACCATCACAGCCCTCAAGTTAACCTCCAGGGCCTACCATCCCAACCCTGGAGGTCACTGCCTAACGGCGCCGTAGGTACACACACACACACCTTAAACAAAATAAAAAAAGTACAAAGCAGCGCGAAACTCAGGGATATAATGCGCGAAAGTCGGGATGGTAAGAATTTAGGACTCAGCGCGAAACTCGAGGATCGCGAAACTCGCATAGCGTGAAACTCGGGAGGGTAGTGTACTGTCAAATTGCTTCTCATGTAAAGCTGGGAGAAAGTAAATGGTCAAAACCACTTCATAATCTAATTTTTTTTAGCTTAACTTAAGTTTGGTCCAGCTTTTCCTCCTTTAACCCCTTCACTGCGGCTGGCACAAATACGGTCTTTCAGCTAACTAAGGGTTCACTGCGGCTGGTACATATAGGGTTTCTTATTTTAAACTCCACGCTCAATGATGTAGGTAAATATTCGCTGTGATAGGCTTGTATGGCAACAGTGTCAAGTGTTGCGATATGATAGAACCTCTTTTTCTGCTTGAGTGATTTAGTGTGACTAATAAGGTCAAGCGGTACAGTACGACGTGTTGACGCTGCTGCATCCTCTACTTCAATAGGGAGGCTAAATAGTCAAGATTTTCAACATATTCTTGATGGACATAAAACAGTAGCATGATTGAATGAATGCATGAATGAATGAAGCATTTATGTACCAAAATAAGCTGTGTTGAGTAGTAAGTGGTTTCATTGTGCGTCTGGCAGCACGGTCACGGCCCTGTTGCTGCATTCTGACGCAACTCCTCACTTGGCTGGTAGCCTCCACCAAGACGAAACATAGATTTTCTGGTATAGAATGAGCATCCGATTCATTTAGGCACTTTAAATATGATAAGTAATTATTTTTAATTTTAATTAAACCTGCCCCACAGGGAGGTGGGCCTATTAATTTGATATCAGCAGTGAAGGGGTTAATACAGGAGAACCTCGTTTATCCGGCACCCACGGGGGGGAGCGCATGCCGGATAACTCATTTTGCCGATGTTTTGAGAGTTACTCTTATGGAATCCCCCAAAATCCCTTTTTTTTTTTTTTTTTTTTTTTTTTTTTTTTTTTTTTCTTTTTCCCATGACAAGGAACTGGCCAAGGGCACAACAAAAATGGGTAACACAAAGGCCGCTTAGTTGCCAGTCCCTATAAAGAAGACAGTCAGAGAATAAAATAAAAAAGTGGGGTGAGCCAATTTAGTTCGGGAGGTGTCTTGTTACTCTTCTTTTGAAAAGATGTAAGTCATAGGAAAGTGGAAAAACAGAAACAGGAAGAGAGTTCCAGAGTTTATCAGTGGGGGGAAAAAAAAAAAAAAAAAAAAAAAAAAAAAAAAAAAAAAAAAAAAAAAGCCTGGGTCGATTAGTGCCGTTGTTTTGAGGCTGCCGTTGTTTTGAGGCTGCCGTTGTTTTAAATGCCGGTTAAACGAGGTTCTCCTGTATAAGGAAAGAAAGCTCTGACTGAGCTTTCTCTGTAATAGCCTTTGCTATTGCTGCTTCTGCTTTGGCCGTCTCTGCCCTCCTCTTTGCTGTGCATTGAGCAGTTCTTCCTCAAGTATTTATTGCTCGAGTTTCCTCCTCTTCCTCAGGTGCTCGGCCCGACCTTCGTCTACCAGAAAGACAGAACAGGAGGAAGGTTCAGAAGCTTGGGATGGTGGTTTAACATGTGTTGACTTCAGCAGTGGGGGAGCACCTGCTTCCAGCTTCTGTTGTGATGGAAGTGCCATCATCCACCTGACTGTTGATGATGAATGGTAGCAGGTTGAGAATACAAGCAATTTAGAGTAGACTCACTAAAAATAAAGTTGAAAAATTGAATAAGTCTTTACTTATTAGGCCATGGAGCAATATCTACATGACTCAATTAAGCAGGATATTATTAAAAAGACTGTGGAAGCTTACTGAGAAGAAATTGAACAAAACATAATAATTTCAAGAAATAGGTTAACATATGTTTAGGATAGGTTTGAGTTAGGTTTTGTTGTGTTATTTATGTTGAATAAGCAAATGCTGCTGGTATGCAATTGCCCGTCTGGTTGTTGGCTGCCACTCCTCACAATATTTACCGAAAAATTCAATACCAAAGAACATGAAAACTTAACACTAGAACATTTAATTAAATGGTAACTATCCAGAAAAAACACCATATTCACTTTGATGGACGAAATTATTTGTTTCTGGTGAGTTTTGATGTGTTTTGAATTAGCCTGCTAACCGTTTCTGTTACAAATCCTTAGTTTTTTTGGGGTAATTATGGTAATAACATACTTGGCGGAGCGGTACGGGGCATACCTCTATCCGCTATGGACCCACGCCGCGTGCTGTCCCACCCTGCCATAAGACTACATTTTTTCGTTATAATTTTTAACAGTAACCATTGGTGATTAAACAAATTTAACCTAACCTGCCAGCGGCTGGCACATACTTAATGGGAGGCGATGCCTTTAACTTAGAAGGTGCCATTAACTTTTTTCTGATCCCCATGATTTTTGTTGTGTATGCATATTATAATCTGAAACATCGAATCCCCAAGTTTCATTTCAATACACATTAGTTTAGGAGAAGAAAAAAATGTATACGCACTGAAAATGTAAAAAATGGCTTCGGTATTGTTTGAAATTTCTCAATTGATTTTCAACCAAATGCTTTGAAAATAATTTACCATACAATACATACATATTGCTTTCTTTTTACAGAGATAGATTTTTGATAAGACAATCCATATGAAAATACGAGACAATTTTTTTCATGACAAAAAAAAATCCAGTTTTTGTTTGAAGAAAAAAAATTACCAGGAAATGAATTATCTTTTTTTAAATGTATCTTTGTAAAAAAATATCCTTGCTTTCCTTTTTCCAAAGATACCTTTACATCTACATTATCTTGTAAATTAACAGAGATATTTCGCTCTAAATGTAGAAAACTTAAGTTTCGAGATATGAGCCGTTTTCTTCCAAAAAGTGTGTATCATTGTGTTTATAGGCTTTTTTTGGTATAACTTTACACATAATGGGATAAAAAAGACTATCAAAATCAAACCAGTGTTTATCATCATATCCAGGGCTGGGAGGCGATAAGGGGGCGTGTAGTGGTGATTGATCTGGTGCCACCAGTGACTCATCTTCCTTGCTGCCTCTAGCTGTGCAAGCTTTGCCTTTGAATGGCAACCCATTGTTTTCAAATATTTGGAAGGGCAGAAGAAGCCGAGAAAATGTGACGAGATGCTGGACAGCTGAGCATAGATACTGTCCCTTTGACGTCTCAGCAGACTGTCTGAGTTGACGACAACGTTGACAAGGCGTAGCAGGCTCTCTCGTCAACACCTCGGCAGCAGTGTTACCATATGGATGTCCACAATGATACATTGATACCACAAAATCACGAAAAACAAGTAAAAAATGCTTCAAAATGCTGAGTTTCTAAAAGACACGTAGACTAGCTCGCGGCGAGGCATTTAAAACCCTTTAAATAAGTGTAAACAAAGGCGATTTAAACATATAAGGAATTATGGTATCAACTTCCCCTTTTCACAGAAAACTCCAGACATTTCAAGGGTAACAACGGTGTTAGTAACTCAATTTTGAGTTCTGGGTCAAAAATTCATATAATTTTGTCATCAATCAATCATTGGGGTATACGGCGGGGAGCGCGTCACCTCGCCCACCCTACGACGCCACTCCCAGGAGTCACCACACGCGAGTCCCCATGCAGGCTCCTTTCCCATACCAAGCAGCTCTCGACAAGAAACATCAACTTGCCCCAGCCACGAGCCTTATGGGCGCCCCCTTGGCCTCCTCCACGCTGGATTGTCTCTTAAGGCCCCCATCCACAGTATGATTGGTCGTACGATCTGATCCGACAGACCTGATCCGATGGATATCCTACCACCCACTAACGATCCGACCGCACCTCAAGACCAGTTCAGTTGGTGATAGAAAGGGTGGAGAGCGGTTCCCATGATGGGTCTATGCAACGAGGATCGAATTACTTTTAATGGAATCTGATACCACAACTGAGGAGCGTAAACATCATCCGCGTTCACACCAAATTTCACAGAGGCAGTTATTTTCTTAATATATTTCCGAAACACGCTTCTCATATAGTTTTTTTTTTTTATAACTGTTTCAACATTAGCCTCACTGTCGCTCACTGTCGCTCCTTGAGGTTCTCTACCAATACTTCATAAGTTGCATTTTTCTTATATTTATCCATTTACTCTTTGCTTTTTATTTCCCACAAACATTCAGTTTCTATATAATGGACCCATTTACTCTACTTGAGGTAAGGATTGATTTGACATCTTCAAGCCTCATATAGTTGGGCAGTGATGTTGATTTTTCTATGTGAACAGTATTTTTGATGATACAGCCAATTTAAGTACAGGAAAATGTATACGCTCTAAAACGACTGGCGCCATGTTGTGACGTCACTAGCTTAGACAACAGAGCAAAACAGCTGTAAAGCGGCCGCTACTATTATGTACTACCTACTAATACACCAACTTGCATTACCCCTACTACCGCAAGATGACCAGTAATCCTCCTTCAAGTGATGTAGTAGGTATTCACTGTGTTTGTGAATATGTAAGTTGTAGTTTAAAAAGGAAAAAAGTGGATGCAATAATGGCCCGTCACTGAAAAGTGAGACTTCTGGGATCGGCTTTCCTTTAGGGGTTAAATAACCTGCAATGACATGTAAAGCTAACAGATAGACGAACTCATAGAGGAACAGGTAAAATTATGGCTTTCTTTCCCCCCATAAGCAAAACATACCCCTTCGTCACTATCCCCACTACAAACCTTTCTAACCAAAATTTTTCTACCTGTTCCTCTAGATTGTCTATCTTCTAGCTGTACATGTCATTGCGGGTTCATTTAACCCCCTAAAAGGGAAGCCGCCCCGAATCTCACTTGTCTGGTGTCACGGGCCACTTTGCTCTGTCATCCCTTTTTTTTCCTTTAAACTACAACTTACTATTCACAAAACACAGGAATACCTCTACATCACTTAAAGGGGGATTACGGCCCTTTTGCGGTAGTAGGGTAATGCAAGTTAGTTGGTTGTAAAATAAAACTATAATTTTGCGGTTTGCTGAGCCAAAAAGCCGATCGCTGATCAGGCGAGATCTGAGTCTGCTTTTACTACTCACAACCAATCACAGCGCTTCCCCGTTTGTGAATTTTGGCCCCCAAAAAAGGGCCCATATATTTCTTTTTATGGTGCTTTCTCGCAAAAAGAATATAGTACAGTGTATGACCATATTGCCCCCAAAGCTTTAAAAAATCTCCGTGTTTTAGGTGTGGTAAATGGGTCCTTTTGGATAATTCTGCCCAAAATCTTCTCTTTAAAAGAAAAAATTTAAATTTTTTGGGTTCCTCTCGCGACGCTGTCGGGGGAACGAGGGCTACCCTCCACGCCACTCAGGGTGCGACCCGGGTCTGAACCGGATGTCTGTGGGTCTAAAACCCAAAAACACTGCTTGGTCCCCACCGACCAGCTGTCAGTCGGTGGACAGCCCCAAAATCACCCCCACTCACGATCCAATCTGGTCAGATCCAACCAGATTTTCCGATGGTCGTAAAACCAGATCGCACCGTGATGGGGCCTTTACAGATAAAACTCGATGGGAAGGGTGGGCTTCAGGGTAGCGTGCCAATGCCCATATACCCAAAAAGTTGGCGCTGACGGACTATGGGGGAAATAGGCCTCGATTTAGTCTCACGGTGCAATCGCTGATTTGAAGAAATATCCCAGCGATACCCCATGTTCGCGAAGACACTTATTACCAAAAAGGCTTTGATTCTCTCTTAAAGTCACTATTTGTGTCCAGTCTCACAACCATGGGTAAACAGGGTCACAACGATTTAAAGATCCAGATCTTTGTCCTCCTGAAAGGGTACCAACAACGCCATAAGTTTATGCATGACTTAATAAATTTTATGTTGGTATGAAAAAAAAAGCCCTGATTTTTTGGGATTACGAGTCCGTCTGTGTTGCCTAAAGTGGCGGGGCTGCCCAAAAAGGGTTTTTGGCGGGCCTTATACGGCCCGCGGGCCGGCTTCCCCTCCCCTGCCTTAGTATTTAAATACGAAAATAGATATAAATACACACAAACCTCTTTTTTCCCCGGCTAATAGGGGGAGCACGGGTCCGGGAACCGAAAAAAGTCCGGGAAGCGCAACAAACCGATACCATTCCCACCCCCGATGTTTTCCTACTCTAGTATATACTGTCTGGAAACCGCTAATATCACTACCCCGCCCCCCGGGGATTTTTAGTCCGTGAGCAGCTGCCCCTGGCGGCAGGCAGCAAAAAGTTTTTTATATCTAAAGAACGTTCCTGCCCAGGGCGGGGGGGGTCGGGAAAAAACGGAGGCTTCAGGTGAACCGTATGCCCCGTGTGCCCAAATTAAAACTAACCGCTAGCTGCTGCCAGCGGGCGGGAGGCAGCAGAAAGTTTAAATATTCAAGAGACTTTCCTGCACTAGAGGCAGTGGGCGTCAGGGGCTAAGGGAGGCTGTGCAGTGAACCGTAGGTCGGTCCCCTGAAAAACAATACGACCCGCTGGGCATGCTCCCCCTGGGGGGGCAGAAGAAAGTGTTAAATAGTCCAAGAACGTTCCTGCCCAGGGCGTGGGGTTCGGGGGACTAACGGAGGCGGTGGGGGGGAACCGTGAGTTCGTGTCCAAAAATGTAAACATACGACCGCTGAGCTGCTGCCACCCTGGGGGGGACAGCAAAATTTCAATATCTAGAATGTTCCGCACCAGGGCTATTCAGGGCTGCGGAGGCTTTCGGGGGGGTTTGAACGTATTTTCTTGCCCAAATGAAACAATCGAGCTAGCATGCTGCCCCCTGGGGGGACACAAAAGTTAAATGTCAAATTTTCCTTCACCAGGGGCGGGGGGGTCCAACTACGGGGCTGCAGGTGAACAGTGAGTGCCCCGTTGCCCAAATGTAAAAATAACACCGCTGAGCATGCTGCCCCCTGGCCGGAGCGTGGCACTGACCAGGGGTGACAGGAACCTCGGACCGCCGGAAAAATTTTTTGTCAATTTCAACGGGACCCAGGCTTTTCCCAAACATAAAAAAAAAAAAAAAAAAAAAAAAAAAAAATCCGGGACTCATGAATATCCCTGGACCTGGGATTTTGCCCCGGCAAATCCTTTCCGGGAAATGGAGGTCCGGGAAATCGAGGTTTGTGTTATACTATTGGGTATTATATACAAATGGTTTTAAATCTAAGGGCCCCTAGACCGGCCTGGCAAATTCGCGAAACCGCTTACAGCAAGGCCTATAGATGTGAAAACTCCATCAAAAAAATAAAATATGTAAATTATCTGTATTTCATGTTATATGCTTTTTTTTAATTAAACTTATTTTCTCTTATAGTTATAGATATGCTAAACATATCCTGTATATTAATTTCTGTAGAACATCAATTAAAAAAATATAAAAAAAAAATTTAATAAAATAAATCTGATTTAAATCAAATAAATCGGTTTTTTTTAGATTTTTTTTTTATAAAAAAAAATCAACAAACCGGGATTCTGGGATTTTCAGGGTATTTTTGGGGGGAAAAGTAACAAAATAAGAATTTTACGTGTTTTCATCCCGATTTTTTGCGATCCTCGATTTTAGCGGTAAGCCTTGTGAAAAAAGCAACGCCAAACTCGGGAGGGTACTGTATTTTTGTTACATCACTTTCATTTTATTTTTTGCATTATTTTTTCTAAACCCCCCTTTTCCTTTTAGTCTTTTTTCTGTTATACCATTTTCTCACTCTTTCGTTCAGACCCTCCAAAAAACGTTGCGGGATCGGGTAAAAGGTTGTATTTCCTAGTTGTAAATACAGGAAAAACTATGCTCGTACGTCCCTGTCTCCAATCTACTATTATCCGTTTTGCCTTTTTAAATCCTGAATACTTCTTGCTTAATCACTTTTGCATCAAGGTTGTTCCCGGCTTTATGCTTTTATAGGGAACTTATTTTTTTATTCCCCCTTGTGTTGTCCTTTCAATTTTTTCTCATGACCTCTTGTCTTTTGTCTCCCAAACAAAAAGATAATTTCTATCAATTTTTTTTCCAGAAACCCCTTGATGCTCTATACACTCATAAAAAACTCCCCTTTCTCTTCTTTTTTTCAAGTGTTGGGGGTTTTTATCTTGAAATCTTTTTTCATATTTAAAACTCTCCCTTGCAGCCATTTTTCTGGCTGCTCTTTTATTCTCTCAAACTTCCCTTTAAACCTTCTTTTTATGTGGTGACCAAAATCACTGCCGAAAAATTCCAACCTTGGGGCGAATCAGAATGTTTATCAATTTCTTGATCATCTCTTCATCCCAAAATTTGAAACCATTTTTATATTCCTCAGCAACTGGTATTATCTCCTGTATCTTGTTTATAAGCTTCTCTGGGGACAAAAAGTCCTTAAACCAACTCCCAGATCTTTTCGCCTTTGTTTTGATTATCCTTCGTTTCCCCCCCGAATACTTTCCTCTTGTCTCTTTTTGGGGTCTGGGGGCCCTTTCCTCACTTTACACTTTTTGGCATTAAACTCCATTTCCCATTTTGACTCCAAACTGAAAATCTTATCTAATCCTTTTTAAATCCTCACGTCCTCTTTACTTTCTACTTTTCTTAGTAATTTAGCATCATCAGCGAATAAACTCATATTTAACTCTTACCCTTCTCCCTACTTTACATTGACCAAGAACACACTGGGCCAAAACTGATCCTTGGAACTCCACTTATCCCCACCTTCGACTTTTTTAAACTTTTTTTCTGTTCTCATCTCTCTGTTGCCAAAATCTTCCATCCATTTCAGCAAAACCACCCTTCAATCCTCCTCATGTTCTACTTTTTAGCGTCTCTTATGAGGTACCTTGTCAAATGCCTTTTTTAGGGCCAAATAAAAGCAAACACCCATCCTTCTCTTTCCTGGTCACATCGAACCTCTCGATAAAACTCCATAATTTTTTTGTACAACATTCCTCCCCTTTAAAACCAAACTGGCCCCTCAGTGTGTTTGTCTCTTCCAAATATTTTCAACCATCTGTCCTTCAAAATTTTTTTAAAAAACATTTTTTTCCACTACCTTTTTAATGATCTGGCCTGTAATTTTGGGGGTTCTTTTTTTGTCCCCTCCTTTGTGTTGGCACAATATTTTTCTCTTTTTCCCAAACAAGCGGGACTCGCTCTCCTTGAGTGAACTCTCAATTACCTATTTAATTATCCCCGCTAGTTGGTTTCTGCCTCTTTCTAATCCGTTCGACACTCCCTCTGGACCCGGGCTTTTTCCTCTTGTTTCCATTGCCCTTTTTACTTCTATTTCGCTACTTTTAGGGCTTCCATTTTATTTTTTTTTTGCCATTAATTTTTTTTTGTTTTAAAAACACTTTTCCCTTTAAATACAGTCTGTAAGCACTTATTCATAAAACCCCGGCCTGTTGTAAGCACTTCATCACTATCCTTCTACCTTCAGCTTATCTTCCTTCCTTGTTTTTTTATTTTTCCCTTAATATTCAAAAAGTTTCGGTTCATTCTTCATTTTTCTATTATTTCCTCTCATGTTCTTTCTTCTCCCCTTTCGGGTTTTACATATTCTTCTGTTGTTTTGTACTCCCCCCAAAGGTTTTTGGGCCCACCTTTTTTTTTTCCCCTATTCCCTGTTTTTTTCTTTTCTAGTCTTGCTAATTCCCCATTTTTTGTTAAACCATTCATTTTTTTTTCTTTTCTTTTTGATAACTATCCTTGGAACATAACTATTTTTTCCTTCGGGTAAAATTTGGATGAACCACCCATTTTTTTCTGGGTACTTGTTGTGATGGAAATTACTCCCGTCTGTCTCTCCGAGAATGTTCTTAAAACCGTCAAAATCTGCTTTTCCATAATTTTTATCTTCCTTTTTTATTTTCTTTTTTTCCCCCCCCTCCTTTTTGCTTCATTTTTTTCAAATTCAAAGTAACATGGTCGCTCTTTCCAAGTGGGACTGAAAATCATTTTACTAATTACTTTCCGTTCTTTCGTAATAGTGGGGGTCTAGTCTTGTGGTTCTTCGCTACCTCGAATCTTGTGTTCTCTTTAATCCCCTGAGTCGATGTTATTCTTACCAAACCAAAAAAAAATAACCAAAACCCAAAAAGATTTTTCTCCTCCTTCAGTATACCCATTCTTCCCCGCAAACTTCTTTGCAGTTAAAATCTCCCATCAAAATTTGTTCTCCATTTTCCCATCGTTTCTTTAAAAAATTTGCTTTTTCTCTTATCTGTCTCCGTACTCTTCTCCCCCCCAGGAATTTTCTTAGGGGGAACGTATACGATTCTAAAATCTCTTATTCTTCCTTTTTTCATCACCAACTCACCTTCAACACCTCGGCCTTCCTTCTCCTTTCTCCACTTTCCTACTACCACATCCTTCCTTGTTAACACCATTCACCACCTCCCTTTTTCTGGTTTCGTTTTTCCTCCAACATTATATTTACCCTCCCCAACTGGGCAACCCAGAATCACTCACTTCATTTTCTACTAACAATATTTCTGGGTTTCTTGGGTCCAGGTAATCGTTTATTTTGTTAATGTTGCTCTACCCCCTTTATATTTGGGTTTGTACCTCCCTCCTATTTATTTTCCTTTGGGCTTCTTCTCTTACTCTTTCTCTTTCTCTTTTATAACCACTTCTCGTTTTTGGTCTAAAACTCTCCAATAAATTTTGTTTTTTTTCCCCTTCCGTCCCCAGTTCGTATTTTTTCTTTGGCTTCTTTTAACAGTACATTCAATGGCTCTTTCTTCCTCATTCATATCTTTTCTTATCCATTTTTCTGTACAGGGAGGTCCCGTTATACGGGCATTCGTATACGAGAATCCGTGTACGGATGTGTAAATTAGGGTCCTTTTTTTTAATACGGATCGAAAATCCAATGATACGCATTCAACTGGTATGATAAAAATATCAAGTACAAAAAAAGCGCGCCCAAACCACTCCCCGGGCTGGACAAAGGGGATTTGTTGACCCCATGGGTCACCCCTACAGCCTTTACCTGAAGGGTAATTTAAGCATATGGCGCGCCTGACATTTTGGGGTAAATTGCATGTGCGGCCCCAACCTTGGGGCTGCAGTCAGGTCACCCCTAGCAAGGCATGACCTGAAGGGTAATTAAGTATATGGTGCGGCCTGACATTTAGGGGTAATTAGCAGGTGTGCGGCCCCAACCTTGGGACCGCAGTCAGGTCACCCCTTACAAGGCGTGCCCTTTGAAGGGTAATTAAGCATATGGCGCGGCCTGACCTTTGGGGGTTTAATTTTTGCAGGTGTGCGTCCCCAACCTTGGGACCGCTACACTACCTTCTCTTGTATCACACGGCGGTCCCTACATTACAACGTCTTTTTTGCTTGTTATGCATGTTTAGTTTAATTAATGTGCATTATGTTATTTTGTGTGCTATTTTCTCTTTCAGAATGCTTTTTCTACAGAATAGGTAGTACAGGTGGGTAATATAGACGCTGCGTATTTGTTGTGTTTGCTATAGTTTATTTTAGCTAGAAAAACATGTTTTTTTTTTTTTTTTTTTTTTTTTCCAATTGACGGGGCCTGGAACCAAACCTATATTTTACCATTAGTTATGTGTTTCGTTATACGAGTTTTTCGCTTTACGAGTATGCCAGGTGGAACCTAACTGCTCGTATCTTCGGGACCTCCCTGTATTCTTCTGTCTTTGCCAGTTTCCATGCCTTAGACAATATATCTAGTGCTGTATTTTGGGGACCTAAACTTAACTTTAAAGGGGGCGGGCCCCTCCCCTCTTCATATTTTCCTACCGTGTATTTCTTCTATTTCTTCTACCTCCGATTTTTCTTTACTACTTTAAAAATTTCTTTTGACACTTTTTTTTCTTCCTCTTCTCTCAAGTTTTTCTTGGGCAGCACTTCTCCTTCAAAAACCCAAAAAAGATGGACACATTTCTTTTTGTCTATTGTATCTCTTACTAGATTCTCCTTTTTTTTTTGATTACTTTTACTACATTTTTGGTCAGAAATTTTCTTTTTCCATTTTCTTTATCTTCTATTATCTGTCGTAAGTTGTCTTGTTCTTTTCCTGTTCTATCTTCCTGTTTTCTTCATCTTTCATTTCCTCTTTTGTTATTTCCATTTCTTGTGTACAGAGTATATTTCAGCATGCATTTGCTCAACCTTTTCATCGTCCTGCTTTCCGTTTAGTTCGTCCACTCTATTTTTCAAAATAGAATTATCTTTTTCGAAAACACTTTTTTTTCCATCTTCTCAAGTTTATCCATTAATTATGTACAATGTTTTCCAACATTACAACTCTTTCTTTGGTTCGCTTTCAGCCCCAATATGTCATTTCTTGCTGTTGAAGCCTGGAATGGGGTCCCAGCTGGCCCCGCTGATCCGCCATTTTGTTTATCTTGTTTAAATTTTATTTCACTTCCACTACTTATCACTTTTTTTAGGTAAATCGTTTGGGGACGGGACATTTAAACTCCATAGGCCTAACCTATAGGTACTTAAGGTTTTCAGCTTTTCTTGCGGGTTGGTGGTCCCTGCATTCACCCAGCACGTCCAATTGTTTGGGAGCCTTCCTCCTCCGGCCGCCTTCTGTGAACACTGTGGTGTGTGATTATGTGCAGTGCAGTCTTCTATGATATGTTTGATAGTGTGAGGTGCTGTGTTGCATCCAGGACAGGCATCCACTATGGACCCATCCAGTTTTTTTATAGGCTAGAAGAGCTGGGTGGCATCCACACCGCAGCCTGGCCAGTGTGAACTCTGTCCCACGGGGAAAGAAGGACACGGAATGGTGGATGTGTGGGGTGTGTGCTTTCAGCTGAGTGTTGTCCTTGAGTAACTGGATGAGAGTGGTGGGAGATCTGGGTATGAATATGCCTCTAGAGGCAATGTTAGCAATGTAAATGAGTTTGATTTTTGAGGAAACTCAGTTCCATGGAAAGCTATGGTACAGTGGGCCTATTTTCCACCTTTGTAATAATAAGTTCCTATCAATGTACTCTCAAATTAGACCATCTATTAACGATGATAAAATAGAGATCTAGATAGGCAAAATTCAAAGGCAAAGATATTTTTCTAGTAGGTTTTGGTACCCATGTTTTGAGTTGCATGGATATTACAAATTGTTATGTTCTTCCTTTTCAGGAATTATATACCATGATGCACGGAAGGCGCCTCACCCTAGGCATCTTTGTCCTTTTGCTGGTAGACATAATATGGGTGGCATCTTCGGAGCTATCAGAGGTGAATAGTAACTTTTTTTATCATTAGAATAAGGAGTAAGAGATGGTTTCAATTTGCTGTTATTCGGCAAATTGCGATTAATGTCAAGATTTTATGACATGTACCATACAGCAGTGTTCTTCAAACTTTTTTCATCGCGACCCAGTTTGATTGTATGCATTACATTCAAGACCCTATTATAACGTCTGTAGCTGCTTTCTCTTGCCGATGTGATTAATTTTTTACAATTACGTACATAATATGCATATAAATCTGCATACATACATACATGCATCTATGCATTCAAAATACTTGCATATGTTTGAGTGTGCCAATGTAAATTTTATCTATTAAAAGTATTTTAAAAATATGTAGAAGTGTTCTGTAAATCGTAACTACGTAAGTAGAGAAAAATAGTATTAATTGATTGACAAGTGAAAATTATGCGTACAGGTCCTGCCTTCTCCCATCAGCATTATCTCTCTCTCTCTTTCTCTCTCTCTCTTATTAATGCCTTTCACATATTGATTATATAATTATCAGTTTACGATGTGGTGACCCACTGAGCAAAGGCTTGCGACCCAGTATTGGGTCACGACCCGTACTTTGAAGAACCCTGCCATACAGTATAGCATGATTTACTCAAGAAAAAATAATTGCTCATGTCAAAAACTCTGATATCTGAATTTTTAGATAAGCCATTTATCATCTATCTATAATTTATAAGCCATTATTTATCTTTTGAAGAGTCATAATACCAGAACTGGAATTACCGTAAATTGCGTCGTACAAGTCGACCTCAAGATTATTAGCTCAGATTACGGGTTAGGCCTATACTTGCCGTATAAGTCTGCCTCAAAAATACAGTAGGCTACTGGTAGGCCAAAGCTTAAATGTGGATAGGCTATGGTACGATATACGATAACCTGTTGCAAAAACACATGACACCACAACACTTATATGAAGTATGAATCTTTACTGTAGGTCCGCCTCTTGTTTTCACTTGAAAAACACCATAGTCCCCTGATAGTACTGCTACATACTGTTTATTATAGTAAAACACGGTAGTATAACTGGACTGCACTTACCGGTGCCCATACACCATTTGCATATGTGAGAAAAAAAACAGCCCGTGGCGCCACTAACCCCACACGGCTATGAAACTATGGGTCCGTTACACTGCCGACACTCAGCTTAATGACCCTTATACACTGAACAGGCTAACAAGGCTTACTAAACCTCCGGAGGCTCACCGGAGTGGGCATATTGTAGTTGTCTGACTGGCCGCTTGGGTTAAGTGGCATTCCCGTCAGTGTTTATCATCAGCTGTTTCCATCAGCTGTTGGAAACAGCTGTATTCAATACCCACACGTTATCCATGCGCCGTATAAGTTGACCCCTAGTTTTGGAGAGATTTTTTCAGGCTCAAAAAGTCGACTTGTACTCCGCCATTTATGGTACTTACTGCTTACTACCTTTTTGTTTATAACATCATTTGTTTAGAAAAATATCACCATTTTGTTGGGTAACTGTGAGAATTATCCATGCTCTAACATGTTACCAGCATTTATACTCGCTGGTCATTGTGTATACAGTAAGACCTCCGTAAGTCAGAATTTGTTATGTCGGAATTACAGATAAGTCGTAATGGCTAGCAAATATTCATACATTAAATAATTTCCATTTTTGGAAAAAAGAAGATATTTTTTAGTGTTTTCAGGTGTTTGTGTGACTTGGTATCCTGCTTTAATATGTATGCTCCTGCACCCAAGGCTTCTAATAGCAGGAAAGGGATGAAACTGAAGACTCTAAGTCTGCAAGATAAGTTGCGACTCATTGCCAAAATTGATGAAGGAGCCTTCATGCGGGCGGTTTCATCCAGGTCATCATCCAGTACAGAAGAGCTCTGGCTCCAAACTTTTCCAAAGTTTTGCCCAGATTTCACTAGCGATAGTGATTCCACTGACAGATTTTTCAGAAAACTTTGGAGGTGAACCATGGTCAAGTAGCCAGATGACGTGAAGTAACAATCAACGCAATATATGGCTTACACTGTACAAGTGCATACACCTACACAGTGCAAAAGGTTATGCTGGTGGAAAAGAAATGCATATAGTAGCATGGAAAATACTGTGTATGGACACCATATTTATTCTGTATCAATCAATCATTGGGGGCATACGCCGAGGAGCGCGTCTCTTCGCCCACCCTACGACACCATTCCTGGGGGTCACCACGTGCGAATCCCCATGCAGGCTCCCTTCCCTTACCAAGCAACTCTCGACAGGAAACATCAACTTGCCCCAGCCACGAGCCTTATGGCTTCTCCATGCCGGATTGTCTCTTACAGATACAACCCGGTGCGAAGGATCAGTTTCAGGGTAGCGTGTCTCATGCCCATATATCCGAAGTTGGCGCTGACAAACTATGCAGGTAATAGGCCTCGATTCAGTCTCACGGTGCAATCGTTGATTTGACACGTAATCATTCCAGCGATACCCATTCATTATACGAAGACACTTATTACCAAAGGCATCGATTCGCCTCTTCAAGTCGCTATTTAGTGTCCATGTCTCACATCCATAGAGTAAGACAGGGATCACAAGCGACTTGAAAATCCGGATCTTTGTCTCCTGCCACAGGTATCGACAACGCCAAATACTCATGCTGAGTGAGTCCATAACGCCGTAGGCTATGCCAATCCGCTGTAAGACTTCTTGACGTGACCCGCCGTCATTATGGACTGCGCTACCAAGGTATGTAAAACTTTCCAAGATCTCAAGGTCCTCGCAGCACGCATGAACAGACTACTGTTTCATCTAGTTTTTTCTCTAAGTTCATCTCTTTTCAACTTCAAACACCTGGACCTTGGTCTTGAGCCAGGATACCTCAAGTCCCAAAGGCTTTGCCTCCTCGTGCAGCGCCTCGGAGCCATTACCAGGACCTCCAGCGACTCAGCAAAGATTACTGCATCATCGGCAAAAATAAAATCAGTGATCTTGGTGTTGCTGAAGGATGCTCCACAATCACTTTGATCTAAAACTTTGCCAAATACCCAGTCCATTCAAGTGTTGAAAAGTGATGGGGCAAGGATGCACCCTTGCCTCACTCCTGTATTCACAGGAAAAAAGCTGGATACACCTCCCCCACACTTCACAGCACTCTCAGTCCCAGAGTAGAGGCCAATCATCAAACCAATAGTCCTTGCAGGAATCCCGTGAAGTCTCAGAAGATCCCAGAGTGACTGACGATACACTGAGTCAAATACCTTCTTGAGATCAACATAGGCTGCAAGCATCCCCTGTCTCACGACGGCGTTCCACCAGGACACGAAACGCTAGGGTACGGTCCGTTGTTGACTTAACAGGCGTGAACCCAGACTGCTGAGGTCTCTTATGCTTCAGCAGATGACTGCAGATCCGTGTCAGCAATAGATGGGCAAGCACCTTGTCTGGCACGCTGAGCAGTGTATTTGAGAGATGTACATGAGACATGGCCTCGGGAAAACCGGTGGAAAAATTTGAGGGTCAAAATATAACGGTTTCTCTGAGGATGGTGGAGACAATGGACTACCAAGTCAATGGCGACTCAGGAGAAGGGCTCAGTTACGACAGGTAATGGCTGAAGGGGTACTGGACGTACTCGTTTCCTTAGCTGACATGAGCTGAACACTTGTCGCAGGAACGACAGTATGTAATCCCTGATGTCCGCGCACATCCCGGACCATAAAAGTTTTGGGAGATTTTCATCTGGGTCTTACGGTGGGAGAAATGACCAGCCAAAGGACCTTCGTGAGCCACACAAAGGATGACACGTAGGATGGCACTCAGTGGGGACAATCAAGAATATATTATGTACCTTTTGTGGGTGAACCGAGGAGAGACATATCCGGTACAGGAGGCCGTCTACATGTATAAACTTGTAGGTGGCACCATCCCGTGCATTCTCTAACTTCACGAGTAGTAGTCATGGTAAGTACCGTATTTGCCGGCGCATAAGATGCACCTCCGCATAAGACGCACCCCTATTTTACAAGGGGTTTTGAGAAGAAAAATATTGGTGTTTTTGATTGGGAAAAAAAAAATCGTAAATTTATCATAAGTAAAAAAAAAAAAAAGGATTTGTAGGGGAAAGCAAATGATTATGAGCATGTACCTAAATACAATATTCACTCTGCAGTGAATGTGAATGAAAAATTATACTAGTTAAAATGTAAAGGGAATGACAGGGTAACCAAAATCGGTCATAATATATTGCAGGATGCCTCCACGAATTGATATTCTAATATTTTGCTACCTATGACATATAGCTTAGATTTAATGTTGTAGGTATGCCTTTGTTGCTTTTCTGCTTATGTGTTTAGATTTTGTGGAAAATTTGCAGTATAGATATTGGTATTATTTTGGTAGTGGGCTTTCACAAGTCCTAGGACTCTTACCTACATCATCGTGTAGCTTTCTTCATTCTGAGTATTTTGAGCCCCATTTCCCATGGCGCAATTGAATAATAATGGCATTACACGTACTACCGAAAACCTACCGTTATTTCAGCCAGAAGGTTAAGTTAGGTTAAATCAGATTAGGCTAGGTTAGAGGTGGGGTTTGGTTTAGTAACAGATGATACAGAGAAAAAACGAATATTACCTATAATATGGCAGTGTGAAACGTAGCAATGTTTGCGGGGCAGACCTGGAGGGGCAGGTTGCCCCCCCCACACACACATGTAAACATACATTGAATTCCGACAAAAACGAGAGCCAGATTAATTCAAAACACCCCAAAACTATTCAGGATGACTAAGTTTCGGCCTCGAAATCGGTGGTTGCCCAATAACAAAAATTTACGTAGATATTTAGGTAACACTGTAAGGTAGCCATCTCTTCCTTCTTGTTATTGTTGAAGGGCAGCGTTGTCGGGATTGACGATATTTGCCCTGGTTTACACCTATGAATCTATCACAGTCGCGAGGGTTGATTAGTCTTCTTCAGGAAGGTACAGTTGAAGGCTGGTTCACACTCTGAAATCACGGCAGCGTTCTGTCAGCCGTGCCTTGTATTCACACTATTCGTCACGGTTCCATCATTTTCAGCAGTTCCTGCTCACCCTCTAAGCAGGCATGGTGCCTCAGAGGCTATGGTTGAAGAAATTTGCATTAATAGCACTTCTGTTGGATGAAGAAGAGGAGTTGAACTCTAACAGATATTGTTTTGGGTACATAAAGCCTTGAGAAAACGACAATTATCAGCACGGCACAGTCTCATTACGTTAAAATATTCTTCCCCAGAAACCGTTACGTGACAGGACGGCACGTGATGTATTGGAGCCGTGGCGGCGGCGCACCGTTTAGTGTAACACATCTATTTGTTTGAATGTAAGAAATTCTAAGGATGTGATGAGATGGTGCCGTGTCACCATGATTTTATGGTGTGATTCGGCCTTGAGGCGGACGCTGTGGCGCCGTGATGGGTCTTGGTCTTGGTGTACGGTGTGGAAGACTTTTGTCCCGTCTACAGGTATCGTTGCGGCCTTTTTACTAGCACTCTTTCATACAGTTTCCTTATCCGTAGAGGTACAGGGGTGAGGATTGAGGGGTCGAGGTGGTACAAAGGCCTATGTTGTCTCCTATCCCACCTTGCTTACCACTGTAGCGGCGCTAACACACACACGCACATACACACCTGCATCGGCTTAGGTCACACCCCTATCTGGGCAAATTAAAGGCCCGAGGGTGACCTGACGCTGACCTGACTTGTCCTCGCCGACACAACTGCAACACCAGCCAGGTAATTCAGTCAGGCACAGGACACACAGAGACACACACGCCGCGCACCTCTTGTCCCCACGTTGTACAATGACTCGATGTCAAATACACAACAAAGCCGCGACGCCCTTTCTCCATCCTTGTGTGTATAGACAGACTCCCCAAGATACTACACCACCCTCTCACCGCTCACACTCCTCCTACAAATAAAACTTTAAGACGCTCTTTGTTTCACTATTCCATTTATCAACAATACTCATTCCAGCGAAAATTCCATCACCATTTTCTGCCTCCCTTCTATCATCTCCTTCCAGCTGTTGTGTCAACTTGTATGGCCCGAGTCGAATACGGGTTAAGGCGACATCTAATATGCGGGATGTTTGTCTTTTCCATGGGTGTGGGCAGGAGTCTGAGCGGTAATGACCCATGGTGGGTGCACGGAGGGCGTCGCTGAGTGAGGTATCCCAGGTGAAGCGGCAGACCTGAGATATCAGAAGTTTTACAATGGAGAGCAGCAGTGGGGGGTGGATGATGTTTACATCTGACACGACCATCTTGGCAGCAACAATCGCTATCTTGTTGCCCCAGCTCTTATTTTCTCTTAAACTCCAACCTTTTCTTAGTATTATGCATTACAGTTGATAACACAGTTACAAATTTGTGCTCAGTAAACTACTGCTCAACACAGATCACTCCAGACCCCTTTAGTAATACACCACCGGCTGTTCTGCATTCTCTGCCTGACCTCTCATTCGCTAATATGGCCGCATTAGACGCAGGGTGAACTTTGCATTCCTTTTTAAGGGAAAAAACTGCATCTTATGCGCCGGCAAATACGGTATATACTGCAGTGAAGGACAGGTTTCCTGCAGTCAACGAAACTCATCAGAGGTCACGGACAAAGGATGGAGCTTAGGCAGGACTAGAGGGTAGATCCGTTTAGATTGACCAGCTATGAACTCCACAGCACACACTTGAGTGGTAGAGGACTCGGTGGTAGAGGCTGACATCCAAAAAGGGGACCGTCCTTTGCATTAGATGAGATGGAGTCTCCGGGAGGAGCAGAGTCATCAAGGGGGAGATAATGGATATTGTGGAGGTGAAACATCGGTGGTGGCTTGGTCGCTGTTACTGTGGAGAGAATGGTCATCACAGAGTTGAGAGTCAGGACTATTAGGAACTTGTACACCAGGAATATTTCTAATTAAAGCACTAGCAAATTTAATTGCAGCCCTCACGGCATCTGTCCAGCCAGTGTAAAATGGACACTGTAAGTAACACCTAACAACAGGAAATTCATCGGTACGTCCTAAATAGTCAGCAACTTTTACTTTGCGACAGAGTGGTGGGTCAATGTCTGGCAGGGCCTCTTCAGAAACTATGACACCAGAGCACTTAGTGTCCCTAATGATAGTGGAAGACCATGACCCATTGATTGTCCCCGAAACTGAAAAGTTAGGTACCTTACAAACTTGTAGACAAAATCCAACCTTATAGGGGGCAGCGGCAGTTGTTCCGTCCTTGAATGCTCGAGGATTATGGGGACAGCGTGGTCGTATGTGTCCCGATTCCCCAGAATTGTGACAAGTCATAGGTGAGAGAGTTTGATGCCCAGAAGGTGGAATCCTCAGCAGAGTAGCAGGTTGAGGGGAGGATCTCTTCGCATTGTTGTAGAAGGAGACCTTAGGATAGGTGTTGTGGGCAGATGCCCAGTTGTCCGCTAGTTGTATTGCATCCTTCAGCTGGGCAGGCCTCCTTTCCTTGATAAAGAGGTGAAGTTCAGGTGTTAAGGAAGATAGAAATTGGTCAAAAATTATAAATTGCCTCATATTCTCATACGTCTCGGCCACAGAGGAGGACTAAACCCAAGAATCAAACATCCTTGATAACTGGGTAACGAACTGATGGTAGTTCTGCCCTACTTTAATCCTGGCTGACCTGAAATCCACTCGGTATCCATCTAGAGCTTTACTGAAACTAGTTAGCAATTCTTGCTTAAGTAACTCATAACCCTTAGTGGTGAATGATGGAAGGGACGTGTAGAGATCGGCAGCTTTCCCCATAAAGAGGCAACCCAGATGAACGGCGAAGGTATTTCTTGGTAGTACATACCAGCATCTTGGCCACTCGCTCGAACCTCGTTAAGTAGGTGGCTATGTCCTCTTCATCTTTGTATGATGGTAGACTAGGCTTGGAGACAGGATGAGATGGTAATATGACTGAGGGAATAGAGGTCCCCACCATTGAGTCCGTGATCAATTTTCTGGAACCAATTATTCAATGCAGATTCTGGTAGATAGGGCAAAAAAAAGACATTTTAGCGAGGGTACCTCTCTCAAAAGTGTGGGCCTTCTCCACCTTGGGGGAAAATTTAAAATGGACGCCCAAATTCAATATTGTGAATTAATTTCACTTCTAATTAATTTAGAACATTCGTTTTGGTGTCTAAATCTATGTTTTTAGGATCAAGGATTTCATATATGTCCATGGTAATTATGTATATGCAATACCAGAGGGCGTTTTGAACTATATTTCCCTACATTGGGACTTTTTCCACTCTCCAACATATAACTTGACTAAAACATTTTAAAATGAATTTCAAATTAATGCTAGGCATGTAGCTAATGCCTATACATCTAGTTCACATTGTTACACCAGTGCTAAGCACCTTCATCAAGTCTCCTCTCTGACATGAACAAAAATAATCAGCTTCTCTCAGCCATCAACATGGCTCAAGAATAAATGCAACATAGCTTACACTAAAATCAACAATATTTTCTAAGAGCAAAAGGCTATTTAACATCAATTCAGTTTTTCGAAATCTTATCATCAATTCTTAAGTACCAAAGAGAAGGTAATGTGTGTACAATTTTTGACACAGCTATATCAAACATGAACATACATAAGAACTTAAGAACATAAGAAAATAAGGAAGCTACAAGAGGCCGTGCGACCTACACGAGGTAGTTTCTGTTACTTAAACACTACCTACATCCACCTTTCGTCCCCATCCATGAATTTATCTAGCCTTCTTTTAAAGCTCCCTAATGACTGCACTATCTACCTGTCTACTGAGTCCATTCCAATCATTTACCACCATATTTGTGAACCAGTTTCCCTATTTCTTTTTTTAAATACGCTTTTCCAGCTTGAATCCGTTACTTCTTGTTCTACCCTGATTACTAGCCGTAAGAACTTTTCCTACATCTCCTTTATTGTATCCCTTTATCCACTTAAAAACTTCTATCAGATCGCCCCTTTCTCTACGTCTTTTGAGTGAGTGTAAATTTAATAGTTTCAATCTCTTCTCATAACTAAAGTTACACATCCCATGAATAATTTTGGTCATCCTTCTCTGCACTGATTCTAACAAGGCTATATCCATCCTGTAATATGGAGACCAAAACTGAACCGCATAGTCTATGTGAGGTCTGACTAGAGCCAAATAAAGCTTTAGAATAACCTCAGCACTTCTACTTTTAACACTTCTGGTAATGAATCCTAGCACACTATTAGCTCTATCTAGCTTCAATACATTGTTTCCTAGGTCGGAGGTCGGAGCTCACCCTCACTCCCAGATCTTTTTCACCTTCTGATCTTTTCAGCGATACATTGCGTATGGTGTATCTATTACCAGGCTTTTTTCTACCAACATTCATAATGCTGCACTTATCAATATTAAATTCCATCTGCCACCTGACTCATTTAATTTATCTTAGTCTCCCTGCAATATGTTTACATCAGACTGTGATCTAATAATCCTACCTACCTTAGTATCATCAGCAAACTTGCTGATATCACTGCTAATCCCACTATCCAAGTCGTTGATGTAAATAAAAAATAGTAATGGACCCAAAACAGACCCTTGTGGAACCCCACTTGTCACCTGCCCCCATTCAGATTTAGAACCATTAATTGTAACCCTTTGTTGCCTATCACTTAGCCAAGCTCTGATCCAACGAAGAACCTTCCCATCTATTCCATGAGCCTTAACCTTATTTAAGAGTCTCTTGTGTGGTACCTTAACGAATGCCTTACTAAAGTCCAGGTATATTATATCATAATCCTTATCATTATCTGCTGTCTCATAAACTTTCCTATAAAAACTCAATAAATTGGTGAGACATGACCTACCCTTGGTGAATCCATGTTGTGAATCATTGACCAAACTATGTATTTATAATGGCTCTCTAATGTTTTATGCAATAACAGACTCCAATAATTTACCTACCTTACGTTAGACTAACAGGTCGATAATTTGACATTTGTCCTCTTATCACCCTTCTTAAATATGGGGACTACCAAAGACTACTGTATACTGGACTTGCTACTCGTGCCCCGCGCAACCCGCCATGACCAGTGGAGGCCAGTTTTGCGATTCCTGACATTTTCTAAACATCACCCCCATTTCCCTTCCTGTGGTTTATCAGTATAAATGATATACCGTTATCTTTGCAAATGTTTGTTCTATAATATTATCAAATAAAAATCAGTAAAATACACTAAAGAAATGACATTATGAGAGAGTGAAGAAATATGCATGAACTTAATATGCACTTAAACCTCTTCGCCATTTAATATTTTGCGAGAAAACATTTTAGATGAAACATATCAATAGAAGCGGATTTTCATAAGCTTTCCATTGATATATTTCGTTTTCTGATAAATTAATTAGAACCATACATAAATTAGCATTAACTAAAAGAATAGCATCATCAATCGGATCAGCAAATGAAAAATTGTTCCATGAATACAGTAGACTATGGTTTTTCAGTATTAATGATACACTGTTATCTTCGTAAATGATTGTTCTATAATATTATCAAAAAAAAAACTAAAATACACTAAAGAAATGCCATTATGAGACTGAAGAAATATGCATGAACTTATTAATTCTATTATTAATTAATATTCACTTAAACTTCGTCATTTAATATTTTGCGAGAAGACATTTTACATGCAACATATCAATAGAAGCGGAATTTTATTAGCTTTCCATTGATATATTTCGTTTTCTGATAAATAAATTTGAACCATGCATAAATTAGCGTTAACTAAATAAATAACATCATCAATCAGGTAATTTTCCCGCTTGATGAGGTTATTTATTTAGTTAACGCTAATTTATGTATGGTTCTAATTAATTTATCAGGCAACAAAATATAAGTCATCCATATTTCTTCACTTTCTCATAATGTCATTTCTTTAGTTTATTTTACTGTTTTATATTTGATAATATATAGAAACAAACATTTGCGAAGATAACGGTATATCATTTATACTGATAAACCATAGGAAGGGAAATGGGAGTGATGCTCGAAAATGTCAGGATGCGCAAAACTGGCCTCCACTGGAAATATCCCAAACTGAGTAGCAAGTCCAGTATACAGTAGTCTTTGGGAACTACATTTCCTTTCCTCCACATTAAGGGCACCTCGCCTATATCAACTGACTTCCTAAAAATATGCACTAACGACTCACCAACAACCTCTTTGCATTCTTGAATACTCTGGGATAAACTTCATCGGGTCGTGGTGACTTAAAATTCTTCATTCTATCAATACCCTCTTCTACCATTTCCCTAGTTATCACAATATCTTTGAGTTTCTCATCATCGCTTCCCTTAAACATCTGTTCACTGTCAGGTATCGTCTGTAAATCCCTGAGTAAAAACATTTAAGGTGAGTTAGAAATCCGAAAATATTTTGGAAAAAATTTAAAATACTGAAAAAATCCTGAGGAATGGCAACACCTTTAGTAGTATAATTCTGAAGTTTTAGCGTAAAATTTCTTATGGTTCTGTAGTTATAGATGGTTCCCCCCACCCTATCCCCCTTACTACCCACCCTATATCACACGACATCCTGGAGAGATGTGTCCGTGGACTGACACAGAACGCAAATGAGAGCTTCCACAGCAAGCTGTGGTCACGTGCACAGAAAGTTAAGTTTGTTAGCTTCAAAAGACTATCGTTTGTTGCAGAGTCAGCAATATTAGACCATAACTTCGGTTATCAGAAGGCAAGTCTGCTGAAATCCTTCAAAGTCAACTCGAAGGCACTAAGAAAATCCCTCTCACAACAAGATAAAGAAAGAAGAAGGCACAGCAAAGGCAAGCTACAACCCAAAGCCAAAAAGAAAGAACAAACATTAGGAGACTATACACCTGGTGACTTCTAAGTTCACATAATTTTCCTAGCCAGTGAGGAGTCTGGGCAACTCTGAAGAGATAATAGCTTGCCTTGAGGGAGGGCAGGGGGGGGGACTAGGAGCCTGATTTGCTATAAATACATGTGAATTTCTTATCAAGATGTAAATAATCCAAAAAAACAATGAAGTATACCTGAAATCACTTTATGTTTTGCCATTACAGGTGTGCAATCGAAGGACAAACTTCATCGGCCCGTATCTCAAAACATAAGTTTTCTATGTTCAAAATGACATTTTTCAGCAAGTGTTTGGTTCATTGCATTGAATCAGAAACTAAGAGCAAGAACAATCATTGAACGACCATTACAATTTTTTTTATATCTGAACTGTGATTTTTGTTTGATTTATTTTTGTCAAAAAAATGAAATCTTTTAACAATTTTTTCAAAAAATCATAATAAATCACATTAGGCAAATAACAAAAATACTGAAATGGTGAATTGAACACCACTATGACGTGTCTTACCTATACAAGTTTGAAGAGGGGGGAGCAATAATAACGGAAAAATAGCGCTTTGAAAATTTTGAAAGGGGTGAAAGGGCACGGAAAGGAGGACGGCTAGGAAGGGGCTTGGTGTCTAATATTTATGTACATGTTGTCACTACTTCATAACATGAATGTCACTTTGATTCATGCATATTTAATGTAGATATGGCATACCCAATTCTAGCTGGACGCTCCCCATAAGAAATAATCATAAATTTTACACATATCCTCATCCATACTTACAATCTGACCCTTCCCTATCCTTAATGGTCCCACTAAATCCCTAGTCTTTGTCTTATAGACCTGATAAAAAACTTTAGGGTCAGTCTTTGCCTGGCCAGCGACCTTTATCTCATATTTGTTCTTTGCTGCTCTTGTTAATCTCTTCACTGTCCTCACCATCACGTTATACTGTTCTCTGCTCACCTGTCCAGCCTTACATGTACCTGTAATATTTGTAATAGTTTAATTCTGCTGAATTAATCATTCTCTATATCACTGTAATCATCATCTTCAATATCCCTCATCAGACTTTGGCATCTCCTCCTCAACACCCTGTATTGATTTTTGTAAGTCCTTTGGTAGAGCTGGCTTATTCTACCTCTGGGGTACACATTTTCCATTCTCCAGCCTCCACCCACTGTTCAGTAGGGATAGAATGAGCTCACTTTTATCAAAGTTGAGAAACGGGTAGGACTGATACTTCACTCGCTGCACCTTCAAGTTGTGAGAATCTCTGTCAGGTGGTATTCTTGATATAGACTTCCTTTTGAAATGCTTCCACTTCTGAGCTCTGGCTTCACCAAGTGTTTGGCTGACTTTGTTACCATAGATGTATCAATCAATCAATCATTGGGGGCATACGCCGGGGGGCACATCGCCTCACCCACCCTACGACGCCACTTCCGGAGGTCACTGAAATATCATCATTCTAGGTGAATGTAGACATATAATTGCATTTTAATGGCTATTATTCATATATAGAAGTAAAGATGAAAATACAAGCAAAGAGCTCATCCACGCTTGGCAGCGCGGCCGCGGCAGCAGCAGTGTTGTCATTAATGTAAGACACATGTAGGGCTACCCTCTGAGGAACTTTCATGTGTTGTCAAAAATGTATTACTCCTGTGGAAATTATACTTAATTTGACGTGAAACTCACCTTGCAAAAACCCAAAAACTACTTATACTGAAAGCTTACCCTATTTTTAGTTACTAAACAAGGTACTCATCTGGTACCGGTGTATACTCATCAGTGGTAGATGGGTTGAATGGTTGAAGGCTTGATTATTTTTTATTATTTGCGAGAAGTAGAAGTGGGCCGGTGTGGGGTACTGGTAGCTGGTTGTGTGGTGCACGTGTCTAATGGCGGCGACGGTAACTTTCCAGAGTCCCGTCGGCTGGAGTTAATCCCGGGCGCAATACTCGCTTATAGTGGTGTTATCCCACGTCCTTTTTTCACTAACCGATTGATCGGTTATATTGGTTTACTGGTGTTAGGATGGTGAGCGTGACTACACCTTAAGGCCCGATTCACACTATAGGGATGATCGCGCTCTGCTCACGGTCCGGTCAAATATCATCACATGCAAAGCAACGGAAGCATTCACACTGACGGTAACGGTCTAGGAGCGCTCCTCTGACAATCCATTCAAAAGATATTTTGACCGGAGCGAGAGCGAAGATCAGGAGCACCCTACTTGCATCTCACAGTGGCATAATCAGGATCCTTGTGCTTTTCTTTCATAATGCTACTCATAATGTAACACTGTGTAACAGTGAAGGAATAAATGAAATAAATAAAATGAAATTTTAGGAACAAATGGTGATTTCAAAACCCCTTACCTCTATTATTTTTGAGTCGTGATGAATGATTTTTGGAGTCACATCTTTAAATTTTCTTTATCTTCCCTTTTTAGAAATACACCCCAGTTTTTTTTTGGAGTGATTGTTTCTCTAAATTTGATTTTTTTTTGTTTCCTTTTTAGGTCTTTCTAAATTTTTTATAGTTTTTTTTCAAATTTTCCCAAATTCACCAAAAAATAGCTAAAAAATTTTTATTTTCATCACAATAAGAGGGGGAAAAACAGCGTAGGGGAAATTTTTTTAAATTTTCCCATCTTGCAAGATGGGATGAACCACACTCTCTTTCTTTTCTGACTTTTTTTTCTCTCTCTTTTCTCCAGTCCCAACCCCCTTACCCCAAACTCGGCGGGTGAAAAGTCACACATCCTCCTTAATGATTTTCGTACATCCTTTGCTTTTGAGGGATCCTGGGATATAAAGGGGGAAAGGGAGGGACAGTGAGGGGGAGCGAGAGCGGAGAGAAAACAAAAGCGTGCCCGCCCCTTATAGTGGGAACGGGCCTAATGTGTAAAATCAAGAGCTTTGGAATGATTCCCTGGTCGAAGGTTTTTTGGATAAAGGGTGGGCTCCCCCTACCACTTAGAGCTTTCCAAAATGTATCCTCATACAGGGGAAAGGGTTTCCAAAATTTTTTTTCCTAACAACTTTTAAATTTATTTAACCCCTTCGTTAATTTTTGGTACTAGTTAAAAACCACTAAAAATTATGTTACTATTTTTAAGTATCAAATTTATAAAAATTCAAACAAAATATGAAACATAGTGGAATTTACTCACCTCCCCTGAGGGACTTTGGGCGGGGGACCCCAACCCACCATCCTCCCCGATTAGAAAACCCCGGTTTTAGGGGAAAATTTTCCAAACTCCTTTCCTACCCTTTCCCTTTTCCCATCAACTTTGAAGGGTCCCAGCATATTCTCTGATTTGGTACTTGGGGATTGCAAATATCACCACTGTTTGTTTTTTTAAATCCTTTACTCGTCACAAATCCGGGGGGCCCAAAAAATTTATTCCCCCTTTCTTAAACGTTTTTAAATTTTCTGCAAAACTTAGATTCACCGTTTTCTTTTACCCTTCCCTTCTTTTCGATGCCATAATAATTTTCACTGCACTGATAAGTAATAAGCTTTAAAAAACACTAAAAAAACAGGGGGAAACAGCTTAAACTGGCTTGTAAACATGGCTAGGCGCCCCGGGACTGTCAAAAAAACATGTACACTACCTCCCGAGTTTCACGCTATCCGAGTTTCGCGATCCTCGAGTTTTGCGCTGATTTCCAAAATTTCTTACCCCCCCGACTTTCGTGAATTATCTCCCGAGTTTCGGGCAATTCAAAATTTTTTGTTGTTTGTTGTTTTGTTTATAGTGCCGTTAGGCAGTGACCCCCAAGGGGGGGGAAAAGGGTAGGCCCTGTAATCAAGGGTGTGATGGTTGGCCCTCCCCCTTTGGTGGTGGCGGCAGGTTTTTTTATAAAAGTTAAGGGGTTAGCATTAGTAAAAAGCAAAAATTGTTTTTAGTTTCCCCTTTGAAATTTTTATTTTTCTGAAAATAAATTTAAGCGCCATGCATAAAATAGTTTTAACTAATAAATATCATAAATAAATCGGGGTTTTATAAAGCAAGCGCCGCCAACACAGTACCCCTTGTGTGAGTGATTGAGCGGGGTTCTCTTCCGCGGCCCCCGGTCCCGCACACCAAAAACCCCTTTTATCTCAGCCACACAGTAGCACAGCTCATTTTTATTACTGGGTTTTGGAAAGTGCTTAAGCTGTGTATTAAACCCCCCGTGGGGAATTGACTAGTTTTTTAAGAATTGAAGACATGGGTAGAGTGATTAAATATACTTTTAAAGCTCACAAGGTAGGGGTTATATACCCCACGGCGTAAAAGGGCTGGAAGACGCTACCAAGCAGGGGTCGGGATGTCCTTCCCTTTTGTCCCCGGGATGTTATATGGATCTATTTTCCCCTTTTTCCCCTTCCCATTTTTCAAGGGAAACGAGGAAAAAAAATTTCCAGAGCCCCACCCTGGAGGACATATTTCGGGAAGATGAAACCCCATCAACATTTTTCCCAGCCCTCAAAAAAGAGTTTAGTAAGCGTGAAGTACCCTTTTACAGGGGAGGAAATCCCCTTTGTTACATCACCCCCATGGCCGCTGTCGCCCGACAGGTGCTCGGGGCAGACCAATCGGCCCCCGCACCCTCCCGGGTGATCCAAAAGTGTCTTTTTTAAAAGGTCTGTTTCCATTTTCTTTGGCGTATAATAAAACTTTTAGCTTGTATGCGATGGGTTTTATTTAAATATTTTTGAAAATTTCGCCAGGGTGAAAATTTCCAGGACTGAAAAGAGTTAAGATTACGTGTGACAGCCTAGTGGAAAAATGTTTTACGTCAAACACTAGCAGAGTTTAGAGGGCGCTTTTGGCGGCAATCTTTGGCAACGGGCCCCCAAAAGGGGGGGGGGGGAAAAAAAGGGGTAAAAAAAAAAAAAAAACCAACCGTGGAGGAAAAGATTAGGGGTTTTGATTTGAATGTTTTAGGGTTTTTTTAAATATTTGTAAAAGGTAAGTATGAGGTACTGAGTAGTGAGGAAGATACAACTTTCGTCTGGAAGCCCTTTTAGTTTTTTCCCGGGTTTTTTTTGGGGGGGAAACATGAGTCTTATAAGCCGTAAAATATGGTATTTACCCCTGCACCGGACTAAATAAGCTTTTTTTACAGTGTTTTAAATCCCCGAGTTTTGCGACCCTTCGAGTTTAGCGCTAGCCTTGTGAAGAAAGCAACCCCCGCGAAATTTGGGAGGGTACTTTTTAACATGCGCCCGACTAAAGGGGACTCTTAAGGGGAGCGTCACAAATTTTTCCCGAAAACAAAAAAAAATTTTGAAATAATTTCATGCTTTAGTGAACACTTGGGGAAAGCTTGACAAAGTATTAAAAAAAAAACCCAGAAAAAAGGAAAGTTTTTATGGTGAAATGTATATAATATGGCTGAGGGTAATAAGAAGAAGTCAAAAAAAGGGAATCCGTTCAATATTCTTTATTTTTCCCACATACACCCCTTCACACAAAAATCACTAGCAACACGGTTTCCTACCTTATACATCTTAATATCTGATACATTAAAAACCCCTTTAAAACCCAACCCTTCCAAAATAAAAAAAAAAAAATTATTTTGATTTGGGACGTTTTGAGCGGCGAAAAAGCGGTCTGTACCCATTTCTTGCCCGAAAATTTGTCCGCGAAGGAGCCCGTTAAATCCAAAGCCCTTTTTAAAAAGGAAGTCAGTTAAATCGGGGGTTTCCGGACTGTTTATAAAATATATAATATATATTATATATATATATATAAAATTATATATATATATATATATATATATATAAAAAATATTAGTAATTTTAAATATAGTATAATATATATATATTAATATATATATATATATATATATATATATAAAAATATATAAATAGATAGAAGAAAGAAAATAAATAGAAGATAGTTTAGATAGATAGTTTAGATAGATAGATAGATAGATAGATAATTTTATAGGAAAAAAACAATCGGGACGGGTTTAATCCAGGGGAAAAATGGAGGCACACAAAAAGTTTTGGCCCCAAATCAAACCCTTTGCCCCCGCGGGGGCTGCTTGACAGTGTAATGGGTTCACCCACGGTCATTAAACCAGTCACCTAGATAGGTTTGGGAGTTGCCACCCATGAAAAAAGGGGGGAGGGTTTAGGGGTTTTAAGAAAAATTTACAGTAAAATTTCAGCATTACCCCTAAAACCCTTATAACTCGGCCGATAGGGGCTCTGGCCCGCCAGTTTTTCAATATGCTAAATTTATGCAATCCCCAATAAAAAAAAAAAATTACAAGGGGCCCCCATTGTAAAAAAATTTTTTTCCCCAAAAATACCACTATAAATCCATTTAAAAAATTTTTTCTGCACCGTCGAGGGCCTAAGAACACCCACTCCCCTGTCCATTAACTCTACCTTAAAATGCGAGTGAATCGAAGGGACACAGGGTGGGGCAGGACCCCTCTAATCACAGGGGGCACTATAACAATCCGGCCTGCGCCCCCAAAGGGCCCGGGGCCCAAAACCCAATCACACCCCTCAAGGACCCTCCGGGGCCTACCATTGACCCCCTGGAGGTCTTTTGCCTACGGCGTTTTAGGCATAGATGTAAAAAAAAAAAAAAAAAAAAAAAATAAAAAAATTCCCGGGGCATCTCTTTGAGATACAAAATTTTTTCCCGACTGTCTTTTTTCTTGGGAGTTATAAAAAATTCCAATTTATACAATGCCGATTTTAAAAAGCTTTTTAAATTTTATATGGATTTCTGGTGAAAAATTGGGAAATTTTGTGACCCACACTGCGTCTCCGCCGTTCTACGGGAGTTTTCTGGATGACTAAAATATGGTCACCCGCCGCCCCAAAGTGGTTAAAATGTTATTTTCTCTTTTTACCCCCCGGGTATCCCCTTGTGTCCCAGTACCCTCCGATTTTTCGTCCCTCCCTTATTCCAAAGGGTTTATACCCAAAAAACCGAGGATCACGAAATTAGGGGTATTGAAAACCCGGGAAAAAATGCTTTTTTTTTCCCGGTGCGAGGAGTCCCAAATTTTTAATGGCTTAAAAAGATGATTTTTTCTCCCAACAAATCCCCTGAAAAATACTCATGCGTCTTCCAAGACGAATGTTGTAGCCCTTCCTCAGTTACTCAGTACCTCAATACTTCCCTTTTAAAAGTATTTCAAATCCCCAAAAGACATTAAATCAATTTATCTGTCCTCACGCTGTGATTTTACGTTCCGCCCCTGGAGGTTTTAGCTTTTGGGCGCCAACAGCGCCATTGTGGTCTGCAGTTTTGATGGGGTCTTTTCCCAACCAGGCGGTCACAGTTTTTCAAAAGCTTTTTTATTCCGGGGAAAATTTAAATCCCCCTTTGCAAAGTCATAAAAACGATTTACAAATACGTACTATCCCATAAAAAGCTAAAAATGTACGATACGCCAAAGAACATGGGGAACAGAGCAACAGAAAGACACTTCGGCCCACCCTCCCGAAAAAAGGGTTTAGATTTTACTTCCCCCCCTGGGGTAGAAAATTTTGTATTTTTATTTATTTTTCTCAGAAATTTTTTCCCAAAATCAGGGAGCGTCTTCCCAAGATGTTTGGTTTTAAAAGCCGAAAAAATTTTGGTATTCGAGAGGTTTTTCCCGAAGGTGCGAACAAAATTAGAATAAATTCTTTCAAAAGTCGTCTGAACCCAAATTCTTGATTTCTTTTTTACGTTATTTTCCCTTTGGAGAGTACTTTTAAACATGGGTTTGCTGTTTGGGGGTTGAAAAAACAAGCCAGGGATAATCAGCTAATTCTTTGAAGATACTTTTTCCTAAATTGATGTCTTTTACACAGCGCGACTTGGTCAGTAGGGACTGTTGCGACAGCCGCGACACCAAAAACTTTATAAGTGGCCGGGGGCGGGGTTTAAAAAACATCAGCAACCCCCCTTTAAATGTCATAAAAACGTCAATTTGGAGCCCATCCTAAATTTAAGGGAGCAAGAAAAAATTGGATATGATTTTTTACATCCTCGCCCTGGCCACTTATAAGTTCGGGTTTGTCGCGGCTGTCGCGACGATGAACCCACCGTAAAAAATTTCCCCCCAAACTTATGCCAAATCTCCTCTAACATAACCCCCCTTTGATATTTTTAACTGGCCTTTTCTGTTGTGTAGAGATACAATAATTTTTAATTTTTCCCCTCCTTTGTTAGGTCTTTCTTGCCACTCTTTATAAAAATAATGATAGTTTTTACCAATGGCGTCTGTTCAAATTATCGGGGGAAGGAAGGGGGAATTTTTTTAAAAATGTTTGGGGCTAAATTGACAAGTGGCATCTAAACCCATTCCTCAACGGTCTTGAGGGGACTGCCCGTCCCTTTTAAAAAACCAAGCTGCCATTGAAAGGGAATCTCTCTGGGAAAAGTCAGTAGGCTGCCCTAGAGTACTTTTTCTAAATTTCCCCGTGGGGAAGCGTGGGGTATGATGTCGCGAAAAAAATGTTTTGGCGCGCTGGTACTGCCAAACAACTTTCGTTTAAACCTGGGCTGCAACCCTGGTCTAAGGGAAACGCGGGTGGTTTCCAACGGTAGGAAGATGGTCCCCTGTCTTTTAATTACCTGGAACTTTACTAAGGCATTTGACAAAGTACCACACGAGGGCTCTAAATAAGGTTAAGGCTTTATGGAATAGATGGGAAGGGCTTGTTGGATCAGGTTTTTTCAAGGGAAGGGAAAAAAAGGGTTACAATTTAAAGGTTCAAATTTGAATGGGGACAGGTGAAAAAGTGGAGTTCCAAAAAGGGGGGTTTTTTGGGTCCAATTACCCTTTTTTATTTACATCAACGACTTGGGTAGGGGGATTAGCAGTGATCAGCAAGTTTGCTGATGATTCTAAAGGGACACACAAAAACCCCATTTTCCCGGGCAATTTGGGGGGAGCACTGGGCCCGGGGAAACCCCAAAGGTCCGGGAAAACCGCAAAAATCCGGGGGTCATTTCCCCAACCCCCCCAAATTATCCTAATCTAGTTTACTGTCCCGGGAACCGCCAATAAAAAAATACCCCGCCCCGGACTTTTTCAAACACTTTGTTGTTGGGTTTGGGAGGGTGCGGGGGATCCCTTGGGGAACCCCTTTTAGCCCCGATGATGCATATTAGTCTGGCAGCTACCAGGCCAACTTTTTTTTTTAGGGCCTTTTTTAAGTTTTTTTTTTAGTGATTTTGTTTGCCCCTATAAACCCGTTTGAAAAAATCTAGGTTGGGGTCGCTGTCCCAAACCCTTTAGCAATTTTGATTTAAATTTGCATAAAAACCCAAAAAGGTCGCCAAAGGGAAAAACAAAAAAAAAAATATACCAAATTCCTTACAAATGAAATAAAAGGGAAAACCCAAAACAGGATTTCCCGGGGATTTTGACCCCGAAAATTTATTTTTGGTTTTTTTAAAATCCAAAAATGGGCCCATTTCAAAATGGCTGCCTTTTTTTAATTTTTTAAATTTTTTTTTTTTTATTTTTATACTTTTACTAGTATATAAGAATAAATTTTTGTTCCAAAATGAAAAATAATTTAAAAATTGAAGTTTTTTAGTAGATCGTTTTGAGTCCCCCAATTTCTTGTGGCATAAATGATAATTCTTGAGGGAATTTAGAAAAACATCCTCAATTAACTGCGGTTTGTGTTTTAAACATTTCAACATTCAAAGGGGATTTAAAAAGCACAAAAACATTGTGAAAGGTAGCCCGACTTGTTACATCGCCCTCTTGGGGGATTTCATGGTTGTTTACTTGAAATGTGCATCTTATCAACTTTAGGATATGATTCGGTGCAGCTGAACTTGGTAGGGAAATGTTTTTAGGTAGCAGTGACTTTTTTTCGCTTTTTTTGATCCCTCCAAAAAAATTGTGGGGTTCCCCCAAAACTGGTGGATTTAGTTTTCAGGGGAATTTTTCCCCTATGCATGTTTGCAGATGAGCCCTTGAAATTCTAAATGAAGACCTCGTAGATGGGGAAGAGAACATAAACTTGGGGGTCTGTTGCTCCCCATTCCCCGTTCTTAAGTCCACACAAATTACTCTGGCCCCAGACATAGAATTGGTCTTTTATTGGGCCAAAAAAAGGAACTATGAATTTTGTTGCCTGTTCCAAAAACCTTTAGGCCAAATTAGCCTCAGCATTACCTATCAAACCAGATTTCCCGACCTGTTTTCAGTAATTTCAACATCTTTTCCCTTTTTTCCCATACCAAAAACATGCTGCCCCCTGTATCACATCCAGTAAGATATTGCTGGAATAATTTTTCTGAGTTTCTTTTCAGTGGCCTGGATATTTAAAAAAAGTTCTCTCCCTTTTTAAAGGGGGTTTCATAAAAAAATTGGTGTTTTATACCTTGTTCTAGGTAATGATAAAGAAGAAGTGCATAAACATCTGTATCTCTGCAAGGGAAAAGTGACAGGTTCTGCTGAGCTACAGCAAACTGCTTAGATTTCTGCGCAAAAAGATGTTATCAGCTTCTTCCCTGGGGTGGTTTTCCTGGAGCCTTTCTAAAATTGGGAACCCCGCAATTACTTCTACAGGGGGTTTTTTCCCGGGCCTGTTTTTTTTAAAAGGGGTTTTTGCTTTGTTTTATTCTTCTGAAAGAAAACTGTGTTTTAGATGAATGAAATCAGGGGAAGTTGTCGCAAAATATTTAAACAATTGTTTTTGTTTTTGTCATTGTAAGGGGAAGCTTCGGGGAAGGCAGAGGCGCTGTGGGACTTAAATTAAATACGCGGCAGCCTTCTTTCCCCCCTACAGGTCCTTGTAGAAAAAAATTTTTACTGAAATCCTCATATCTGTCAAAGATTTTCCCCCCCCCCCCAAAACATCTTCAGTTTTTAGGCCCTTTTCTATGTGACTTTTGAATTTTTTACATAATAAGTACCACAGGCTGTTTTTGTTTGGGCTTGGGTGCTGGCCAATGAAGAATCCAAGGAACAACCACAAGAGTCAAAGGGCTTTGACCTGTCGTTTGATAATCTATCCTTGGGCTGGGGTTTTTAAGACAGGGCTTTGATTTAGAGACTTTGTATTTTTCCTGACCCCCCCCCCTAAAAAGAGCCCTGGGGGCTGGTGAGAGCTCATATGAATAACCTCTTTTAATTTTCTATATCTCTGGAACAGTTTTTAGTCCCACACTCGGGGAAAAAAATCAGGTTTTTATCATAAACCTTATGTTCCCCAATCTTTATTGACTTTTTTGTGGAAAATTCCCTTTGTTTCAAAATTCCTCTTAATTGGGATCCTAGAAGCCCTCAGGGAATTTTCTTTCAAAAAACATTCATTTGTCGGTGCAAAAATCTTTGTATTTTTCAGCATTAAAAGAGGGGGGAGCAATTCGTTTCCCGTAACCACATTGATAACTGCCCCTTTGGGGTGTTGTTCTGGGGTAAAGGGTGTAACTCATATCAAGTTTTTTCGAAGCCCTATTCGTCAGCGGGTTTTTCTGCATCAATTCTAGCTTTCGCCCTTCTTTGTGGGTTGTCTTTGAGCTCGTAACCCCGTCCCGAATCTCTCATGCTGGGGACATCCTGTCTATCTGGCCACAAGGGGAAAGCAGGGGCAAGAAGCCAAAATTTTCAGTGTTCCAGGTTTTTTTTTGTGAGCCATTTGGCCCGTTTTTCCCCTGGCCAAAATCGCATAAAAAATTTTCTCAGTTACATATCACTCCGATTCCATTCCACAGTCCCTCTTTTGGGCTCCAAACACAAAGGGATCCTTTCATGAAGTTTTCCAAAGGGCATTTTTTTGGGGGCCCCATCCTTGGAGATAATAGAGGCCATATCGAGCATAATTCACTTGCCCCGAGCATAGAAAAAAAATAGGGCACATTTAGTGAAACTGCTTTTAGGTGAAGGGCCCCCAAACACCCCCTCTTTTTAAACCCTCACATAGAGCATCAGATCAATTTTTGGGTTTTTTGAAAGCATCTACCCCCTCTTTTTTTAGTGCGACTTTTAAAATTTCCAAGGGCCTTTCAATTCAGTCAGAGACGGGCATGGTCTGTATGTGACTTTTTTCCAGTAAATTTTTCGTAGCAAATCTGTTGTTAGCCCTTTTCATAGCCTAAAATTCAATTTGGGGAAATTTTTTACCAGTAAGATTTTACTACACACCAAAAAAAAGACTCAAGAATTTGCTTTAATCCGACTTAGGGCCCTCAATTTTCCCACCCGAAATACAAAAAAATCATAGTAGATGAATTTCCCCTTTTAAATTTTGGGGATCAAATCTGGGAAAAATATTTTTTTTTGGGAAGCCCAATGAACCTCTCACAATCCGTACAGCTGTTTGGGCTGCAGTAAAAAAGGGTGAAGGCTTTGGCCCGTTTCTCTGGTTAATTAAAGTGCTTTCTTCATGGGGAGTCAAGGGTAGTTTTTAGGATTGCTGGTTTGGGATACAATTAATGGTGATACACCCCTTTAGTCTTTGGGTTTAGGGGACTGACCTTTTTTTACGACACAGATGGGTATTGTAACCCTTTAAAATTCCCCGGGGCAATATCCCCAAATTTTCTTTATTGCAAGGAAAGCAAAAAACTGTCTCATTGGGTCTTTTCGGTGAAAACCCCTTTATGTGCTAAGAGTCTTTGAGAAGGTATTTCTTTTTCACAAAATTTTAGCAGGAAAAATTTTGGGTTTTTAGGGAACCCTTTTACCTGACAATTTCAAGTTCATAATCTATTTTCGTGGAAACTCTGCCTTTTTTAGGGGGTTGTTTTTTTAAACCCCGCTCTTGTTGCTGGCATTAACATCATCAATTGAGTCAAAGAGGACGCCAAAGAAAAGGGTTTAAATTTACCATTCTGAGAGGAAATGGTTTTGCAAACAAAAAATTTTCTGCTACAATTTTTACAAAAAACATCTTCTGCCCCTTTAAATGCTGTTAATTTTGGGATTTTTTGCCGCACCTACAGCTGCAGACTTTTTGAACCCTAGCAAATCGGGCATAGGTACTTTTACTCCCAAAATCATTCATTGTCTTTACTACTTCTTTTGAATCTGTAGAAAAACAGCCAGGCTAATCTGCCCAAGGAGTTGGATTGTTTTTTACTACTGATTGTAATGTTACCTATCAAAAGAGCAGGGAAGTGTTTCAATTTTTGGTGACAAACGAGAAGGAATCCCGAAAGGTGTGCTTAAAATTTCTGAGGAATTTTAGTTTTATCTTGGTATTTTAAACATTTTTTCCAAAGTAATTTTCATTGATTCTTTCATATCTTTTTCCCAAACCCTTTTGAATTGCAATACCCGTGTCATCATTTCTGCATCGGAAAAGTGCGGTTTTGAAATCTGCTGCCTTACTCTGAAAAGGGTAATATTGAGGGGAAAACCAGGGGGGAAAACAGAACTACAAGGTCCTTACCAAAAATCGCAGATAGTTTGCTATTGCTGTCTACGGGATTTGAGCATTGCCTTCATTTTCTAGTACCCAAAATTTAACAGATCAAATGGTTCCAAATATGTGACATGCTCCTTTTGATACTGATAACAACCCGCCAAAAACCTTTTTTTTAACTGGCTTATCTGCCTGTGCTTGCTTTTCCGCAGCAGAGGTTGACTATTGACATAAAGTTGGGACGAAAATGAAACATGGTAGCGGGGCATCAGCTGTGTGCAAATCAGATAGTCAAATCACCCTAATCCGAACTTGTGCTGCCCAGTCATCAATTTTGGTTCATCACATTTTTCAAGGATTTTTTGTCTTAAGGGGACATTTTTTTTTCTGGGCCCGTTAAAAATTGTCTGCAAGATTTTTGCTGGTTTCCCTCCTTTATGGGATGGGGTTGGGGGGCCTTCTTAAATTTGGGAATCTTCTTCACCCAAAAAATACAGTGCTCCCAAAAAAATTTAATTCAGTTGGGTTTAGAACGTCTTGCTCGTTTTCTAGGTGCAGCATCTGCTTCTTCTTCATCTTCCTTTTGGCCTTTCAGGGCCCCTTTTAAAACCTTTTTTTGGATGAAGTTTTTTTATTTACACGGGGCTATGGACCTTCAAACTCAGGGCCCTTTTCATTTCATATTGGGAAAATGCAGGGTTTTTATGGATTTCCCTCTTTGTATATTTTTTTGCATCTTTTTGATATTTTTTATTTCTTAGCTTTAGCATTTATCAAAAATTCTTTTTTTCAAATCTGTGCATTTAAACTTTCCCAAACAAAATTTTGCCCCTTTTTCCATACGGGTTTTCTTCAATAATGTACACTTCAATTGTAAATTGTTTAAAAATGTAGCAATAACCCCACACTTGTTTCCAATCTAACACTTAGAACATTGGTCTCTGTTAAAAGGGCCGGGGGTTTATCCTTTTTCCACCTTTAAAAAGTATGACTTTTTATGTATGGGATACAACTAGGGTTACACAGTTTTTGTACTACCCTAGCCCGATCGTTTATCCCGTGCATTTAAGTCCCCCGCGAAAATTTTACAAATCCCAAGAATTTAAAAACCCCCTTTATCTTGGCTCGGCCTCCCGCGTTGGCACACTCTGTCTATTCGGTACGGTTATCTAACTTAAATGGGGGAAATTAGATAAATTTGGGGGCCCCTAAGTTTCATTTAGCTGACACTGAACCCTGCGGGTTTCACAGCAGTGGAAAATAAACCCGTGGGCCCCGGTAGTGCAAGGACATTCAATCCTTTTGATAAAACAATAAACAGAGAAATAAAATTTCCAAACAAAAAAGGAAATTTTAGGGTTACGGGAAAAAAACACGGAGGACAATCACTTTTACATATTGATGGAATTTTAGCATGTTCAGGACCCTAGTTTTAAAAAGTTTTTATCCAAAAAATATTCCCCACTTTCACCTTCAGATAATTTTATGAGTAAATGTACAAAATAGTAAAAATTAATAGTAAATTAACAAAGTGTACGAATCATACATACGTCAAAATTACGATTTGTACACTTCAATTTCTTATTTGTTGGGCAGCCATTTTGAAAACGGTGGCCATTTTGAATTTGAAAATACCAGAAATAAATTTTCTGGATCAAAATACCCTGGAATTCATGTATTGGTTGACCCTCTGTGTGAATTTTCAAGGGATGTATTGTATTTTATGTATTTTTATATAATTTTGGCGGCCATTTTGTTTTATGCTAATTATCTCAAATTGCCCAAGGCTGACAGCGAGCCAACATATATATTTTTCAAACCGGATATGTTGGCAAACAAAATCCACTGAAAAAAAAACTTAAGACCCCAAAACAATGTTATAAGAAAAATGTACTTTTGGCTGCCGGACTATATGATGCTATCACAGGCACGGTAGTTGACCTGTCTTCCTCAGGAAGGCACAGGTGAGGCGGATGACAGCGTGTTGCCGGGAGGGTGGATGCCAGCCGCCGCCAGCAGGGTGGGCAGGTCACAGGTGGCGACTTTCAGGGTGAGGAGTTGAGAGCGTAGCACTACACGGTGGGAGTGGAAGCGCAGACACTGCAGCAGAAAGTGTTCAATAGTCAGAAAGACATTCCTGCACCAGGGGCAGTGGGGGTCAGGGGACTGACGGAGGCGGTGCAGGTGAACCGTGTGCCGTGTGCCCAAATGTAAACAATACGACCGCTGAGCATGCTGCCACCTGGCGGGAGGCCAGCCGCCGCTAGTAGGGTGGGCAGGTCAAAGGTGGCGACGTTCAGGTTGAGGAGTGAGAGCGTAGCACTACATGGTGGAGTGGAAGCGCGGACACTGCATCAGAAAGTGTTCAATAGTCTCAGAGACGTTCCTGCACCAGGGGCAGTGGGGGTCAGGGAACTGACAGAGGCGGTGCAGGTGAAACCGTGTGTCGTGTGCCTAAATGTAAACACTACGACCGCTGAGCAAGCTGCCACCTGGCGGGAGGCCAGCTGCCGCCAGCAGGGTGGGCAGGTCAAAGGTGGCGACGTTCAGGGTGAGGAGTTGAGAGCGTAGCACTACATGGTGGGAGTGGAAGCGCGGACACTGCAGCAGAAAGTGTTCAATAGTCTCAGAGATGTTCCTGCACCAGGGGCAGTGGGGGTCAGGGGACTGACGGAGGCGATGCAGGTGAACCGTGAGTGTCTTGTGCCCAAATGTAAACAATACGAACGCTGAGCATGCTGCCACCTGGCGGGAGGCGCGGACACTGACCAGGGGTGACAGGAGATGCTCGGGCCGCCTGACAACTTTGTCGATTTACGGACTGGACCAGGCATTTGTCCGGGACTCTGACATATCCCCAGACCTCGGATTTTGTCCGGTAAATCTGATATTCGGGAAATGGAGGTCCGGGAAAACGAGGGTTGTGTGTAGGTAGGATTATTGGATCACAGTCTGATGTAAACATATTGCTGGGAGACTTAGATAAACTTAATGAGTGGGTAGTCAGATGGCAGATATAATTTAATATTGATAAGTGCAGCGTTATAAATGTTGGTAGAAAAAACACTATTAATAGATACACCATACGCAATGTATCGCTGAAAAGATCAGAAGGTGAAAAAGATCTTGGAGTAAGGGTGAGCCCAGACCTCCGACCTAGGAAACAATGTATTGAGGCTAGAAATAAGAGCTAATAGAGTGTTAGGATTCATTACCAGAAGTGTTAAAAGTAGAAGTGCGGAAGTTATTCTAAAGCTTTATCTGGCTCTAGTCAGACCTCACCTAGACTATGCAGTTCAGTTTTAGTCTCCATATTACAGGATGGATATAGCCTTGTTAGAATCAGTGCAGAGAAGGATGACCAAAATTATTCAAGGGATGCGTAACTTTAGTTATGAGAAGAGATTGGAGCTATTAAAGTTACACTCACTCGAGAGACGCAGAGTAAGGGGCGATCTGATAGAAGTTTTTAAGTGGATAAAGGGATTTAATAAAGGAGAGGTAGGAAAAGTTCTTACGGCTTTTAACCAGGGTAGAACAAGAAGTAACGGATTCAAGCTGGAAAAGCGTAGATTTAAAAAAGAAATAGGGAAAAACTGGTTCACAAATAGGGTGGTGAATGACTGGAATGGACTCAGTAGACAGGTAGTTAGTGCGGAGTCATTAGGGAGCTTTAAAGAGGGGCTGGATAGGTTATGGATGGGGACGAAAGGTGGATGTAGGTAGTGTTAGGTAACAGGAACTACCAAGGGTAGGCCTCACGGCCTCTTGCAGCTTCCTTATTTTCTTATGTTCTTATGTTCTTATGTACGTAGGGGAGTACTTAGGGGAGGCGGTAGCAGAGTGGTTAGCATCTCCGAGTGGCGTTCTCGGTGACCTGAGTTCGATCCCTGATGAGGGCTGTAAAATCCACTTAAAATCTTTCTCTGCACCGTCAAGTGGTGTAAGAACACCCACATGCTGCCCATTAACTCTACTTTTGATTGCGAGTGCATCGGAGGACACAGGGGGGCGGCATGAGCCTTTATTCACAGGCGTCACTATAAAAATCCTGCCTACGCCACCGTGGGCGAGGGCCAACCATCACAGCCCTCAAGTGAACTTGCAGGGCCTACCCTGGAGGTCATTGCCTAACGGCACTTTAGGTAAAAAAAAAAAAATTTAAACGTGAACGAAGGAGCGCGAAACTCGTTGAGATAATGCGTGAAAGTCGGGATGGTAAGAATTTAGGACTCACCGCGAAACTCGAGGATCGCGAAAGTCATAGAGCGTGAAACTCGGGAGGGTAGTGTTCTGCAAACAGTCAAATGAAAGACCCATAAAGGAACGTACTCAGCTTGTTTGTACACCCATTAACTCCATAAAATTATTATGTTTTGGCAAATTAACTGTAATATGCACTGCGGCTGATCCCTCAGTAGTCCTCCAGAACCGCATTTGTGACAGCTTTTGTCTGCAAGGAGAGCACTGTATTTTCCTAGTTGTATATACCTTAGTTTAGTTGTGATATACGGGAAATGAGTTACACTCGTAAGGCTCCGTCTTCTTGTCTCAATTGGTCAATCTTAGCTTAAAAAACATGAATACTTTTGGCATCTATGATTTCACTGTCCAGGCTATTCCACATCTCATTACACCAATAGGGAAAACTGTACTTTCTAATGTCCTTCAAGCACCTTGTCTTGTAAAGTTTCTTCGTGTGACCTCTTGTAGTTCCTACGTCCCATACATACGTGTCCTCTTTGTCATTTCTCTCTATTCCTGACATAGCTCTATACATTGCTATCAAGTCTCCTCTTTTTCCTCTTTCTTCCAATGATGGCAACCCCAATTTCTTCAGCCTCTCCTCATAAGTCAGGTTTGACAGGTATTTCTATAATGTTTGTCTCTGGTGATAAGTCGTCCTGAATTATTACTCCAAGATCATTTCGTTCACTTGCTTTATTGATTATCTCGCTGCCTGTTTTGTAATTCCATCTTATCCTTTTCGCACTCTTACTCCTACTTCTTTTTCTCACTAATATTTTGCACTTTTTTTGCATTTAATTCCATTTTCCATTTATGACTCCATACATATATTCTATCCAAATCTTCCTGTAGGAGTCTGCAATCTTCCTCCTTATTAACCTGCTTCATAATTTTTACATCATCTGTAAACAGGCTCACGTAACTTTTCAAATCAGACACAATGTCATTAACATAAATTAGGAACATAACAGGTGCTAATACTGAGCCTTGAGGTACTCCGCTTAACACACTTCTCTACCCTGACGCACATTCTTTTATTATGGTTCTCATCTGTCTACCTTTTGGGGTAGTATTTCATCCTTTTTTCAGTACTTCCCCACCCAGTCCCCCTTCGTATTAAATTTTCCACAACAATCTTTTTGGGGTAAAAATTTAAAATGCTTTCTTCAGATCCAAGTATGCAAAAATCCACCCACCTCTCTTTTTTGTGCAACGTCGACCCCTTTAAATAGAACTTGCAGGTTTGATGTACGGAACCCCCAGCCCTGAATCCAAATTGTCTGTCTGATATGATACTCATTTTTCAAATACTAAAACCCCCACTGTCTCTTATTTTTTTTTGCATGCTTTCCTTTTCCCCGGGTTTTCGTGCTTGCTTTTTCCCCCAAGGCTAGCGCAAACTCGGGTTTTGAAAACCTTAAAAATGCTTTTTTAGTCCGGTGCGGGGTGTCCCTACCGTATTTTAAGTTTAAAGACCACTTTTCCCCCCTAAAAAATATCCTGAAAAGCCCCGCCCCCCTGTTACCCACGTAAATGGGTACCGGGTTTTAGCAAGGGTTTGTGACCCCCCTCCCGGGGTGGGGCTTCGGCCAACACTAGTAGAGGAAGGAGAGGGGGAAAGAGGAGGGAGGAAGGAGCTGGCGTTTTGGGAGTCACCCAGAAGATGCTGTCGGTGAAGCCTTTATTTCCGGCGTTTCCCCACCCCAAAAAATGATAAAAGTTTTTCCCGGGTGAAATAAAGGGGGGAAGATTTAACATTTTTGTTAATAAAGGAGACGAAGTGGAAAAGGACCTATGTCGATACTAACGAAAAAGGGGCACAAGAAGAAGAAAAGAAGAATCTGTCTCTTTTATTAGTCTTTTTTGTGACCTTTGATGCTTTTTACGCTATGGTTTCCCTTCAAATTTTGTCTTTTTTTAACAGATTTGTCAATTTTTCCTTGTTATTTTCACCTGGGATACTAAAAATTTTTATTGTTTTGGTCTGAGTGAGGATGAGTGAGGCATCGCTGAGGTTGTGGACAGTGTTATACGGGGAATAACACTGTCACAAAAGCCTTCCTCTCACTCTCCTGTCTCCTCCAGTACCTCCAGAAACCAAAGAAAAAATTCAGGTTTTAAACACTTATAAAAGAGTATTTTTTTGGTAAGTGTAAGGGAAAGGCGGGGGTGAAGATTTTAAAGGGTACTTATTTTTAGGTGTTACCTATTTATTTGATTATCCTTGATAAGGGCGTAAAAAACCCTTAAAAACTTTTTCTGCCCGCGAGTGGGCCCAAGAACACCCACACCTGCCCCTTAACTTACCTTCGATTGCGAGAGCACAAGGGAAAAAAGGGGGTGGGAGAGTCTCTAATTACAGGGTCACTATAGAAATTCTTTTGCGCCACCACGGGGAGGGCCAACCATCACAGCCCCAAGTGAACCTCCGGGCCTATCATCCCACCCCTGGGGTCCCCCAACGGGGTTTTTAGGCCACACAACTACGCAAAAAAAAAAAAAAAAGAAAGAAAGTGACGAAGCAGTGCGAAACCGGGGGTAAAATGCGCGAAAATTGGGGGTAAAATTTAGGACTAGCGCGAAACTCGAAAGGGTACTGTAGTCAAGGAACCGGGGTTGTAATTTAGGGGTTTTTTTTTGTTCCCTCTTTTTATATGGGGGGCAGTTGATGCTTTTTCCAGCCCGGGTACTTTATTTCATTTAGGGAACAGTAACCCAGACTGTGTACAATAGCGAATGCGCCCAAAAGCCATAGGGAATTTTTCAAAGTCAAAATTTTTCAAGTACGTTGTGGGATTTTGCCTTGTATTAGAAAACTGTCGTGGCAAAGTTTTGCTAATCGTTTTATATTTAGAGGGGCGGTCGACTTAACATTTCCTCTTTTCGCCCTAGGCTGACCACGAGAAAGCAACTGAAAATTTGGTTCTTTGGGCCTAGTTCCTTTTCTATCCAGGAGAAAACTTTTCCCGCCCTGGAGAGTTTTACGCATTTTTTTACGCACACAAGGAAAAGAAGAAGACGGTGCAGCAGAGTCAGCTGAGGGCAAAGGAGGTCCCCCGATTCTGGACACGAGTAGGACCCCCTCATCGCAGAAACTACGTGAGGAGGAAGATTACGGACTTTTTTGGGGTGGAAGTCCTGAGCAAAAAAAAGAAAACTCTGGGTCACGCCTGCCGAAAAAACAGAAGACCTTCCAAGAAAGTTCCCCCGACCTTTAAGACATCGCCCACTCCGAGCCCTCACTTGATGATCATTCCTGAGACAAGGAATCCTTCTTGCCCAGCGGAAAAGGGGGAGGCGGGGTTTCGATGGCGGCTGGACAGAAGCTGAAAGAATGGGTTTGCCGACGTGAAAGTCCTCCACGGCCGTAAACAACCCCAAAAGGGAGAAGAGATGGTGGCGCTGGACGTCATCGTCTGAGCATAAAGCCAGCAACGCTGCCAACATCGACTTCTTTTTTCCGACCCCCGGGGTCGCTTCTCCACCAAAGCGATTGAGGACACGGGGAAACGAATCCGTCCTACCCCTGATCTCGCCGGACCCCCTTGACAGAACTGGGGTATAGCCGCCAAGCCCTTCAAATTGTGGCGGCTACGGCAAGTCTTGGGCCCCCGATCCACAAGGTTTGGGAATCCCGAGTCCATTCGACAGGCAAGAGCGAAAAAAGGCCATTTTGGGGAAAGGAACAAAGAGACTTTCAGTCCTCTTCCCCCCTCTTCCCGTTCTTGGGAGGGAAGATTTTCCTCGGGACGAGGGGGGGCACTCGCGCCAAAGACTCGCCACCTGTAAAGGGAAAGGAGGGAAAGCCCTAGGAGTCCCGAAACTGCACTCCGGAACTGGTGATGCCCCCGCTACAGCTGGTTCGAGGCTCTAAAAGACGGGGGGGGTCCGGGAAGAGTCTGGCGAGGCTTCGACACAACCAGTCCCAACACGGGAGCCATCAATGGTCATGCACCATTTGCAACGAAGATCGGCGACCCCTGTTTCATTTGCTTGCCTCATCAGCCACAAAACTTGCCTTGAGAAGGGCCTTTTCTAGTGTTTGGGGTCATCTTCTGGCCCGAGATCACATTTTCCCTTCGCTTTAAAGGGGATACTGGTCTTACATCAACCAGTGGGAAAATAAACCCTCCCACCAACGAAGACTGCCGGAGACTCTGGTCCCCAAAAGGGGACGCTCTTTAATTTTTAAACGTTCCCTTCAGACAAAAGCACCCCCGGGACACTAAAAGGAACTCGCTGAGTGAGCACCTTTCCTCGGCGGGCTCTTAAAAACCTCATCCGTACCCCCGGAGCGCTTCATCGAGCGGTTGGATGGCGCGTACACTTACGCTCTGAAGATGATTTTTTTGGGAGCAGCTGATGGGCGTCACAACTCGAAAATGTCAGCCCCCCAGCGGTTTCATCGTTCGCAACGGATCTAGTCCTGCGTGGTTCAAACGACGGTTCCATCTACGCTTTCCCCCCAACGATCTTGGATTTACTAAGGACCCTTCAGTACCCCCGACGAAAGTATTGAAGGCCTGCTCACCCCCTGAGCCGCCTTTTGGTACTTTACGAAGATTCATTGGCCTGCACGTTCGACTCACGCTCCCTTCTCCGACAAAAAAGCAATTGTACAGGCCATTCTCAGATGAAGGACCGAGGAACCCCCCAAGCGAATAACCTCCCATCATCAAAGTTCCTGCGGGATCACTGCCTCCTTCGCCCGAAAAATTCCCCTCCGCCTTTTTGAAGCTTTATACAAGACCGACTTCCCGTCCGCCAAAACCCGGAAATGGCAGGAAGAGGAATCGTACGTCGAGGCTGCCGCCGAACGAGGGACTTGCGGCAACGACACAGCCGAGGAGGAGTGGGGCTCATCAGTCCTTTAACCCCCGGCTGCCAAAAACGAGGAACAGCGCCAGTTCCTCCTCCAAATTGTGGGGGCCCCGCCATCAACAGCCCGGGGGCCTCGAAGGGTTCCCCTTTCCCGGGGCCCAAACCGGCCAAATGAGGGGGGGGCTCCCCCGATACCCCCCCCACCGAGGGGCTAAAAACTCACCAAAAGGGGGACCAGCAGCCCTGCTGGGGAAAAGGGTGCCGGGTTGTTGCTTTTAAAAGATGACATCCCTCCCAAGGCCAGTGAAAAGGGTAAATAACAAAGTTGAATCCCCCACCCCCAAATATCAACGATTTAGGCAAAATTTTCATACATGGTTTTTTGCATAGAGCCCCCATTACACCAAAATAGGGGAAAAAAAATTAAACTTTGATTTTTTTTGGCACCCACGTGTACTTTACCACTATTGCCCCTACATTTTTTAAAATCCAGTTGAAACTCGATCCTGACCTGGTTTTTTTATTTTCTTGGGTTCAATAATTTTTTAATTTTTTTTCTTTTCCCCTCTTATATCATTTATAATACAGTAAACCCCTAATTCGAACCCGTAGATTAGAACTTTTGGGTAAATTTGACCTGTTTTAGGCCAATTTCAAATTTTTTAACAATTTCCAAATTCCATAAACAGAAAGAAATTCGAATTTTCAGGGTTTTCTGCAGCACTTCCATTCCTCTGTGCACCACTTTGTCAGCCAGCCACCCCCTTGCCCCCAACACATGAAGCACCTCAAGCACGAAAATTACCTTTCAAATCCCCAGAGTGACACCTGCCCGGGTGCGTTGAATAGCGGTACCCCTTCCCCGCCCCACCCTATGAAAAGTACTGAACGCTTCACTTTACATTGTACCAAGATAGTAGCTGCCGAAAAATTTACTTGTGGCTATTCTTATTGTTCAAGAATAACTTGCTGATGACCCTGTATTTGATGCAGCACAAGTTATAGCAGTGAAATTAAATATTAAGGAGGCAAGAAGAAGAGAGCGAGGAGGAGAGGCTTTCTTTTCCCTTTGTTTACATACCCTTATTGTGGCGCGAGCTGGCAACTCAGTAGCGATCCACCTCCCAGCTGGGTTGTAGGGGGTAGCTTGCACTAGGCATACTGTATACTGACGTCACCGTGCGTCTTCGTGTGCACCTGTGCGCGTTGCCTTACTGAACGAAGACGCTATCAGTGACGCCTGAGTGCTCAGTGTACAGTAGTACTGTACTGCATTTCTAGACGTCAGTATTAGCCATGTTTTGGTGACTACAAGTAATACAATCTGTGCTGTTTTGACATGCTTTAGTGAGTTCTTATTGTGTGGGGGGGGGGGGCTAGAGGTAACCATTGGATAATTCGGACTTTCGGCTAATTCGACCCAGGCCTCCCCCCAATTAGATTGAATTATAGAAGGTTTACTGTATGCTTTTTTTCTACTTTCAGGAATTCCTTTTCTTCATTGAAAACTTTTTGAAAACATTAGTTCATGACTTCAACTTGTGCTACTGGTTCTTTGTAGACTGTCCCTTTAACTTTTAGCTTATTAATCTATTATTTTTGCTTTAACTTACTGTGTATAAACCTATAAAACAATTTGGTTAGTTCCTGCATTTTTCTATAATGCCTCTTTCCTAATTCCTTTCTTCGTCTTTGCGTATTCTTACATATTCATTCATTTCTAGCTCGCTTGTATTCTTCCCTTGTCCTATTATTCATCTTCCTTTTCCATCTGTTCTATGCAACATCTCTATCTCTTTTTGCTACTTCACATTTTCTATTAAACCAGTCGTTTTACCAGTTTTCCTATCCTGTTATCTTTGGTACATTCTTATCAACAGCAATATTATACATTTCCTAGAAATAGTCCCATTTCTCTTCCACATTTTTCGCCTCATGGAAGGGAATTGAAATCGCCTATTGAATTCAGTAAAGAACTGCAGTAACGTCACGTGCAAGCGACCTATGCCATCCAGTTTATGTATATCTGAGTTTATTGTATGTTTTGCTTCAAATAATTTTTCTTTTGTGTATACGAACTGAGATTTCTTGTTTAATATTTCACACATCTACTTTTTATTACTTTATACTTTCTTTATTTTATTTCTCTTCATGTGTTATAAATTTAATCTTAAGAATCTTTCACTTTGGTTTGGTTTCACCTTTTGCTTTTGCTTTTAACATAAATATAAAAATTCTAGCTTGGATGTACATAATCGTTTATGTGCTTTAAGGGCTGTGTGACCTAACATACAGATATTGTGTGTTTCTGTAACTATTATCTTGGAAATTTGTTTGAGATAGTACAATTGGATGTTTGATTTTAGTATCAATTCACTATGATGTGTTTTTTATTTACAGTACATCTTCAATAACATTGGCTTCGATAAACCCTTCTTCAGCACCTACCTGAAAACCAGCATGTTTTACTTACCTCTTGGGTTTTTTCCTTTGGCGGCCCCCGGCGACATCAGGTTCTCCGCAACCTGAGAATGATATACCGGTTAGATACTAAATTTGGGTCCCCCTTTTTTATTTTATTTTCTTACTGTCTTCTTTTTAGGGCTGGAAAATAAGCGGGGTTTTGTTACCCATTTTTTTTGTGCCCTTGGCCAGTTTTTTTTGATGAAAAAAAAAAAAAAAAAAAAAAAAAAAAAAAAAAATACAATATCTCCTCTCTCTCTCTCTCTCTCTCTCTCTTTTCTCTCTCTCCTCTCTCTCTCTCTCTCCTTCTCTCTCTCTCTCTCTCTCTTCCCCTCTCTCTCTCTTCTCTCTTCTTCTTTCTCCTCTCTCCTCCTCTCTCTCTCTCTCTCTCTCTTCTCTCTCTCTCTCTCCCCTCTCTCCCCTCTCTCTCTCTCCTTTCTCTCTCTCTCTCCTCTCTCTCTTCCTCTTATCTCTCTCCCCTCTCTCTTTTCTCTCTCTCTCTCTCTCTCTCTCTCTCTCTTCTCTCTCCTCTCTCCTCTCTCTCTCTCTCTAAAAAGGGAATTTATGTTTAAATCACCTCCCTTTGTTAAATTTACTGCAGTTCATTTGGCGGGAAAGCAGGTTAGTAATTTCTGAGCGCCTTAATTTTTAAAGGGTAAAAACCCAAAAGGGTTTTTGTACGGGTTATTCAAGCAATTTAAATTTTAAAAATTTGGGGGTGGATATTAAAGGCGGGATTTAATTAAAAAGAAGCGGGGAGTGAAATTTTAGAACAGCAAACGCTTCGTTTTCTTGGGAAGCATTGTCAGTGTATCCCTTTACCCGGCAGCTTTTCATCCAACCATCAAGGGTTTAAACTACGGACAAACGCTGCTCACCTGCTTTTACCTTCTGACTCGTAATGGACCTAAAGGGTCCAAGTGTGATTTTACTTTTGTGTACATAGTTGAAAGAAGCTCCATGTAGTGTAATTACAGGGCCCCAACAGCGGGGGAAATTATCCACCAACCACCCTTTCAATTAGTGAGTGGTAGTTTATCCCCCCCTTGTGAGGGAGGTATTTTCGCCACCATAGGGGGAGATGGGAAAATTAATACGAAATATTATATATATATATATTTTATATATATTATATATATTAATAAAAATATATATATTTATAATAACACTAGGGTTTCGGGTGGCGGGGTTTGTGTGGACCCTACTGTATATATATTTTAATATTAGGGTGTCCCAAAAGCAAAAGTTTTGAAATGTTGCACGCTCGTGTGTTTTTCCGGTTCTCGTATAGTAAAACGTATTGCGTTGAAATTTTTTGGGCAAATTGATAATATTTAGGGGTCCCGAAAAAGTGAACATTTAGGGACGTGACTAAAATTTTCAGGTTTTTTTCTAAATTTTCCCTTTTTTTTCTCCCTGGTTATAAACAGGCAAAAAGAGCCGCTAGAAATCTTTGGCTGATCGCAAGGCTCCAATCGATGAAATCACCGGACCCCAGGCTCCATCGAAGGAGAGGTCCTCCTCCGCTACTCCCACCACCCCCGGGAGATGGGGAAGACGGCGAGGGGAGCAGGAAGGGGGTTGGTGGAGGAGGTTTCCCTTTGGTCGCGCGCCGGGTTTCCCGACAACTACAGAATGCAAACCCGGGCATGAAGCTGTCAAAGTGGAAAAAGGCGTACAATGACCTCAAGAAGAAAAAGAAACAAAGACAGGCCGAAACATCTAGGGAATGAGGAGATTCTCAAAGGAGACCCCAAGAAATCTTCGCCCTCGCCACTCCCCCTCTCTCCAACGGGCAGACGTGAAGGACGAGACAAGGAGTTCAGGGAGTCAAAAGAAAGACAGAGGGGAATCATCCATGGCGGGAAATTTTACCCGGACAGGAAAAAGGGCGGAGACGGGTCGAGCGCGGACTCGACCAAGCGGCCCCGGGAACGTGAAGACAGCGACATCCCAGGCTGATAAAAGGGCGGAAACCCCCAAGCCAAAGCAGAGCGCAGAGCATCCTGGTCGACGACGCATCCCCGGCTCGTGGATCCCAAGCCAGGGGAAAAAAACTCAAATAGTCGCCATCGATCTCCGTAAGGGATTAACCCTCATTTCAATTTGGGGATCGGAGGTTCGGGCGGCAAGCAACGTCAATGTTCGCAGCTACCGTCAAGTTCTTGGAAGGACATTGGATATGGCGGCTGAAGAGACGGCCATCGAGCACGAATTGGGGGAGAGAGCAAGCCGCCGAGAAGACGGGGAAACTGCGGAACCGGGAGTAAGAGGGTTGGTCCTGCATTGGAGGGAAACTCCCCCCGTCCCTCTCTGGCGATAGGGAGGCCCGCATCCCCCTCCTCCCACAGGGGAAGATGACGCCGATTTCCCTTCTTGGGGCCCCGGGGAAAGCTCGGATTGAGGGGGGAAAAACGTGGCTGCAGGTTTTGAAGGGGGTGGACGAAGGGGGCGTCAGGGACAAATCATCGCCTTCTTTTTTCGACACCACGGCTTCGAACACGGCAGGTGCAAGGTGCTTGCATTCGGTTTGAGAAAGAACCGGACGAAGCTTGTTTTGGTTGGCCTGCCGCCATATGCCACGAGGTGATCCTAAAAGGATGTCTTCAACCCACCCTGGGCTCTTCCTTGGTCCCTGACTTTGGAATCTTAAAAACGATCCTGACGATGTCCTTCGGGTTTCCCGCAGAGAGAGACAGTGGAAACATCGGGAGGCCCTTGGGTCTTGCCCCCAATGACATCCCAGCAAGCAAAGGATGACGTTGGCCTTCCTGAAGGGGGCTCTGATGTAAAGAACCATCCCAGGGAGGTTATAAGAATTCTCCTTTCCCCCTCCCGTTCCTTGGGGGGAAGGTCCACCCAAAAACCTTTCCCACCGTCCGGAGCTCTCCATCCAAGCCCGGTGGATGGCCAAGGGGCCATCTACTGCCTCAAGCTTCAGATGCTGAAATCCCAGTGTCGCGGGAGGTCGAGAGAAGGCCGGAGTGGAACGAGTGGCCCTTTTCGCTGCTCTGGTGTATGCAAGCAATTGCAGAGGAACGATCTCGTGAAAGCTCCGTTGAACGACGTGTCTTCCTCGAACCTAAAGAATACCCTGCCCAAAAAACCGTTCCAAGGCAGCAGAACAACTCTGCGACGCCACCTGTGTACTTTTCCGAGGAAAACGGGGGACGGCCTTCTTCGACTCAAGGATTATTGGAGGAGAAGAAGCAGATGGTAAAGGCATTGGAAAGCCCCCTCAAAGAAGGAACTCAAGCGATTGGAGGGAAAAAGATGACAGTTTCCTCCCTCTCGTCCTTCGTCACTTCGAAGCACGGCCCTTTTTTCAGAAATTTGACGGGAGAGGGTTTCTGGCAAAGGCCCCGGGCTTTGGGGAGGGGGGGAGCCCGATTCAAGGACCCCGGGAAAACGGGCCTTGGGCCCTCGAGGGTCAACGATGCCCGGACGGGGCTCGCCTAGTCCACGCTCCCTGGGGTCCACGAAGGGGCCGCACGGAGAAGTATCTCCCCCCAGTTAGCCCCCACCATGGAAATTTTTGGGGGGGAAAAAAAGGAGGACCTTAAAAAGAAGGTTTTCTGAATGGAAACAATGAAAACTGTTTTTTGGTTTTCCCTTATAATTTTTCTATCAAAAAATGGGGATGTTTTGATTTTTTTCTTTTTTTTTAAGGGTTTTATTAGAAATTTGTTCATTTTTTACGCGACCCCTAAATATTCTCCAAATTTTCATCAATTTCACAGTAACTTTTTTATGCAGTGTGAACAGAAAAAAAACACGAGAAGTGAAAAAAAATGTTTATTTTTTCCTCTATGATCTTGGGCACCCAAAATTAATATAATAATATTATATATATATATATATATATATATATATATATTATGTATATATATATAATATAATAATTATATATATAATATATAATACACAAAAAAACCTCGTTTTCCCCGGAATGGGGGGAAAGCACTGGTCGGGAAACCCGCAAAAGCCCGGGAATCGCAAAAAAAAAAAAAAAAAAAAAAAACGAGCCATTACCCCCCCCCGGGACGTTTATCCTACTCAAAATATTTACTGTCCGAAAACGACAAATATCAACTACCCCGCAGGGCATAGTCCGTGAGCAGCGCCCCCCGGCGGGAGGCAGCAGAAAGTGTTCAATAGTTCCCAAAAACGTTTTTGCCCAGGGGCAGTGGGGATCAGGGGACTAACGGAGGCTGGCAGGTGAACCGTGGTGTCGTGTGCCCAAATGTAAAAAATACGGGGCTGAGCATGTCCCCCTGGCGGGGGGCAGGACACTGACCAGGGGTGACAGGAGAGCTGGACCGCCGGACAATTGGGCAAATTTTCGAACAGGACCGGCATTTTAACGTAAAAAAAAAAAAAAAAAAAAAAAAAAAAAAAAAAAAAAAAAAAAATTTTTCCCAGACTGACATATCCCCGGACCTCGGATTTTTTCCGGCAAACGATATCCGGGAAAACAGGTTTTGTGGTTATAATATTATATTTTACCGTATTTGCCGGCAATAAGACGCAGTTTTTTCCCAAAAAGGAATGAAAGTTCACCCGCGTCCAATGCGGCATATTTGGAATGAAGGGCAGGCGATAAGCAGAACAGCCGGTGGTGTATTATAAAAAGGTCTGGAGTATCTGTGTTGAGCAGTAACTCTCATGAGCCAAATTTGTAACTGGTTATCAACAGTGATGATAATACTAAGAAAAAAGGTTGGGTTTAAAAGAAAAATGAGCTGGGGCAACAAATAGCGATTTTTGCTGCCAAGATGGCCGTGTCAGATGTAAACATAACCACCCCCCGCGCTGCTCTCCAATGTAAAACGTTGATATTCAGGGTTTCCCCTTCACCTGGGGGTATTCACGGCGAAACCCTCCCCGCTCCCCCTGGGTCATTTCCCCTCAGACCCTCCTTTCCCCATGGAAAAGACAAAAAATCCCCCAATTAGAGTGCTTTAACCCGCATTCGATAGGGCCCACAAGTTGACAAACAGGGGGATGATAGAAGGGAGGAGAAAATGGTGATGGAATTTTCGCTGGATGATATTTTATAAATGGAATAGTGAAACAAAGACGTGTTAAAGTTTATTTGAAGGAGGTGAGCGGGGAGAGGGGGGTGTAGTATCTTGGGGAGTCTGTCTATTTTCACACAAAGGGGAGAAAGGGCGTCGTGGTTTGTAGTTTATTTGGACAGCGGTCATTGTACAATGCGGACAAGAGGTGCGCGGCGTGGTATCTTTGGGTCCTGTGGCTGACTGAATTTCCTGGCTGGTGTTTCAGTTGTGTCGGCGAGGAAAGTAGGGCACGTCGGTCACCCTCTAATCTTGGTCCCAGATATGGGGGGGCCTTTAAACCGTGAGGGTGTATTGCGTGTGTGTGTTAGCACCCTAATGGTAAACAAAGGGGAGTGGAGACAGATAGACCTTTTTAACCCCCTGACCCCTTTAATCCTCACCCCCAACTTTTCCCGGATAAGGAAAAATGTATGAAATGTAATAAAAAGGTTGAACGGTACCTTAGAGGAAAAAAAACTTCTACCGGTACACCAAGACCAAGACCCATCACGGCGCCCCACGTGACTCAAGGGGAATCACACCAACCCCTCATGGTGAAAAGGGACCTCCATCCTTCGTTGAATTTATACATTCAAACAAATAGATGTACATAAAAGGTGCGCCGCCCCACGGCTCCAATACATCACCTCCTGTCACTAAGGTTTCTGGGGAAAAAATATTTTTTAAAGTAATGGACTGTTCCCTGCTGAAAGTGCATTTTCTCAAAACTTTATGTACCCAAAACAGTGCTTTTAGAGTTCAAAATCCTCTTTTTCATCCAAAATATCGAAGTGCTATTAAGCAATTTTTTTCAACCTAGCCTCTGAGGCACCCTTCTGCTTAGAGGGTAGCAGGAACGCCGAAAATGACGGAACCTTTACGAAAAGTGTGAAAACAAGGAACGGGAGGAAACTACGGATTTCAATGTGAAAAGGCTTCAACCCGTAATACCTTCCCGAAAAGACTAACAACCCTCGCGACTGTGATGATTTTATAGGTGTAAACAGGCAAATATCGCGATCCCACAACGGGCCCTTTAAAAAATTTCAACAATAACAAAAAAGGTAGAGTGGTTACCTTTAGTGTTATCTAAATGCTTCGTAAATTTTTTTTTTTGGACAACCACCGATTTGGGCCAAAAATTAGTCCTCCGGGAAAAGTTTTGAGTGTTTTTTAATAATCGGTTCTCGTTTTTGTCGGAAATCAATGTTTGTTTTTCATGTGTGTGTGTGTGGGGGGGGGGGGGCATTTGCCCTCCCGGTTGCCCCCAAACTTTTTCGCTTTTACACTGCCATATTATTGGGAAATTAGTTTTTTCTCTTATCTCTTTCCAAACCAAACCCCACCTAAACCAACCCAATTGATTTTAAACCAACTTGACTTTCTGGCTGAAATAACGGGAGATTTTCGGTACTAGTGTAATGCATTTTTATTCAATTTTCGCCCTGGGAAATGGGGGTTTAAAATACTCTGAATGAAGAAAAACTCACGATGATTTTAGGGAAGACCTAGGACTTTTGAAAGCCCACTACCAAAATAATACCAAATCTATGCAAAATTTTTCCACAAGGGCTAAACCATCGAAAAACAAAAAAAAGGGATACCCCAACTTAAATTAAGCTATATATGTCATAGGAGCAAAATATGAGAAATAAATTCATAGGGGCCCTGCAATATTTAGACCGTTTGCTTACCCCTGTATTCCTTTACTTTTTTAAATAGTATAATTTTTTATTCACATTTTACTGCACGTGAATATTGATTTAGGTACATGCTCATAATCATTTTTTTCCCCTAAAATCCCCTTTTTTTTTTTTTTTTTTTTTTTTTAAAAAACTTTAAAATGTAGAAATTTTGTTTTCCCTCAAAAAACCAATATTTTTTTTCTCAAAACCTCCCCGTAAAAAGGGGTGGTTTAGCGGAGGTGCGTTTAGCGCCGGCAATACGGTATATATAATAATAATATATAATATATATAATATATATTATAATATAATATATATATATATATATATAAAATATATTATAATTTTTATATATATATTTTAATATACGCCCAAGGCACTTGGCATATCAGGCAAAATGGTAAGATTTTTAAAATAACATTAAAAACGCTAAAAGAAAAAAACTAAAAAAAAAAAAAAAAAAAAAAAAAAAAATCCCATATTTTCTAAAGCTAAAAACAAAGTTAACAAACCTTGAAGGGATGCTGTTTTGGTTTGGGGAGGACGAATGGAAACAATTTACATGTAGCATTTCGGTTCCCAGAGGGATGGAAAAGAGTCGGACGATCGAAAAGGTCGTGATTAAAATTTGATAATTTTTTAATTGGCATGGTGACTTTATTTTTAAAATTGGGAGCAGGGGCTTTATGTAAAGATTCCAATAATTAGTATCACTAGAAAATTTTTCCTTTGATAAGTTTTAAAATCATTAATAGAGAAAGGGTGATCAAAATCATGTGAGTGTGAAAGTATTGCAGATTGAAAAGGGGGAAGAAATAGGTCGGCCAGTACGAACAGAAACCCCTTTTATGTTCTGCGAACCTAAGGGTTAGATTTCTCGACGTCTCGCCAATGTATCGAGTCTTACAGCTCGAACACTCAAATTCATAAATTATATTGGAGATAAGAGTTTTAGGTATAGGATCTTATATTTGAAATGTGATTTTATAGTACGTAAATGGTTTAGTAAAAACAAATTATAATTTTAAGTTAGGAAAGTGTAATTTAAGTACATCATTGAGTTTTTTACGAATGATATAACTAAGATGGCCATAAAATGGAAGTTTAATATAATGTGTGTCTAATATAGATTCGGATTGACTCGACTTAGGGTTGAACTTTTCATCTAAGAAACTAGAGATTGTTTTTTCGATCAATATAAGGGGATAACCATTATTTGGAAAAATAGTAAGGAATTTAATTTCATTATTGAAGGCAAACCAGTTGGAGGACAAACTATAACATCTGTGTAGTAAAGTCATAATAGTATTGGTTTTGAAAAGGTTAGGGATGAATGATAAATACTGAGTACCAAGGCCTGTGAAGATAGGTTTACGATAGACTGAGGTAGTAAAATATTTATCCTTACGTGTAACTAAGATATCTAGAAATGGCAGTGATAATTGGTTTTCAACTTCATATGTGAACTTAAAATTTAGGTGTTTAGAATAAGGTAATTAAAAAATAAGGGATATGTTAAACATTCTTAAAAAGTAAAAAGGTGAAGATGTTGAACATATTCCCTTATTTTTTGATTACCTTAATTCTAAACACCCAAATATTAAGTTCACATATGAAGTTGAAAATCAATTATCCCTGCCATTTCTAGATATCTAGTTACACGTAAGGATAAATATTTTACTACCTCAGTCTATCGTAAACCTACCTTCAACGGCCTTGGTACTCAGTATTTTTCATTCATCCCTAACCTTTATAAAACAATACAATTAAGACTTTACTACACAGATGTTATAGTTTCTCCTGCAACTGGTTTGCCTTCGATAAAGAAATTAAATTCCTTATTATTTTTTCCAAAATAATGGTTACCCCTTATATTGATTGAAAAAACAATCTCTAGTTTCTTAGATGAAAAGTTCAACCCTAAGTCGAGTCAATCCGAATCTATATTATACACACATTATATTAAACTTCCATTTTATGGCCATCTTAGTTATATCATTCATAAAAAAAACTCAATGATCTACTTAAATTACACTTTCCTAACTTAAAATTATAATTTGTTTTTACTAATCCATTTACGTACTATAAAATCACATTTCAAATATAAAGATCCTATACCTAAAACTCTTATCTCCAATATAATTTATGAATTTGAGTGTTCGAGCTGTAAGACTCGATACATTGGCGAGACGTCGAGGAATCTAACCCTTAGGTTCGCAGAACATAAAGGTGTTTCTGTTCGTACTGGCCGAGCTATTTCTTCCCCTTCTCAATCTGCAATACTTTCACACTCACATGATTTTGATCACCCATTCTCTATTAATGATTTTAGAATCTTCTCAAAGGCAAACTTTTCTAGTGATACTAAATTATTAGAATCTATATACATCAAGTACCTGTCTCCCAATCTTAATAATCAAGTCACCTCATGCCAATGGGGGCGTTTGGGCTAAGGCAAAAAGTACTACATACCGCCAGAATTTTAATTTTCTAATTTGTTTTGTGGATCTCGGAGAATGCTCATATACGAGTGGTTGTTCATAAAATTCTCATGTACATATTCTTATAATTAATTTAAAGTTGGTTTCGTGCCTTATAACGAGGTAATAACATATTTTGCGAAGTTTTGTTGATGTAGCCATATACGTCAAGGGATGAATATACTGTATATCGGTTTTTACACATGTGTATAAATATTTCTGATCTATACTATTATTTGAATACTCCCAGTGGTCACCAGCAAAGGTATTAAAAGAAATAGAAGCCCAGCTGAGTCTGAGTCCAGAGTCTGCCCAGACCAAGACCCAGACCGTATACTGTAAATTTTAACAGCAAATAAATCTGCTAATCTGACTTCACAGCTATATATATGACTTTACGGTGGTGTGAGTTCATATAAGGAATAATATTAATAGAGTTCCTTAGTCGTGCAGATCGTTATTTACCCTATACATAACATATTCTTGCTATGGTTATAATGGTTGATAATTGTGAAATATAAGCAGTTTTACGCATATAATCTGTAAATAAAAATACATTAGACATGCATTAACTCTTATTTGTTTCTCAAATAGTGAATAGTTCCTGCATACATGAGTTAAGAGACGAAATATAACTTTCTGTGCCAAATTTCTTCCTTTGTGCCTGTAGCCTCTGTCGATGGGAGCGTAATCTCTTTGACGAATATCTTGATTTGTTGTGTTCATACCTTTGTTGGTGACCACTGAGAGTATTCAAATAATAATATAGATCAAGAAAATATACATACACATGTGTAAAACGATACATATTCATCCCTTGACGTATATGGCTACATCAACAAAACTTCACAAAATATGTTGTTACCACATTATAAGGTGCGAAACGAACTTTAAATGTATTATAAAAATATGTACATAAGAAATTTATGAACAACCACTCGTATATGAGCATTCTCCGAGATCCACAAAACAAATTCGGAAATAAAAATTCTGGCTGTATAAAGAGGTTTTTTCCTTAGCCCAAATGCCCCAATTACAAATACTCAAATGATTATCACGACACTGTTTCGTTCGTCCGACTCTTGTTCCGATCGCCTCATAGGAACCGAAATGCTACATGTAATATTGTTTCCATTCAGTCCTCTGCCAACCTAAACAGCATACACTTCAAGGTTTGTTAACTTGTGTTTTAGTCTACAAATAATATAGGATTATTTTCTATTTTAATTTTTTAGATGTTTGCTTTTAGCAGTTTTTAATGTTATATTAACAAATTTCATACCATTTTAGCCTGATGATGCCAAGAGACTTGCGAAGTTGCACACAATAAACGAAAAGACGAGTGTTTGCGCTGCTAACAACAACTATGATCAACTTAATCATATATATATATATATATATTTATATCTTTAATAATAATATCATTATATATATATATTAAATATATATATATATATAATATATATATATATATAATATTATATATTAGGGTGCGTCAAGTAATAGAGGTTGAATTTCAAAATGAAATGAAGTTAACGAGGAATGCTTTATTCTTTTCCTTTTACAACAAAAACAAAGTGACAGAAAAATTATATTGATTGGACGATATCTTCATGTCGCGCAGTGACCATACTTCTTGGCCGTCGGATACATTTTCCGGTGGTCTTCGACAACTTGAAGGAGGCATTGCAGATGGTCCTCCGACATCGTGCAAGGGTTCTTAGTGAAATCCTGCACAAGAGCGACCCCTCGTTCCGCGGCGTCGTTGGTGACGAGAAGGCCACGTACTCGCCTTGCCCCGGCCTGGTACATGGGGTTCGTCCCCCACATGGCAGGATCGACGTCGAGGAACCCTTTGTCGATGTCCAGCAGATCCAGGAATTTTTCAGTGTTTTTCGTGACGAAGGAGGCAACGGTCTTGTTGTCTAAGTCAGCCTCCTCGACGCAAAACTTGGGTGGAGGTTCCTCTGATCCCTCCATGCTTCGGAGGTTGGCAACAACATTCCGCTTCTCCTCCAGGGGCATCTCATCGTCAAAAAGCGCAAGTCCAACTGTCACTTCAGACAGGTACCACATGTGACGTCCCAACGCTTTCAGCCCTGACTCTCTGATCGCCTTGTTCGTCTCTTTCGCGAGGGCTTTGTAAAGGTAAAGGTCGTTTCTTGGGGTGTTTGCTGAACACGCAGCTGAGAACCACGCTCGAATGTAGTAGCGTACGATGAAGATGCAGAACTCGTCCAGTTTTGAAGGAACTGCGGCCTTTACTGCGCGTGAACTGGACGGCCGCTGTTTCTGGTATTCTGCGAACTGAGGCGCGAAGATCCACATTTTCAGAGCGTAAATCGCTCTTGCCATCCATCGAGCCCGATGGACTGCTCCCGGCTTGTGGGAAAAGATCTTCTTGCGTCCATGAGGGATTCCACCAAGGAACACAACGGCTAGTTCTAACAATTCCCGGTAGTCGTCACGTGGGTGGTCCTTTCGGAGGTAGCCTTGGCAGAGTTTGAGGATGTCGTCCACCCAGTCCTCCTTGAGCTCTTCGTTTGCTGTCCTGTACTGGTCTTGTTCAACATACGGCCAGAACTCTCGGAAACGGATGAAGGCAGCGATATCTGGACTTTGAGATGTTTCTGGGATGAGGGCCGAGGAAAACAGTTCCCAGCAGAATTTCCAGCATCTGATGGCGACAGGCCAGATGCAGCAGATCACGACCAAGGCTTTGCTGCAGTCGAACGCACACTCCACTCTTGGATCCCGTATTCATCGCCGTTGTGTCGAAGCACAGCACTCGAATTCGATCGGAGATAGCCCACTCGGATATAACGGAATGGATGGTGTTTGCCGTAGGCTCGCTTTGCCGTCAGTGATGGGAACTGCGAAGATCTTCTCCACGCCTTCTCCAGAAACCAAGATCGGCAGTCGGTCCACAACGCCTTCGTTTGTGAGGGATGGCATTAGTTTTCCATCCCAGTGGAGTGTGAGCGGTACATCAGGAGCAAACTTTTCTTTGAGCTCTGCAGCCTTTTCCTGGCGATGAGGTTTTTGCTGCCGATTGATCGTGCTTGCGCTCAACGACAATTCTCGAGTGTTCGCTCCAAGCTCCTCCGCGAATGGAAGCAGCACGTGTGCAGCTTTACGGTCACTTATGTTGGTCCGGTCCAGAGCAGCAGAAACTTGCGGGGATATGATTTTCTTCTGTGATGGTGCACGGCGGGATCGTTTTGGTGGAGGAGATACTATCACGTCTTGCTCTTCAGGCGAAGAGGACGAGGTCGAAGACTCGAGTTCAACGGTGGCCTGCCTTTCTGCGAACGCTTGACTTTCCTGTGCAGCTCGACTTCCGTCATCGTCCCTCCGCTGCTGTGATCCGTGTCTCTTTTTCCACCCAGGCCCGATCCATACCACCCATCTTCCCCTGCCGTGGCTTCCTCTGAGCTTCAAGGAAGTCACGATCCTCCTTGATCGTGATCTTGGACATGGCGTCGTGATGTGCTACATCGAACAAATTTTTCAGGCAAGCCACGAAATTGGCTCGGTTTTCCTCAGCTTGCCCTGTTGTCCGGGATTTTGATTTCTTCAATCGTTGTACTCTTCGTGCAGACACCGTACTTTCTTGAGGATATCACACGAATCAATGGTCGGAATATTCGCTTTAGAGTACTGATGTTGAACATTGAGTGCCGTCTGCCGAACTGAGAACGCCAAATCACGCCGGCTTAGCTTTGCGTGGTACTGCAAAACACACAGGACTTCCTCACGGTTCGGGGAGAACACTCGATGGCAGCTCTTGAGTTGCTGGGGCTCCTACGAGCCATAAACTTGTCAGTGGACCTCGTGGAAGACATCTGTAAAAAAGAAAAACAAGTCAATAAACAGAATAATAATAAAAAGGAGAATAGACACGTCAATAACAGGATAAACCAATACTGAAACAGCTTAAAACCAAGTCTATAAACAGAAGAATATAAACAGGAGAATAAACAAGTCAATAACAGGATAAACCTATGCTGTAACCACATCTTCCCCACAAAACTGTGCGAAGCGGGATCATGCCTTCGTTGCATGGGGTGGTGCAATAGGGACAAACTTCGAAGCGTCTGCGCGACATAAAGATGTCACGCTACAAGACTAAGATTTTGCTGGTAGTGCTTTCTCATCAATACACATGAACTGCCGGGGTCCGCGTTAAAATCCGAACACTTTCAATTTTTTGACGCACCCTAATATAATATAATATATATATATATATATATATATATTATATATATATATATATATATATATATATATATATATATATATATATATATATATATATATATGCATATACAATATATATACAGTCAAACCTCGATATAACGGACCTCGATGTAACGAACATCGGATATAACCGTGGTCACCGAGAGACAAGGCCTGGTGGATCGCCCGTGACGTCACACCATAAGGATACAACCCGCTCCGCTCCCCGTACAAGTTTACCTACCTAATATAATGTTTATCAGTATAAAAGATATACTGTTATCTTCGGAAATGTTTGTTCTATAATATTATCAAATAAAAAACCGTAAAACACATTAAAAAAATGCCATTATGAGACTTTCAAGAAATATGCATGAACTTAAACTTTTCGCCATTTAATATTTTGTGATTTTTTTTTTACATGGAGAATATCAATAGAAGCGGAATTTAATTAGCTTTCCATTGCTATATTTCCGTTTCTGATAAATGAATTAGAACCATGCATAAATTAGCGTTAACTAAATAAATAACATCATGAAATCGAGTAATTTATCCGATTTCATGATTTTTTATATTTAGTTAACGCTGATTTATGCATGGTTCTAATTCATTTATCAGAAACGGAAATATATCAATGGAAAGCTAATTAAACTCCGCTTCTATTGATATTCTCCATGTAAAAAGTTTTTTACAAAATATTAAATGGCGAAAAGTTTAAGTTCATGCATATTTCTTGAAAGTCTCATAATGGCATTTCTTCAGTGTGTTTTACGGTTTTTATTTGATAATATTATAGAACAAACATTTCCGAAGATAACAGTATATATTTTATACTGATAAACATATATTAGGTAGGAAATTACCCGATTTCATGATTTTTTATATTTAATTAACGCTAATTTATGCATGCCGCTAATTCATTTATCACTAAACGAAATATATCAATGGAAAGCTAATTAAACTCCGCTTCTATTGATATTCTCCATTTAAAATGTTTGGGAGCAAAATATTAAATGGCGAAGAGTTTAAGTTAATGCATATTTCTGAAAGTCTCATAATGGCATTTTCTTTGGGTGTGTTTTACGGTTTTTTATTTGATAATATTATAGAACAAACATTTCTGAAGATAACAGTATATCTTTTATACTGATAAACATTATATTAGGTAGGTAAACTTGTACGGGGAGCGGAGCGGGTGGTATTCCTTATGGTGTGACGTCACGGGCGATCCACCAGGCCTTGTCTCTCGGTGGTCTCGATATAACTGACTCCATTTGCGTGACTTTTTTTTTTTTTTTTTTTTTTTTTTTTTTTTTTTTCTTCTCCATATTAGACCGCTTATCGCCGCTCGAATTGTCAACTCAACATTATTGTATTATTTTCTCATTTTATTTTGGAATGCTTGGGTTGTAAGGAGTTTTGATGTATCACATATTAAGATATAATATTATAAGGAAGGAGTCTGTGTTGCTAGTGATTTAGTGGTAGAAGGTGTGTATTGTTTAAAATAGTGACTATTAGTGTTATGGCGTGGCCGCTGCTACGTCTCCCTGTCACCTCAACACCCTAAATCACCCTTATCTAAGGCGACACGCAGTGCTACACTGACCTAAATGGTGACACGTGTATAGAACTGCAGTTCACAACCATATAATATATATAATAATGAGCATTAGTCATGATAATAAGCAATACCTTTGGAAGCCACGGCTCTTGGAATCTGGCTCGTAGTAATTTGTTTACATCTTCGCTAGAGCTTGAGCTTGACTAGCTACACGTTCTGAATGTGTTTGTGATTATTTCTCATTTATTTCACGTGTAGGGGCGGACCAAATTCAGCATTTAGTGCCAGTCACTGTTTACCTCCCAACATAGCTACACAGTCTGGTTGTGTTTGTAATTATTTCTCATTTATTTCACAATTTTTCTGGGTTTTTCATATATTTTTCCCCCCTTGGGAAAATACCCTCGCTATAACGGACAATCGGCTATAACGGACTCCTCCTCCCCCCTTTAGTCCGTTATATCGAGGTTTGACTGTATATATAATATATATATATATATATATATATATATATATATATATATATATATATATATATATATATATAGTACCCTCCCGAGTTTCGCGCTTGCTTTCTTCCCAAGGCATAGTGCGAAACTCGCGGATCATGAAACTCGGGTATTGAAAACACTGTAAAAATGCTTATTTAGTCGAGGTGTACCTACCGTATTTTACAGCTTATAAGACTCACTTTTTCCCCCAAAAAATATCCTGAAAATGCCCCAAGCCCCTGTCCACCCAGCAGTGAATGGGTACTGGGGTTAGCCAAGGGTTTGTGACCTGCCTCCCGGGGTGGTGGCTTCGGCCAACATTACGTAGAGGAGAGGAGGAGGAGAGGAGCTTCAGCTTGAGCTTGAGTTGGGAGTCACCCAGCGGATGCTGTCAGTGAAACCTTTAGTCCGGCGTTCTCCTACACACGTATTCTGTCCTACGAACGATACTTGATCTTGATCTTGATATTACAGGTGGCCTATTCTTCATAGGCCTTTGAACCGGTGTTGCATAAAATAAGTACACCTCGAAATAAGTAGCACCTGACCTCACCCCCCTGCCGATCCTTACTTATTTTCACAAAATACTCCTTTGTAAGTGATTAACAAGTAAGTGTGTTGTACTGTGGTTGCTGGAGGTACTGGAGGAGACAGGAGAGAAGAGAGGAAGGCATGGAGGTACCGGAGAGAAGGGAGGAAAGCATTAGTGTAGTGATTAGTTAGTAAGAGCAAGGCATTGAGTGATCTAGCTCTGTACACGTTTTATGTCTATGTCAGTGTGCTTTTATGTATGACAAGGCAGGTGAAGGGATTATTATGTGTTAAAAACTTCCATCTCTGTCTCGATTCGTCTTCCCCTTGTGACCTTTGATGCTAAGTATCGCTTCATAGGTTCTCTTTAAACTTTGTCTCCTTTGTTAACAGATTTGTCAACTCTTCCCTTGTCTATTTCACCTGGGATACTAAACATTTTCATTGTTTTGGTCTGAGTGAGTGATGGCGTCAGCTGATGGTTGTGTGACTGTTATACGGCAATAACACTGTCACAATGCCTTCCTCTCTTCTCTCCTGTCTCCTCCAGTACCTCCAGAAACCACAGTACCACACACGTCATGGTTACTGTAGACGGACATTGTTCTTCTCCTAAATCTATCAATAGTGGTGTTCCCCAGGGTTCTGTCCTATCACCCACTCTCTTTCTATTATTTATTAATGATCTTCTAAGTCTAACTCAAAGCCCTATCCACTCCTACGCTGATGATTCTAACTAGCATTTTTCAACGTCGTTTATTAGACGTCCAACTCAACAGGAACTAAGTGATTCACGGAGAGATGCCACCGAGCGCCTAACTTCTGATCTTTCTATAACTTCTGGTTGGGGCAAAGCAAACCTTGTTTTGTTCAATGCCTCAAAAACCCCAATTTCTTCACCTATCTACTCGACAAAACCTACCAGATAACTATCCCCTCTTCTTCAATGACACTCAACTGTAATGAACATTCTAGGACTACCCTTTTACTAAAAATCTGAACTGGAAATCTCACATCTCATCTCTTGCTAAAACAGCTTCTAAGAAGTTAGGTGTGCTGTGGCGTCTGCGTCCTTTTTTTCTCCCTCCCAATTGCTTGCTCTCTACAGGGGCCTTATCCCCCCATGTATGGAGTATGTCTCACATGTTTGGGGAGGATCCACTCATACAGCTCTCCAAAACAGGGTTGAGTCAAAAGCTTTTTGTCTCATCAACTCCTCTCCTCTGACAGACTGTCTTCAATCCTTAAATCACCGCCGCAATGTTGCTTCTCTTGCTCTCTTCTACCGTTATTTCATGCTCACTGCTCTTCTGAACTTGCTAACTGCATGCCTCCCCCACTCCCGTGGCCTCGCTGCACAAGACTTTCTACTCATCTCATCCCTATTCTGTCCATCTTCCTAATGCAAGAGTTAATCAGTATCTTTACTCTTTCATCCTTTCACTGGTAAACTCTGGAACTCTCTTCCTGTTTCTATTTTTCCACTTTCCTATGACTTAAATCTTTTCAAAGAAGAGTAACAAGACACCTCCGAACTAAATTGGCCTACCCCTCTGTTTTTATTTTATTCTCTTACTGTCTTCTTTATAGGGACTGGCAACTAAGCGGGCTTTGTGTTACCCATTTTTGTTGTGCCCTTGGCCAGTTCCTTGTGATGTAAAAAAAAAAAAAAAAAAATCACTTATGAAGGAGTATTTTGTGGTAAATAAGCAAGAAACGGCGGGGGTGTAAGTTTAAAGGTGCCACTTATTTCGAGGTGTTGCCTATCTATTTAATTATCCTTGATGAGGGCTGTAAAATCCACTTAAAATCTTTCTCTGCACCGTCGAGTGGCCTAAGAACACCCACACGCTGCCCGTTAACTCTGCCTTCGATTGCGAGGGCATCAGAGGACACAGGGGGTGGCATGAGCCTCTAATCACAGATGTCACTATAGAAATTATGTCTGCATCACCACGGGCGAGGAACTAACCATCACAGCCTCAAGTGAACTCCAGGGCCTACCATCCCACCCCTGGAGGTAACTGCTTAATGGCACTGTAGGCACACACACACACACACACACACAGGAAAGAGAGGGGTGGGTTCGATTGCATATACATGGACCTAAAAAAGGGCATTTGACAAGGTGCCTCACAAGAGACTGCTCTGGAAGCTAGAACATGTAGGAGGATTGAAGGGTGGTTTGCTGAAGTGGATGGAAGACTTTTTGAGCAACAGAGATGAGAACAGTAATAAAAGATCAGAAGTCAGAATGGTGCTGTGTGATAAGTGGAGTTCCTCAAGGATCAGTATTGGCCCCAGTGATGTTCTTGGTCTATGTAAATGATATGACAGAGGGAGTGAACAGTTATATGAGTTTATTCGCTGATGATGCTAAATTACTAAGAAAAGTAGAAAGTAAAGAGGACTGTGAGGATTTTCAAAAGGACTGTGAGGATTTACAATAGGATCTAGATAAGATTTTCAGATGGAGTCAACTATGGGAAATGGAGTTTAATGCTAAAAAGTGTAAAGTGATGGAAGTGGGCAGTAGCAAAAAGAGACAGAGAGGAAAGTATTCGATGGGAAATGAATGGATAATCAAAACAAAGTTCGAAAAAGATCTGGGAGTATGGATTAAGAACAATTTGTCACCAGAGAAGCATATAAACAAGATCAAAGGAGATACATATCAGTTGCTGAGGAATATAAGAATGGCATTCAAATATCTGGATGAAGAGATGATTAAGAAATTGATAACATCTTGATTTGACCAAGGTTGGAATATGCAGCAGCGATTTGGTCACCACAGAAGGATATAAGGAAGATTTAGAGAATACAAAGAGCAGCCACAAAAATGGCTCCAAGCCTGAGAGATTACCATATGAGGAAAGACTTTCAAAACTAAAACTCCTAATCTTGAGAAAAGAAGAGAAAGGGGAGATTTTATAGCAGTGTATAGAGCATCAATGGGTCTGGAAAAAATTGATAGAGAAGATCTGTTGTGTGGGACGATAGAAGTACAAGAGGTCATGAGAAGAAATTGAAAAGGACAACATGCAAGAGGGACATAAAAAAATACAGCTTCCCGTATAGAAGCATAGAAGCCTGGAAACAACCTTGATGCAAAAGTGATTTAAGTCCAAGAAGTATTCCAGGACTTCAAAGCAGCTGGATAATAGTAGATTTGGAACGGGGGACCAGTACGGCAGAGCTCTTTGTTTTCCTGATGTTGTTACAACTAGCTAAAGTCAACTAGTGTAAATACACACACAAAAAACAAACACAAACAACAACATGTACGAATGCAGCGCGGAAACTTTTGGGGATATAGTGCACGAGCATCGGGATGGTAAAATTTAGGAACGCACACGAAACTCGAGGTCGGGACGAACTTGCTAGCGTGAAACTCGGTGAGGGTACTAGTATTTTTATATAGTATCCACACAACACCGTACCATTTGCCGGCGCATAGACGCCCCTCCGAATAAGACCATCCTATGTTTACAGTAGGAAGGGTTTTGAGAAAAAATTATTAGTGTTGTTTGTGATGTGAAAAAATATCGTAAATTTATCAAGTTAATTAAAAAAAAGATTTTGTAGGAAAACAAAATGATTAGCAGCACTGTACCTAAAACCCATATTCACCAGGGCAGTGAAATGATGATGCCAAATTAATACAACTACGAAATATAACACTGTAGGTAATGACACTGTAGGTAACCAACTCGGTCCATAATATATTGCAGATGCTCCCGAATTGAGTATTCTAATATTTTTGCTACCTGATGACATATAGCTTAGCATTTAATGTTGTAGGTTGCCTTGCATTGCTTGTTCTGCGCTACATGTGTTTTAGACTTTGTGGAAAGTTTGCAGTACCGATAGTGGTTTTAATTTCGGTAGTGGGCTTTCAAAGTCATAGGAGTCATTACCTACATCTCGTGTAGCGTTCTTCATTCTGAATATTTTGATCCCCATTCCCATGGCGCAATTGATACTAATGGCATGACACGTGTACCAAAATCTCCGGGTTATTTCAGAGAAAGTTAGTAGGTTAATCATATTTAAGGTTAGGTTTGAAGAGGATTTGTTTAGTAACAGATGATATAAGAAAAAGAATTACCAGGTAATATGGCCAGTGTGGCGGATGCAATGTTTGCGGGGGCGGACCTGGGGGCAGGTTTTCCCTCACCCCCGACACACACATCTAACAAACATTGATTTCCAACAAACCAAGGCCAGATTATTCAATCACATCAACTCTTCAAGAGGACTAGTTTCGTTTTCGGCCCTCGAATTGGTGGTTGTCCAATAACAAAATATTACGAAATTCCGGTAACACTTGTAAGGTACCATCTCTACCTTGTTGTTAGTGTTTGTAGATTGTGAACGGGCACCGTTTGTCCGGGATCGACATATTTTATCGTATCGACAACTGGTTTACGACCTATGAATCTATTCACAGTCGCGAGGGTTGATTAGTCTTTCCTTTCAGAATGTAACAGGGGTGAAGGCTGGTTCACAACTCTGAAACTCACGCAGCATCAGCCGCTTCCTTGGTATTGACGACTAGTCCGTGACGGTTCCATCATTTTTTCGCAGTTCCTGCCTCACCACCCTCTAAGCAACATGTGCCCTCAGAGGGCTATGGTTGAAGAAATTTGCATTGTGCAGTTGTCTGTTGGTGAAGAAGAGGAGTTGAACTCTTAAAAGACACTGTTTTGGGTACATAAAGCCGTGAGAGAAACTGACATTATCACACGGCACAGTCGCCTTACCGTTAAAATTATTCTTCCCCCAGAACCGTTACGCTACAGGACGTGGATGTACTTGGAGCGGTGACGGGCACCGTTTGTGTACCCCGCTCTAGTTGTTTGAATGTAAGAAATTCTAAAACGGCTGTGATGAGACGGTGCCGTGTCACCATAGTGGTATGGTGTATTCGGGTGTGCCTTGAGCGAAGTGTGGCCCTGATGGGCCTTGGTCTTGGTGCAAGCCTGTGTCAGACCTTTGTCCCGTCTACAGGTACTGTTGCACCTTTTTTACTAGCCTCTTTCATACAGTTTCCCTTTCCGTAGAGGTACACGGGGTGCAGAGTTGAGGGGTCGAGGTGGTACACAGGACCTATGCTGTCTCCTATCCCACCTTGCTTCCACTGTACGCGCTATACACACACACTGCACATACACACCTTCCTGGCTTAGTCCACCCCCCTGTCTGGGACCAGGAGTTAGAGGGTGACCTGACACTGACCTGACTTGTCCTCGCCATCACACTGCAGCTCCACCAGTAATACAGTCAGTCCACAGGACACACAGCACACACGCATCAAAACCGCGCAATCTCTTGTCCCCCGTTGTACAATGACTCTCTGTCAAATAACTACAGAGGCTCACGACGCCCTTTCTTCCATCCTTGGTTGTGGATAGCAGACTCCCCAAGATACACAACCTCCCTCGCACCGCTCACATTCTCCTTCAAATACAACTTTAACAATCTCTTTTGTGTCACTATTCCATATCTAACAATACTCAAACTCCCGCAAAATTATATCACCTTCTTTCTGCCCTACTCTATCATCTCCTTCACTGTGTGGTCACTTGTGTGGCCCAGTTTGATGTGGTTCCAGGCTACATCTAATATGCGGGCTGTTGTCTTTTCCATGGTGTGGGCGGAGTCTGAGCGTAATGACCAGGTGGTGCACGGAGGGGCATCGCCAAGTGAATTATCCCGGGTTGAGCGGAGCCCTGGAGATATCAGACGTTTTACAATGACAGAGCATCAGCATTCATTCTTCAAGACAGTAAGAGAATAAAATAAAAACAGAGGGTGGCCAATTTAGTTCGGAGGTGTCCCTTTGTACTGCGTGTGCGTTTGTAAAAGATTTACATACACATAGTAAAGTGGAAGAATAGACAGGAAGAAAGTTCCAGAGTTTATACCAGTGAAAGTGTGATTAGGATAGTAAGATACATATTACTCTTGCATTAGGAAGATGGACAAATAGGGATGAGAATAAGTAAAATTCTGTGCAGCAGCGAGGCCTGCAGGAGGTGGGTGAGGATGCAGTTAGCAAGTTCAGAAGAGCAGTGAGCATGAAATACGTAGAGACAAGCAAGAGAAGCAGCATTGCCACGTGATTTAAAGATTAAGACAGTCAGTCAAGAGGAGAAGAGTTGGTAGAACGAAAAAGCTTTTGACCTCAAACCTGTTTAGGAGAGCTGTATAGAGTGGATCCTACCCCAACATGTGAGACTACTCCATACATGGGCGGATAAGGCACCTGTAGTAGATCAAGCAATGGAGGTGTAAAAAAAAAAAAAAAAAAAAAAAAAAAAAAAAAAAAAAAAAAAAGAAAAAAAAAAAAAAAAAAGAAAAAAAAAAAAAAAAAAAAAAGGGGGGGGGGGGTTGAAACGCCGCGAGTAACAAATCCGCGAGCCTGAAACCCGCGATCATGAATGGTTTATTGTATACCGTAGTCTTACAAGCGCATAAGGACCAGTTTTTTCCCTTAAAAAGGAATGCAAAGTTCACCCTGCGTCTAATGCGGCCATATCTAGCGAATGAAAAAGGTGCTTGGAAAAAGACTGCAGAACACCGTGGTGTTACTAAGGGGATCTGGAGTGGATTTGTGTTGAGCATAGTCCACTAGAGCACAAATTTGTAAGTGAGTTATCAACAGGTAATGGATGAATCTAAGAAAACAGGTTCGAGTTTTAATTAATAGAAACAAGAGCTGGGGCTACCAGATGCGATTGTTGCTGCCAAGCTGGGCTTGTATCAGATTAAACATCATCCAACGCGCATGAAGGGTTTTTGTACTATATATAATATATATTATATATATATATATGATATATAGATAATATATATAATATATATATATATATATATATATGACACACCTCGTTTTACGGCGCGGGGGTGGGGGGCATCCTCCATTTCCCGATGTCGGATTTGCCGGACAAATCGATGTCCTGGGATATGTCAGAGTCCCGACAAATGCCCTTGTCCATTCCGTAAATTGACAAAGTTCCGAGGTCCGAAGCGTCTCCCCTTCACCCCTGGTGCAGTGTCCGCCGCCTACACGCCATGTGGCAGCATGCTCCAGCGGTCACGTATTGTTTACATTTGGCACACGACACTCAAAGGTTCATCCTGCACGCGCCTTCCGTCAAGTCACCCCTGACCCCACTGGCCGTCCTGGTGCAGGGACATCCATCAAACTATCTGAACCTTTCTGCTGCCTCCCGCCGGTTGAGCATGCTCTCGTTCTATTTTACATTTGGCCCCGACAACTCACGGTTCACCTGCAAACCGCCCTGTTAGTCCCCTGAACCCCCACTGCCCCTGGTGCGGAACGTCTCTTGAGACTTTGAACAATTTCTGCTTCCTCCCGCAGTGCAGCATGCTCGCGGTCATAGTGTGTTTAATTTTGGGCACACGACACTCACGGTTTCACCTGCACCTGCCTCCGTTAATTCCCCCTGACCCCCACTGCCCCTGTGCGGGAACTCTCTTGAGACTATTGAACCACTTTCTGCTGCCTCCCTCCGGTGGCAGCATGCTCGCTGGTCGTAGTGTTTTTACATTTGGGCACACGACAACTCACGAGGTCACCTGCACCGCCTCCGTTAGTCCCACTGACCCCCACGGCCTCCTGGTTGCACGGAACGTCTCAGACTATTGACCTTTTCTGCTGCCTCCCGCCAGGTGGCAGCATGCTCAGCGTCTCTGCGGCGGGGTAGTTGATATTGTGACACGGTTGCGGACAGGAAATACTAGAGTGGATAACGTCCGGTGGTGCTGTGGTAATGGCCTCGACTGTTGCGATTCCCTGACTGTGCGGTTCCCGGACGTGTCTGCCCCTTCTATTATCCTGAAACAGTGTTTGTATAATTATATATATATTATATAATATATATATATTATAATATATAATATATATATCTATATATATATATATATATATATACGGTCAAACCTCGTATAAAAACGACCTAAAGGGGGGAGGGAAGTGGTCCTGTTAAAGCCGATTGTCTGTTATAGCGAGGTATTTTCCAAAGGGTGGAAAAATACAGTATTTGCCGCGCATAAGACGCACTTTTTTTCCCTAAAAAGGAATGCAAATTTCACCCTGTGCTAATGCGACCATATTAGCGCATGAGAGGTCGGCAGAGAATGCAAACAGACCGTTGGTGTCTTACTAAAGGGGTCTGAGTGATCTGTGTTGAGCAGATTAGTTCCTGGAGCACGAATTTGTAACTGCTTTTCAAACTGTATGCATATACTGAGAAAAATTTGGAGTTTTAAGAAAATGAAGAGCTTGGGGCAACAAGATAGCGTTGTTGCTGCCAGATGGCGTGTCACGATGTAAACATCATCCGACCCCCCGCTGCTGCTCTCCATTGTAAAACTCCTGATATCTCATGTCTGCCGCTGCACCTGGGATACCTCACTCGTCGACGAGCCCTCCGCGCCACCCCCACTGGGTCATTAACCGCTTAGAACTCCCTGCCCCACAGACCCTGAAAAAACAAAACATCCCGCATATAATGTCGCCTTAACCCGCATTCGACTACGGGCCATACAAGTTGACACAACAGCTGTAAGAGATATAAGGGAGGCAAAAATGGGTGGATTTTTGCTGTGAATGATAGTGTTGATAAATGGAATAGTGAAACAAAGAGCGTCATAAGCTTTATTTGTAAGGAGGATTGTGATCGGTGAGAGTGTGTGGTATAATCGTTGGGGGAGTCTGTCTATACAACCACAATGATGAAAAGGGCGTCGTGGCTTTGTTGTGTATTTGACAGCGAGTCATTGGTAAACGTGGGGACAGATGTGCGCGGCGTGTGTGTCTCTGTGTGTCCCTGTGCCTGACTGAATTTACCGGCTGTTGTTGCAAGTTGTGTCGGGCGAGGACAAGTCAGGTCATCGTCAGGTCACCCTCGGGCCTATCTGGTCCCAGACAGGGGGGTGGCCTAAGCCGATGCAAGGTTGTATGTGCGTGTGTTGTGTTTAGCCGCCGCTAGCAGTGGTAAAGCAAGGTGGATAGGAGCAGCATAGTCTTTGTACCAACTCGACCCTCAATCCTCCCCTGTACGGCCTGCCTTACGGATTAAGGAACTTGTATGAAAGAGTGCTAGTAAAAGGCCGCAACGGTACCTGTATGACGGGCAAAAGTCTTCCCACCGGTAAACCAGGTAAAGATCCTCACGGCCTCACAGCAGTTATCCTCTCAGGCCGAAAATTCCCATAAAACATGTGACGCGCGGTGCTCGGGTCCTCATCACATCCTTAGAATTTATACTTTTTTACATTGCAAACAAAAGACTTTTACACTAAACGGCAGCGGGCCCGCCACCTCCATCATCCTACCCCTTCCTGTAACGTTTCTGGAGAATAGTTGTAACGGTAAAGCGTTAGGGCGTGCCGTGCTGATACTTGCCGTTCTCAGCTATTTATAGGTACCGCAAACGATCTTTAGATTCCTCCTCTTCTTCATCCACGAGTCTAATTAATCAATTTTTCTTCAACCATCGCCTCGAGGCACCCCTGCTTAAGAGTGAGCAGGAACTGCCTAAAAATGATGAACCGTGCGATAGTGTGATACAAAGGCACCTGACGAACGCTGCCGTGATTTCAAGTGTGTAACCTCCGTCACCTGTACTTCCTGAAGAATACTATCAACACCCTCGCGACTGTGATAGATTCTAGTGTAACCAGGCATATCGTCATCCCAGACAAGCGCCTTTCAACAATACAAGAATGAAGGATGGTTACCTTACGTGTTATCTTAAATATCTACGTAAATTTTTGTTATTGTCAGCCACCGATTTCGAGGCCGCAACTTTGTCCGCTCCTGAATATTTTTGGGGTGTTTTGCATTAATCTGGCTCTCGTTTTGTGGGCCGAATTCAATTTGTTTACATGTGTGTGTGGGGAGGGGGGGCCAACCTGCTCCATCAGGCCGCCCACGCAAACGTGCTACTGTTTCACACTGCCTATTTAGGTATTGCGTGATTTTCTCTATATCATCTGGTTACTAAAACCAGACCCATCTCTACCTAGCCTAATCTGATTTATCCATCACGTAACCTTCTGGCTGAAATAACGGTAGATTTTCGGTATAACGTGTAATGGCCATTATTATTCTTGCGCCATGGGAATGGTTCAAAATCTCAGATAAAAAAAGCTACACGTGGTGTCAGTAGATTCCTAGGACGTTTGAAAGCCACTACCAAAATAATCCATTCTATACTGCAAATGTTCCCAAAGTCTAACACTAACAAAGCAACAAAGGGCATACCTACAACATTAAATCTAAGCTATATGTCATAGGTAGCAAAATATTAAATATCCATTCGTGGAAGCATCCTGCATATATTATGACCGTTTTGGTACCCTGTCGATTTCCCCTTTACATTTTAATATATAAATTCTTCAGTCACATTCATGCTCCTGTGGAATATTGTATCGAGTACATGCTCATAATCATTTGCTTTCCCCCTACATATTCCTTTTTTTTATTTTTTTACTTGATAAATATTACGATCTTTTTTTTTTCCAATCAAAACAACCAAAATATTTTTCTTATCAAACCACCTTGTAAAATTTGTGGTGCGTCTTATGCGGAGGTGCGTCTATGCGACCCGGCAAATACGTATATGCAAAGAAAAAAAAAGTGACATAAATGGGAAATACTCACCACAGAACAGACTGTGTACGCTATGTTTGGTGAGGTAAACAGTGAATGGCACTACATGTGTATTTGGTCTGCTCCTACAACATTTGAATAAGATGAGAATATAATCTCAATCACACAGACCATGTATCAATTGTGGAGGTAAACAGTGACTAGCGCTATCATCAGGGATTTTGGTCACTCGGCCACCTGTTTTTCGGGAACTGGTAGTAGGAGGTAGTAAGTATCCAGGCTCGCTCATTACTGCTTGGTATGCTATGAAATTTCCTTATTTGTTTAATGTGCACATATAATCACATTTGATTGCTTTATTATTCATACTATAGTAAAAGATGAAAATACTTTCAAGGTCACTCATCCACTCGGCCTGGCGCGCGGGCCGCGGCAGCGCAGCAGCATCAATGATACCTTATATCACCCCAAATAGATGAAAAGGGGAAAAGTCTCCCGCAAAGTGATGGGTTACCCGAAAGTTGATGCTTTCTTTCACCGTCTGGTATTCAAGCTCAAGCCTAGTGAGTATGTAACACCTACGAGCCATATTCAGCGTGCTTTCCAAGGTATTGCTTATTATCATGACTAGGCTCATGTATTATATATTTATATGGTTAGTGAATGCAGTTCTATACACGTGGTCACTATTTAGGTGCAGTGTAGCACTGCGGTGTCACCTTAGATAAGGGTTATTTAGGGTGTTGAGTTGACAGGGAACGTAGCAGCAGCCACCCATAACACTAAATAGTCTACTATTTAACAATACACACCTCTACCGACTAATCACTATCAACACGTCTCCTTCCTTTATATCTTAATCTGTGATCATCAAACTCCTTAAAACCAAGCATTTCAAAGTAAAATGAGAAAATATACAATATTGTTTGGTTGCACTTCGAGTCGGCGCGATAACAGTCTGATATGCAAAAACAAAAAATAAGTCCACGCAAATAGAGTCCTTTACATCGAGGTCTGATATATCGAGTTTGACTGTATATATATATATATTATATATATCTATATATATATATATATATATATATTATATAATATATATATATATATATATATATATATATATAATATATATATATATATGATATATATATAGATATATATACAGTAAACCCTCTCTGACCGGACTATTTGTACCAAGAGTGTCCGACTAATGCAAGCATCCGAATACTGGGAGATTAATATCCCCCCATATTAAAAAAAAAAAAAAAAAATTCTAGTGATATAGAAAATTTTCTGAGGTTCAGCAAATATACAATAAACATTAGATAACTCATGTAAAAATTATATAATCTAGGTAAAAATACCAATAAAAATACAGTACTGTACAGGTGTGTGTTAACAGTACTGTCAAGTCTACATTCTGGCAGCCGTCAGCTGTATCACATGATGGCGGAGATTTCCTCCTCGCTCCTTGTTGTTGGTTGTAGGGCTGTTAGGACCACTTGAGGAGCCCCAATGATCCCTGGTGATGTCCTATGGTGATATCAGAGGCGTGGTAACTAACCTTTCTTGCTCAGAATGCACAGGTGAGGTGGATGACGGCGTGGTTACAATCCTGAGAGTCGGCAGGGAGGGCGCCAGGCGGGGCCAGGTCCCACTCGCCAGTCAGGGTGGGCAGGTTTTACGTCTTACTACTAGTTACCTTTTACATCGTAGTGATTATGGTGAGCTGTTTGGTTATATACCCGTGTCATTATTTAGGCGTGTAGTACTGCGTGTGTTCACCATCATGAAGGATATTAAAGGTGGTTGGTGGCGGGTAGCCAGTGACGGGGAAACATTCTTGCCACTGCCACCCCGTAACACTAACGGAAAGTGTCCGTGGTGGACACGACGTTAAAGGCCCGTGTCGTCGATACGCCTTGTTGCACTTTGACGATTGGTCGATGCTGTGTGGAAAAACTTTGTCATTGCTCGTGACTGATGACAAGGTTTGATGAACGTCATTACTCGCCCAGCCAGTCAGGGCCTTCCTACCTGTTTTTACTACCTACGAGGGAGCTTGCTTGGCTACGGTAATAGTGCAGGTGATATCTAGGTGTGGAGGAGTGGGTGGTATACGGGAGATACCACCTCCCGTTGCTGGATCTGGTCTAAGGCTCAATGGCCAACAGATCACTCGCCTATACAAACAGTGTGAAACACAACAAAGAAAACCCACAATTACAGTATACAGAGAAGATGCTTAGTGATGGAGTCATAGAAACTTTTGCCTGGCTCCTCGGCCTCTAACCTACCTCATGGCTCACATCATACATCCTACTAAGCCTTAAAAAATCAAAAAAAACGAATAATGTTGAAGTTCCGAATAAAGGAGTGGTCCCGATACGGCGAGTTTTACTATATATGAGAACCTCGTTTATCCGGCACCCTCGGGGGGGGGGAGCTCATGCCGGATAACTCATTTGCCGTTGTTTTGAGAGTTACTCTTATGGAATCGCCCAAAATCCCAATTTTTTTTTTTTTTTTTTTTTTTTTTTTTTTTTTTATACATCAAAGGAACTGGCCAAGGCACAACAAAAATTGGGTAACACAAAGCCCGCTTAGTTGCCAGTCCTATAGGAGACAGTAAGAGAGAATAAATAAAAAGAGGGTGAGCCAATTTTGTTCGGGAGGTGCCCTTGGGTTACTCTTCTCCTGAAAAGATGTAAGTCATAGGAAGTGGACAAATAGAAACAGGAAGAGAGTTCCAAGAGTTTACCAGTGAAAGGGATGAAGGTTGCCAACCCTGCGTACCCCGCCAATTTTGAACTAAATTTCTGCCGATTTTCTCAGTTTTTGAAATAATTATATCAAAATAAATGCCTGGGTTATCCTGCTGAAGTGCCCCTTTCTACCCCACACTCCTCGTCAGGAGGGCAAGCTAGTCTCGTGTCGCACGCCAGCAGCACGAACACTCTCCTCTCTTTTTTCACGGATCTCTCTGACGAGCTCAAGCTAGCCCGTGGTCCTCTCTGCTGGAGGCCCGGAGAAGAAGAAAAAAAAAAAAAAAAAAAAAAAAAAATGCCTTGGGGGCGATTAGTGCCGTTGTTTTTAGGCTGGCCGTTGTTTTAAATGCCGGTTAATGAGGTTCTCCTGTATATATATATATACAGTCAAAAACCTCGATATACGGACTAAAGGGGAAGGGGTGGTCCATTAAAGCCGATGTCCGTTATAGCGAGGGTATTTTCCCAAGGGTGGAAAAATATAGGTAAAACACAGGAATTTTGTTTAAATAAATTAGAAATAATCACAAACACAAGCAGACCGTGTAGCTATGTTGGGAGGTAACTGACTGGCGCTAATGCTGGATTTGTATGCTCCTGCACGCTGTGTAATAAATGAGAATTAATCACAAACACAACCAGACCGTGTAGCTATGTTGGAAGGGAACAGTGACTGGGGCTACAAAGCAAACTCGCCCACGACTGCACGGGAGTGGTATTTGGAGAGGTAGTAAGTCTCCAGGCTCGCTCATACTGCTTGGTATGCTATGAAATACCATTATTCTAGGTGAATGTAACATATACAGGAGGCCCCTTATACGAGCTTTCCCCGGGTGTACGAGAATCCGATGATTAAGATGTGTAAATTGGGTCTATTTCAAATACAGATCAAAATCCAAAATGAACGATTTTAAAAACGGGGTGAGAAAAATTATCAATTAAAAAGCCGCCCTACCACTCCCGGTAGACGGGGGGATTTGTTTGCCCCCCAGTGAGATCACCTCTGCAAGCGGACCTAAGGGAAAATTAAGCATATGGCCGGCCGGACATTTGGGGGGTTTAAGCAGGTGTGGGCCCCAACCTTGGGGACCGCGTGGGGAACCCCTAAAAGGCGTGACCTAAAGGGTTTTTAAAGTAGGGCCGGCCTGACCTTTAGGGGTAACTACAGGTGTGCGGCCCCAAACCTTGGGCCGCTACACACCTTCTTTTGTAACCGGCGTTCCTACTTAAAACGTTTTTTTTTGCTTGTTATGCTGTTTTATTTTTAATTAATGTGCATTATGTTTTTTTGTGGCTATTTACTCTTTCAGAATGTTTTTCTACAAAATAGGTAGTAGTGGGGGAATATGACGCTGTGGTTTGGGGTTTTTGCTAAGATTTTTTTAGTTTAAAAAAAATGTCTTTTTTTTTTCTTTTTTTATTGAAGGGTCCTGGAACCAAAACCTTATTTTTACCATTAGTTTTGTTAATTTATACGGTTTTCTTTTTACGAGTTCCCAGGGGGAACCAAATGCTCGTATTTTCGGGCCCTCCCTGTAATCACTTTTTAAATGGCTTTTCATACTATGAGAAAATAGATAAAAATAAAACAAGGCCTCATCCACCCCTGGCAGTGCACGGGGCCCACGCAGCACGTGTTGTTGTTAAAAACATAATTATAAGACACAAGTTCCCCATGTACACATATGACAATCCTTTCCTACCTTACTTGCTAAACATGAATTTCACAGCTATTCTCTGAGGTTGTCCTTGCCTGCAAATATCACTCACTGTTTTTTTCTTTACCCCCTACACACCCCCAACCCAGCGACAAAAACACCAGACTCCACCTTTTTAATGAGCTCTATTTCTCTGCAAAAACTTAGATTTCCCCGCTTCCTTTTGTCACTTCCCCTTTTGTTTTGATGCCATAATGCTTCACTCACGAACAAATCTAAAAAACATAAAAACGGAAAAAGGCGAAAAAAAAGCTTAACTGAGCTTGAAAAAATGCTCCCCACTGTCATATTGTACCACCGCCCGATGGGGACATTTGTAAAGGGGCCCCCTTAGCTCCTTTTCCTCATCTCAGACGACAGTCTGACTAGTTTTCCCCGAGCCAACCTGAACATGCCCATTTTTTGTAGTTAGCTTGTCAACGATTGACAAAATACAAAGTAAGTGTATAGCAGGGTTTGCCTGCCTGGTGTCGGAGCCATGTTTGTTTACATTCGACTGCAAATAGTGCGACAACAACTGGTGTGTGTGAAAGCTGTGCAGGTTCTCCCGGGGTAGAAGCTTCACTAACATAGAGCAAGAAGGGGGAGGGGAAGGAGAGGACCTACGAAGCGAAACTTAGAGAAAGAGGGCCAAGAAAAGTCTAAAAAATTGTAAATTCGTACTAATATTCAAAATTTTTAACCCTCAACACACCTTTTCCAAATAAACACTAGCAACCAGGCCCTACCTTTAAAATCTTAAAAATTTTGATACATTAAAAACTCCTTAAAAAAACCCAAAACATTCCCCAAAAAAAACGAAAAAATTATCTAGAGTTTGACGATTCCAGCGGCAATAACGTCTGATATGCCCTTCTTGCCCCCAAAATTTTTCTCGTAATCAATCAATCAATTTTTGGGGGCATACCCGGGGGGCGCTCGCCCCGCCACCCTACGACGCCACTATGGGGGCACCACCAAAAGTTCCCATGCAGGCTCCTTTCCCATACCAAACAGCTCTCGACAAAAAACATCAACTTGCCCCAGCCACGAGCCTTGTGGGCGCCCCCTTGGCCCTCCTCCACGCCGGATTGTCTCTTACAGATACAACCCGATGGGAAGGATCGGTTTCAGGGTAGCGTGCCACATGCCCATATAGCCGAAGTTGGCGCTGACGGACTATGCAGGTAATAGGCCTCGATTCAGTCTCACGGTGCAATCGCTGATTTGACACGTAATCATCCCAGCGATACCCCATGATTCTGCGAAGACACTTATTACCCAAAGGCATTGATTCGTCTCTTCAAGTCACTATTTAGTGTCCATGTCTCACAACCATAGAGTAAGACAGGGATCACAAGCGACTTGAAGATCCGGATCTTTGTCCTCCTGCACAGGTACCGACAACGCCAAATACTCCCGCTGAGCGAGTCCATAACACCGTGGGCTATGCCAATCCGCCGTAAGGCTTCTTGACGTGACCCGCCGTCATTATGGACCTGCGCTACCAAGGTATGTAAAACTTTCCAAGATCTCAATGTCCTCGCCACACGCATGAACAGACTGTACTGCTTCATCTAGTAAGTCTCCAAACACCTGGACCTTGGTCTTGAGCCAAGAGACCTCAAGTCCCAAAGGCTTTGCCTCCTCGTGCAGCGCCTCGAGAGCCATCACCAGGACCTCCAGCGACTCAGCAAAGATTACTGCATCATCGGCAAAAACAAGATCAGTGATCTTGGTGTTGCCGACGGATGCTCCACAATCATTTGATCTACAAACCTTGTCCAATACCCAGTCCATACAAGCGTTGAAAAGTGATGGGGCAAGGACGCACCCTTGCCTCACTCCTGTATTCACAGGAAAGAAGCTGGATACACCTGCCCTACACTTCATAAGCACTCTCAGTCCCAGAATAACAGACCAGTTATCAAACCAATAGTCCTTGCAGGAATCCCTCGAAGTCGCAGAAGATCCCAGAGTGACTCACGATGCAGTGAGTCAAACGCCTTCTTGAGATCAACATAGACTGCAAGCATCCCCTGTCGAAACTCACGTCGGCGTTCCACCAGGACACGAAGCGCTAGGATTACGGTCCGTTGTTGACTTACCAGGCGTGAACCCAGACTGCTGAGGCCCCTTGATGCTTCACCAGAACTATGGAATTCGTGTCAGCAATGATGGGCAAGCCCCTTTCCCTGGTCCTGAGCAGTGAAATACCGCGGAAATTGTTGCAGCCCTACGGCCCCCCTTTCCCCTTCCCAGATGGGGACGACCAGCCCCCTTTTCCCAGTCAGGAGGAATGGTACCTGATTGCCACACGGCATGGGGGACACTGCAACCCGCGGATCATGGCCTCACCCCCATTTTTGAGGAGCTCCGCCTGTTTACAAACCCCACTCCCTTTTTCCCCCCTTAACTTTGCTAAGCCTCTGACTTCGTCAAGAGAGGGTCGGTTTGTCAAGGGGAGGTCAGCATCCACTGCCTGAACCCCGTGGTGTGAAGTTCAAATTTGGGGGGTCCACCCTAAAAACGCCCAAAGTACTCAGCCCTGACCATCTGCCCATCCATGTCCGACACGAGGCGCCCATTGCTGTTCGAATAGCACCGCCCGGAAGGGGAAATTGGAACGGGCTTCTTCAGGCTCGGTAGGGGGGCGGGGGATTACGTTCAAATGACCCTCGACTCCTCAGCGGCTCCTCAAGTCCGTGAATGGAGTCCGTTAATCCGAAGTCCGTTAAATCGAGTCCCTTATATCGAGGTTCCGTTATATCGAGGTTTTGACGTATATAAATATAATATAAAATTTTAATATATATATATATATAATATATATATATATAAAATATATATATATATTTATAATATAAAATATTATAAAAATATATATAAACCACATACACACAAACCCCGGGTTTGCACCAATTGGGGCCGCTAAAACGTGCACGAAGCGAAATCCAATAGCTGAACAATATAATGGTAATAATTTTAATTGGTCCAGGATCCCAAGATGACCACATTTTTCAACTTTTTTTCAGTTTTTTTGGTATTTTCAACCCGTAATTGAGTATGAGGTTAGATGTGCTCTTTTCTTATACATGTTGATGTGTTTAAGAATGATGGGGGACATTCAAAATCGTCAAAATGCTTCATTAGGTTAGGTTAAAAAAAATCCAGTAAAAGTAGGTAATTCCCGTAGACTTTGTGGGATTTTTGGCCTATATCATCCCATAGAGTGTTCACCGGATAAAATTTTATGCCATCCACATAAATCTATTCCCAGCACAAAACTCGTTTGCACTTTCCCCCCCCAAAACCTCCCTTCGTGAGAGGTCTCCAGTTTGTTATGGAGGAGGGGGATAACAGCCCCCCAACCAGGCAGGCCAAGGAAGACATGGAGACAGTGTATTGAAGAGGATCTGGCAGCATTGGACATTGAAGAAGTTGACACAATGGATAGAAATAGTTGGAATCGTATCATGGGCCCCGTCTAACCTCAAAGATATTATGGGAAAATCTGACGTTAAACAGAACGAAGACCGGTCAGCAACTTTAAAATGTAGCTAAATTTTGAGTTTCAAGGGTATGTTTACCCTTTGGGCAGTCATAGTCTCCATTTTCAATTTATAATGATTGAAAACGAAAACCATTATCATCACAACATGACATAATCTATTGTATGCACGGTCTCGTCTTTGTTTATATATGTACAGCTGACTTGAATGTTTTCCTCGGGCTGCCATGTTTGACTATCGGCGGCGGCCCCAAAACCTGTTTGTAAAGAGACAATGGTGCTCCCCGGCACATTTAAGGCTTTATCAGTACTGCTAAATCTTACAGTTTTGTGAATAACCATTTAGTGCTTAATGGTCAAATATTAGTTAATCAAAATTTCTTGGCCTGAACAGCTGTTAAGGTTCAGCAACAAATTTGTGTATGCAGCCCCTGACGTCATAACAAACTAATCTGTAAGCTAGGTCTGGCCACGACTGGCTGCAGACATGACAAACCTAGTGCGATAGACATGTTTGTGAATACATATACAAGGTGTGAGAGCAGTAAAACTTGGTAGCTTGATGTGCTATAGCCGAGGTTTGGTTTGAGGACACAGGGGGCAACATGAGCCTGTAATCACAGGCCCTAGTCACTATAAAAATCCTGCCTGCACCTCCAGCCCAGGTATATAGCCCTCAAGTGAACCTCCAGGGCCTACCATCCGAGTCTTGTAGGTCACAACCAAACTAGCGATATAGCACAAGATATATGAGGCGCCGCGTGTAGAAAGGGGGCTAAGCGCCATTTTCAAAAAGCTGAGAAAATCGCCTTCAAAGTTTGGCGATTTTCAAAACAGTGCCATTTCAAAACGGTTCGATAGATTTTCATGAAACTTTCACCAAAGCATATTCAAACAGTGGTATAACAGTGGGTAATACAGCAATAATTTTAATAAATATAAAATTTTATTTTAATAAAAGAAAATAGGGAATTACAGTATAATATCGGTACATTAACCAACCTCAAAGTTTTAATCAAGGTTATAAAGGTTAGGTTACCTTTTTCACAATTTTTTTGATATTCCACTAACCTATTTTCTACCATAAAAAAAAAACATAATGGGATGCACTGGTTTTTTTACCATAATCAAATTTTTATAAAAATAACATGCATATTTTCTTGACGGTTAAAAACTTTTTATAAGACCATCAAAATGTTTTTTTTAACCGTACAAATATTAATTATATTTTTATAACAACATTACAACGTTTTTTTCACCGAAAAATGTTTTTAAAAATTACATGACCCTATTTTCTACCGAAAAAAAAAATCATACTGGCAATACACTGGTTTTTTAACATTAAATAAATTGGTAAAAAGAGCATGCCTACTTTTTTTACGGTGTAAAACATTTTATAAGACCTTTCTCATCTTTCTCATCTCATCAGAATCTTTCTAAGATTTTCTCAAGAACTACTTGGCCATGATGAAAATTCTAATGGTAGCGTTGGATCCTCATAAAATTCCGCTCTTATTGGCATATAAGCCATACAAAGTTGACTCAGGAAAATATCGAGCTACGAAGTGGTGAACGTAAATATTTCTTATTTCTCTTTACTCAATGTTTTTTCTAAGGTCGTTAAACTCCGCTATTTACATGTATTTCTTGTTATTTTTGTCTTTCATAAGGCAGAATAATATCTTGCGAAACCAACGATATAATTTTATAATAATGCCAGGAAAAAGAATAATCGTGGTTGAAATTGATAACATAACCAAAACATTCGCCGCAGAGTCGGCTTATTACGCGCAGCCTCGTAGAGAGCCCCAGACTGATGTCACAGTGGCCGAAAAAACTTATTAAACTTTTCGTGCGTGAAAGGGTTAACCTATTTTCTACCATAAAATGAATCACAGGGCCATCGCCGAAGGCATTTTTACGAACACTTTACCACCCAGTAAACCACTTACCGTCTCATAAATGTTTCCAAAAACGTCCCAGTACACTGTGTTTAATAATAAAATCATAGATTTCACCTCGGTAATAGACAGTAAAGCACAATTCTTGGACATTAATGAGGGTGACGCTTTTCCAAGATGAGCTTCAGCTACGCACCTACGCATTGATGAAACTTGCAAGCAGCACTCCTCGGGCCTCCCCCTACTCCACACAGGCCCATGTCCCCTCTAGTATTGGTCAATGTGTGGTATATTGTGGTCTATTGTGGTCTATTATGGTCATGCGCCTTAGCGTCAAACCGACACACCACCACTTTTTTCCCCCATCAATATGCACTAATACCATATGAAAACTTATACCAAAACCTTCCTGCCGATGTCTATTATTATAAAAAGGATTTATGCAGATTTACTTACTTCTTTGGGAGAAATTTTGGAGAAATTAGCGCAAGTATAGCAGGAGACGTCCGAACCTCGCACATCTGTTTACAAGCTGCCATATTGCGGCGCGTGGGTGGTGAGGGTGGCAGCGCGAGCCAATGAGAACGCCGCAGCGCACAACGCTGCATTCTCATTGGCTGGGGCCACAGCTCGCAAGCTAGAAAGTGAATTCATGCAGACGCGGACATAACACCCTTGCAAAGCGGCTTGAATTCATGCAGACGCGGACATAACACCCTTGCAAAGAGGCTGGAAAAAAGAGTGCCATGCTAAATGAATGTTCTGAAAGATTCAATTCTCAGCCTTACAGCTTTGGAGCTATGAGGTGCTAAGGGACACCAATGGATTGAGCATGTGACAACGCGTCGATTGGTACCAAAAAAGCAATTTTCAAGAAAATGGCGCTTAGCTCCCTTTCTACACGCGGCGCCTCATATTGTCTAAGGAAATGGAAACTGGCAAAGACAGAAAAATTTATAAGAAAATATGGATAGAAAAGATATGAATGGGGGAAGAAAGAGCTAGAATGAATGTACTGTTTAAAGAAGCCAAAGAAAAAAACTAATTGAGAACGGAAAACGAAAAACAGAAATTCTATTGGAGAGTTTTAGACCAAAAACTGAAGAAGTGGTATCTAAAAGAGAAAGAGTAAGAGGAGACAGTTCGAAGGAAAATGAAAAAGGATGGCGGGTATCGTACACAAATATAAATGGGCTAGTGTCAACATTAACAGAAGTAAACGATTACCTGAGAGCCAAGAAACCAGACATATTGGGTTAGTCGAACGAAGCAGAGTGTTCTGAGGATGTGCCAGTTGGGGAGGGTCAATATAATGTATGGAGGCGAAACAGAAATCAGAAAAAGGGAGGTGGTGTAATGGTGTTAACAAGGAAGGATGTGGTAGTAGGGAATGTGGAAAAAGGTGAAGGTATGGCAGGGGTGTTGAAGGTAGAGTTGGTGATGAAAAAAGGAAGAATAAGAGACTTAGTAATCGTATACGTTCCACTTAAGACAAACTCCTGGGGGAGAGAAGAGTATGGAGACATGATAAGGACACAAGCAAAGTTTTAAAGAATGATGGAAAATTGTGAAAACATAATTATGACGGGAGTTTTAACTGCAAAGAAGTTTGCTGGGAAGAATGGTATACTGAAGGAGGAGAAGGACCCCATGGGGTGGACATTGTGGTTTTGGGTAATGAATAACATTATGACTCAGTGGATTAAAGAGAATACAAGATTCAGAGGTAGCGAAGAACCATCAAAACTAGATCTACTATGGACGAAAGAACTGGAAGTAATTAGTGAAGTAAATTATCAGTGCCCTCTTGGAAAGAGTGACCATGTACTTATTGAATTTGAAGTAAATTATAGCAAAAAAGAGGGGAGAAGAGAAGAACACAAGAGAGGAAGATACAATTATGGAAAAGCAGACTTTGACGGATTAAGAACATTTTTCGGAGAGACAGACTGGAGTAGTTTCCATGCAACAAGGAGTACCCAGAAAAAAATGGGATGAGTTCATCCGAATTTACACAAAAGGAATAAATAGAAATTTTCCCAAGGATGGTTATCAGAGAAAAGAAAACGAATGAATGGTTTAACAGAAAATGTGAATTAACAAGACTAGAAAGAGAAAAAACATGGAATAGTTGGAGGAAAAAAGGAGGTATCAACCTCTGGGAGGAGTACAAAACAACTAGAAATGAATATGTAAGAATCCGAAGAGAAGAAGAAAGTAACTATGAGTGAAATATAATAGAAAAATGTAAGAACGAACCGAAACTTTTCTATAGATATATAAATGGAAAAATGGAAAACAAGGAAGGAATAGATAAGCTGAAGGTAGAAGGCATAGTGTACGAAGATGCATTACAATAGGCTGAGGTGATGAATAAGTGCTTACAGACTGTATTTACAAGAGAAAGTGAATTTAAAACGAAAAATATAATAGCAAAAGAAAATATGATGGAAGACATAAAAGTAGACGTAATAGAAGTAAAAAGGCTAATGGAAAGTCAAGATGTGAGAAAAGCCCCGGGTCCAGATGGAGTGTCGAACTGGATTATGAAAGAGTGCAGTAACCAACTAGCAGGATAATTACATAGTGTAATTGAGAGTTCACTCAAGGAGAGCAGAGTCCCGCTTGATTGGAAAAGAGCAAATATTGTGCCCAAATTTACAAAGGAGGAGACAAAAAAGAACCATTAAATTACAGGCCAGTATCATTAACAAATGTAGTGGCAAAAATGAGTGAAAAAATTTGAAAGGTTGAAATATTTTTGGGAAAAGACAAACACACTCGCAGGTGGCCCGTTTGAATTTTGAGGAGGAATGTCATGTTTCAACGAATTTATTAAGCTATTTACTCGAGAGTGATCGATGTGACACAGGAAAGAGAGGGGTGGGTCGATTGCATATACTTGGACCTAAAGAAGGCATTTGACAAGGTACCCTCACAAGAGAACTGCTCTGGAAGCTAGAACATGTAGGAGGATTGAAGGGTGTTTGGGTGAAGTGGATGGAAGACTTTTTGAGCAACAGAGAGATGAGAACAGTAATAAAAGATCAGAAGTCAGAATGGTGCAGTTTTGATAAGTGGAGTTCCTCAAGGATCAGTATTTGGGCCCCCGTGATGTTCTTGGTCTATGTAAATGATATGACAGAGGGAGTGAAACAGTTATATGAGTTTATTCGCTAAATTACTAAGAAAATTTGAAAGTAAAGAGGACTGTGGGGGATTTACAAAAGGATTCTAGATAAGATTTTCAGATGGAGTCAACTATGGGAAATGGAGTTTAATGCTAAAAAGTGTTAAAGTGATGGAAGTGGGCAGTAGCAAAAAGAGACAGAGAGGAAAGTATTCGATGGGAAATGAATGGAAAACAAAACAAAGTTCGAAAAAATCTGGGAGTATGGATTAAGGACAATTTGTCACCAGAGAAGCATATAAACAAGATCAAAGGAGATACATATCAGTTGCTGAGGAATATAAGAATGGCATCAAATATCTGGATGAAGAGATGATTAAGAATTTATAACATCTTTGATTTGACCAAGGTTGGAATATGCAGCAGCGATTTGGTCACCACAGAAGGATATAAGGAAGATTTAGAGAAACAAAAGCAGCCACAAAAATGGCTCCCAAGCCTGAGAGATTTACCATATGAGGAAAGACTTTCAAAACTAAAAAATCCTAATTCTTGAGAAAAAAAGAGAAAGGGGAGATTTTATAGCAGTGTATAGAGCAAACAATGGGTCTGGAAAAATTGATAGAGAAGATCTGTTTGTGTGGGACGATAGAAGTAAAGAGGTCATGAGAAGAAATTGAAAAGGACAACATGCAAGAGGGACATAAAAAAATACAGCTTCCCGTATAGAAGCATAGAAGCCTGGAACAACCTTGATGCAAAAGTGATTAATGCAAGAAGTATTCAGGACTTCAAAGGCAAGCTGGATAATAGTAGATTTGGAGACGGGACAGTACGAGCATAGCTCTTTTCCTGTATGTTACAACTAGGTAAATAAATACAACTAGGTAAATACACACAAACACACACAAAAAAAAAAAAAAAAAACCTGTACGAAGCAGCGCGAAACTTGGGGAGATAATGCGCGAAAGTCGGGATGGTAAGAATTTAGGACTCCTCGCGAATCGCGAAACTCGCATAGCCTGAAACTCGGGAGGGTACTGTACTTGCTTTATATTATTTTTATTTGCGTATAGTTATTAGTATAATTTCTTTATCATTCGTGTATTAGTTTATACTAGAGAATTATTATACTTTTTCCATATTATTTGTATAATTATTGTTATGAATAATCTAATACTGCTATAGATAGTCCTTGGCGTCCCAGCCAGGACTTTAGCACATCAACTCCCCTTTTGTTTCCAATGTATTAAGTTAAAAAAAAAGAGAGAGAGAGAGAGAAAGAGAGAGAGAGAGAGAAAGAGAGAGAGAGAGAGCGAGAGAGAGAGAGAGAGAGAGAGAGAGAGAGAGAGAGAGAGAGAGAGAGAGAGAGAGAGAGAGAGAGAGAGAGAGAGAGAGATATATATATATATATATATATATATATATCCGCTCCATGTCGCCTCATCCTCTACAACCTTCTTGGACTATCTACGGACTATCTTTGAGAGCCCGTGACATGGTTTCTCTGTGGGTGAAACACAAAGGCTGATTGGTAGGCCTACCACCCACTCGTGGGTTCTGGGGGCTGTTGGGGGTGGGAGGGTATGGTCTCGGGTCTACTTGGGGTAGTCAACTTGGAGAGGTCACAAGTATTTTCGGCTGGGTGGATTTTTATTTTTGGTATTGTGGGATTTTTCTTGTACCCAAGCACGGTGACTCGGGAGGGTGTGGGGGATGGGTAGGTCTCAGGGTGGTCTACTTGGGGTAAAAAAAAATGGGAGAGCTAGCTTCAGTATTTTCGGCTTGGCAGATTTTTGTATTTCCGGTATTGTGGGATTGCTTGTACCTAAAGCACGGCAACTGCGGGGGTGGGGTAGGTTGGGGCGTAAAGTTAGATGTATGAGTGTCCTCCTATGGTTAAAATCACGGGAGGGCCAACTCATATATTTTTGGCTGTACAAATATTTTATTTAAAAAAAAAACTTTTATACATTTTTTTGCTTGCCTTCATGCACGGCAACTGAGGGGTTTGAGGGTGCGAATGTGGGAGGAAAGAAAAGAAAGGCCATAGGGTGGCCTACTTCAGGTAAAAATAATTGGCAGCCTATCTCAACTGGTTTGGGCTTGGGGTATATTTTAAATCTAGTCAGTATATATACAGACCTGGCAATACGAGACACATTGATTGGGTCCTAATATATTTGGACCTGGCACCCTAAGGGTTAAGGAATGCAAGATTGTTGGTAGAAGATTAGGTTACATAAGTAAAGAATGTTAGCACAATATAGAATGATAGAATATGGAACAGTGCAGTGCAAAATATATTGGTGTGTTGAAATGTAGAGGTGCATTTTTGTGTATTCTTATTTTTCTAGTGAAAATTACTTTAAAATATACTGGCTCATACAGCTCAGTACAAGCAGATTATGGAAAATCTGATATCAAAATTTCTGGGTTTTGTAATGGCAAAAATAAGTAAAGATTGATAATGTTTAATGTTTCAGGAGGTTGATATGAATGATGCTGGTGACCCACTCTCTCCTGAGAGTCGACATTTGGTGAGTGGGATGAGTTACGTGTATTCAGTTTTCTGTTTTTGATCTTGTTCTAAGCTATCTAAGTGTTTATCTATCAGTTTTCTAAGTATCTAGTTTTACCTATCTAAGTTCTATCCTATTTGTTTTGTCATTTGTTGTGTAATTAATGTGAATATGTCATTGTCTGCATTCTGTTAAATGTAATTGTTCAGTTGCTTAATCTTATCTGATATTTCTCGTTATTTTCATTCTTTAAGTTTTAAGAACTATATCGTGAAATGTATGGCTGCAGTAGAAGTAATAGTGATTGAAGTACAGTAAACCCTCAAAATTAGCGAGGAATACGTTCCAATCCCCCTCGCTAATTCATGAATTTCGGCACTTCTTGACGCCTTCCTAAAATGACGTTTCAATTTTTTATTTATTTTTATTTTTTATATATATATATATCTATGCCTATAGCGCCTGTAGGCAATGACCCAGGGGTGGGATGGTAGGCCCTGGTGGCTCACTTGAGGGCTGTAATGGTTGGTCCTCGCCTGTGGTGGCGCAGGCAGGATTTTTATAGTGACGCCTGTGATTAGAGGCTCATGCCGCCTCCCTGTGTCTTCCGATGCACACGCAATCAAAGTTAGAGTTAATGGGCAGCATGTGGGTGTTCTAGGCCAATTTTAGGCTTATTTTAACTTTGTCCTCTAGAGTCAAGGTATGCTTTATACGCTTTGGTTTAGGGTATCAGCTGCTGGAGATGAAAGTAATTTTGGAGACATGCTGTACTGTAATTATCACTTCACTGTGTTCCCGTGCTGAGAGAGCGAGCGTGACTGAGACGACAGAGAAAGACTGCCAACTTTATGTGATCGCTGCGCCCTCTACCATTGCCATGGTCTACTATACAACTGTGCACCATGTTTAAACTATCTTGCGTTCCATGTTTATTTATAATTTTTTTACAATTTTAAGATTTAAATTTTTTTTGTGATGAACTCGCTAATTAGTGAAGTGGGCAATTATGAGGTCGCTAATTTTGAGGGTTTACTGTAGTAGTAAAATAGAGGTAGTATTAGCTGCATTATCAAATCCAGTTTTCCCAGATTTGAGTCATGTAAATGGGAAGAGGTTTTGAGAGAATAAGATTTTGAAACAAATTATAAAGCGTAGCAAAAATGTAGTAGATATTAGCTCAACATGCCTTTATATGCATCACTGATGACTTTTGCCCTCTATAACTCACTTGAGAGCAGGGGCCAGGATAGTGGGGGCGGGGGAGCTGGTATCTCAGCAGCAGGGCCTGGCCTCATAGAGGGCCGTGGCATGATATGTGTAATAATATAATTAATAATTTGATAACAGCTACTAAGTAACTAAGTCAAGTTAAAAACAATGATTAACAAGACACAAATATAAACAATTAGTAGTTCTTCTTGAGAATCGAGATGGCTGAAGTATTAAATGAATACTTTGTTCCTGTATTTACATTTGAAGATAAAAATGGACTGGAAGAAGTGGGCTGCGATTAAATTAACGTAATTCCATTGATCAATTGCGCATTTCTTTAGGATACAATAGTTAAAGCAATAGATCAACTCAAAATTAACAAATCCCCCGGGCCAGACTGTATTTCACTGCGAGTTTTTAAAGGAAGCGAAGCACCAGATTTGTAAACCTCTTTCAATACTTTTTAACAAATCCCTAAATTCTGATAAAGTTACTTGCAATTGGAAACCTGCAAATGTTACTCCAATACAGAAAAAAAGGTGATTTGACACAACTGAGCAACTACAGACCAATCAGCTCATATCCATAGTCTGTAAATTAATGGAAACTGTAATACGAGACAATGTGGTAAAATTCTAAGAAGAAAATAATCAGATCAAAAACTCCCAGCACGGCTTTCGTAATAAACGTTCTTGCCTCACAAATTTGCTATACTTTTTTGATGACGTGTACAGAACGTTCGACGAGACGAAAGCAGTAGATGTGATTTATCTTGACTTGCAAAAAGCGTTTGACAAGTCCCCATAAGCATTTACTTAAAAAATTAAAGTCGCTTGGCATAACTGGAAATATCTTAAATTGGTTTGAAGACTGGCTTACTGTGAGAAAGCAACGCGTTGTAATTAATGGAAAAGCATATAGCTGGTGAAATGTTTTAAGTGGTGTACCGCAGGGATCTGTGCTAGGTCCTGTACTTTTCTTAATATATGTAAACGATATTGACGAAGGCCTCACCTGTAAGATATCAAAGTTTGCGTACAAAACTAAAATAACGAATAAAGTAATCACAACTGCCGATAAGATGCAATTGCAATCTGACATTGATTGCTTAGTTAGTTGGGCAAATTAAGTGGCAGATGAAATTTAATACCGATAAGTGTAAAGTTTTGCATATAGGAAGTAATAACGTTCACGCTACGTAACTACTCAATGGACGGACGTGAAGTTTCCAATGTTAACAAAGAAAAAGACTTGGGGATTATTATAAGCAACTATCTCAAGCCCAGTAATCATTGTTTAGAAGTTGTTAAGTGGGTTAACATATTAACTGGTTTCATAAGAAGAACTTTTGAATGTAAGTCTGAAAAAGTCATTCCTACTTTTCAATGCGATCGTTCGTCCTCATCTTGAATATTGGATTCAGTTCTGGTCACCCTACTATATAAAAGATATAGTCAAGCTGGAGAGAGTATAAAGAAACTTTACTAAAATGATTCCGCGCTTGCGAAATAAGCCATACGAAGATCGATTGAAGGACCTAAATTTGTTCAGTTTGTCAAAACGTAGGGTGCAAGGAGACTTAATAGAATTGTTAAAAATGTTCCATGGCTTCGATAATGTTAACATAAACGACTATTTTAATATTGATTGGACAAGTACTACTCGTAGTAAGGGATACAAGATCATTAGTAAGCGATTTCGGTCACTAAGCGAAGAACTTTTTTTTTTATAGAGTTGTTAATATTTCCAACTCTCTTCCAGCGTAAGTAGTAAATAGTAACATGGTTGAGGTGTTTAAGAACAAACTAGATAAATACCGGTACTTAGCATCAAACACCCAACTCAATTACTTCTGCCGTAATTTTTTGTTGTTTTTGTTTTCTTTCATTTTTAGCCTTAGTTTAGAGTATGTCTCTCCTTCAATCTTTCCTATTAAATTCCATTGCAGTTTTCAATACTGTATAGTATTTTTTTCTCCCTTTTTTTCCTGACAGTTTAAGGGGACCGGTGTGACGGTACAGAAGATCCGCCGTGCTGGTTGGTCCAGCGCATGTGCATAATTTGGTATTTTCTAATCTAACCAACCTTACCTTCCCTTACCTTACCTAACCTAACCTAACCTAACCTAACTAACCTAACCTAACCTAACCTAACCTAACCTAACCTAATTTACCTAACATAAAATAACCTAAAATACCACCCTAGAGCATGGTATATGGTCCGAGTAACAGCCCGCGTCTTCTGTTTGTTTACATCCACCGAGTTCTGCGCATGCGCTGGACCAACCAGCACGGCGGATCTTCTATACCGCCACACCCGACCCTTGAAAATAATTAATTTGCAACCCAGTCCTCGAAAATAGTTGAAAATACCTTAGTCTCCCTCAGTGGGCTACAGATTTCTATCAAAATGGAAAGTTTCTAAGTTAATTAGTTCCGCTTTAAAATCCATCATGCTTACAACTATTTTACCTCTTCACTACGAGATGCGCGGAATGAGTTCAGTGGCGTAATGCGATGGAAGCCACCTCCACTTCCCCTTGGCCTCGCGGTTGCCATCAACACATTTTGCATCTTTTTTTTTTTGCAATAGTTTGCCTGTTTTTGTTAGTATCCTTTTCATTTTGTTTTATGACTGCATTTCATGATGACATTACACTCGTTATAGAATAAAAAGAATATTTATATATAATCAACTAAATCATACTGAAAAAAGTCTTTCTCTGGACGTGAAATCCAACACCCTGGGGGTTAGCGTGAGGTATCGTCATCGAGTCAAGTTTTTTTTTGTCACCCAGGGCTGGACTTCTTCCTTTATCTCCAATGCTTTTTGTGGCATGGGGTGGATTATTCTAAAGGTCCAGCCTGTTATTCATGCCAAACCCTGTAGTGCTCCATTGAACACAAGCCAGGATCACCACCGCATCCGGGCAATGATACCTGGTGTCTTTGCATGTCAGGTAACACATCTTACACTGCTTTCTTTTTCTTCCTCCAAAAACTATAAACTGATGAGTGCTGCTCACAACTCTTTCAGTAGATATATTTGGTGTGTAGTAGTAGTAGTAGTAGTAGAGTAGATATATTCTCGAGCACTGCAGCACCAAGATTGTGCTCAAGCAAGAGCTCTCTTGATGCCTCTCTGATGTACATGAAGAAATTCACACCACTACTACTGTTTGCAGCTTTATAGGCAATGAATGAATTCAGCAATGTCGTGAACATAAAATGTATGCCTAATTTCTTGAACCATGGCAGACTTTTTCTATGGCTCTCAAAAGGCTCAAGCATTTGTTCTGCATAGTCCACGCTCCCCATTTTCTTATTATATTTTTCTACTTGCAGTGGCATATTGAAAAAAAACTTTTCCCACCAAAGTATGTTTTGGTTTTCTCCACCACATCTGCATCATACTTGGTGGACAGGAGACATACTTCCTTCTTGCCTTGCCATATCACCAACAAACTATTTCCTTTTCTAGCAACATAGCCTGATTCTTTTCTAGTTTTTAATTTTACACTGCTTTGGGTGGCCCTCTCCCTTGCCTAACAACACCTGTCAGCATTATTGCTCGAGTTTGCAAGTAGTCAGACAATCTCAGCCTTGTATACCAGTTGTCAGTTATTATGTGTCTGCCTTCATCGAGTAGGTTACCAAGAATCTTCACAACAATCCTCTCTGACACTGAAAGCCGTGAAGCATTTGTGTCGTCAAGAGAGAATGTATCTTTTCCATAATACACCATGAATTTTCAAGAATACCCCTTCCACTGTTCATCACTAGGAGAGGCAATGAACAATTTCATACCAAATCGTGCTCTCTTTACTCTCATATACTGACGAAAGCCTAGTCTTCCTTTCCACAAGATCAAAGCCTCGTCCACAGCTACAGACCTACCCGGTCTCATAACCATCTGACATCGCTCACATAGCAGGTGTAGATACGGCTCAATGCGAGTTGCTGAATCACTTTTTCTAACTAACCCTACTGAAGAAAACCTCAGAAATTTCATTTTTTCAAAAGAAGCGATCTCTTGACATAACTTGCTTGCAAAACACAGCAAAGCCAGAAAGAATCATGCCAGTGCTCCAGTAGTACATCATTCTAGGTATAGGCATCAAAGTCATTGCCATGACAAGAGCAAAAAATGTGTACATATCATCATGTGTGACAGAGCACCAAATAATGCCGTTCACGCGACCCTTTTTCTCAGGATGTTCGGCAAAAAACAATGTGGCTCTCTCGTTCATCCAGTCACGTAACTTGCCGACCAGTTCATCATCAAAGAAAAGCTTGAAAGCATCAGTGAATGATGTAAGTGACGAGTTGCCAATTTACAGGATTCAATCCAGAAAACTGAGATATAAACTGCCGTAGTGGATCAGGGCGCTTGTCAGAAAACACGTCTGCAATCAACTTCCAGCCTTCCTCAACCTCTCTCATCTTTACCTCAGGAACATCAAGCCCATCATCACTCATGGAGTCATAATCATCATCACTATCCTCCATGTCTAACCCCCATCCCCACTACTGTCATCAGAAAGATCATTTATAATGAGTGGGAAACGAAGGGACAGCCGTCTATTTCAAAGAGAGGAAGAAACTGAGTGTGTGACAGTAAACTAAACTAGAACATATAGGGATAAGGGGCATTACTCACCGGTTATTGAAGAGCTACATCAGTAACAGGTCACAAAGTGTATATTGTAATTCCATGTATTCGTTTTTCAAAGTTATAACTAAAGGTGTACCTCAGGGATCTATTCTAAGGCCTCTACTTTTTCTCATATATATTAATGATATACCAATGCTAGCATAAATTTAAATTTACTATTTATGCTGATGACACTAGTCTCTTATTAGCTGATAAAAATATTGACTCCTTACATATAAATTTAAATCTTGAATTAAATTTAATAAATCAATGGTTACAGTCCAATAAATTGCACCTCAATATTGCCAAAACCAATGACATACTTTTCCAAAATTGATCAATAAAGAATATTATGCCTCCATTGTCATTAGAAGGTCAATCAATTCAACGTGTACCTCATACAAAATTTCTAGGAATTAATATTAACGAGGACTTAAACTGGAGCTTTCATATTAATCAAGTTTGTTTGAAATTATCTAAAATATGTGGTATATTGCATAGGGTCCGCCATCAACTTACAACTGAATCTATGTTAAGTATATATTATACATTGTGTTACCCTCACTTGATTTATTGCATTTCTATATGGGGTTATACATGGTCATCTTCCTTAAATAAATTGATAATAGGCCAAAATAAAATCATGAGATGCATTCTATTTATGGGAAAATTTGCTTCCACAAGCCATATATAATATATCCACAGTTAAATATATTAAACTTCAAATTAATAAGAAAATATTTCATATTGTTGCTTATTTATAAGAAATATTATACTCTACCCAGGAAATAAGGTTTTCAATTTCATCGGAAATATTTATAATACTAGGGGTAATAGTATTAATTTAGTGTGTCCACAGTTTCGTACATCCCTCTACAACAACATGTTTTGTGTGAAGGTCCTCAGTTATGGAATTCTCTTCCTATTGATATAAAAAGTCTGATGTATGCTGGAAATTTACTACAATTGAAGGAGAAAATAAAGACTTATTTATTTAATTGTCAAAATACTTTGTAAACTTGTGTTGAAACTGTGTCGGTTGTCTGTATATGCGTAGCTATGTTTAAACATTTTTTTTAGGGTTATTCATATTGTATAAATGGTAGTCACTTATAATGCCTGTACTACTGAACCATTTATAACCATTTATGAACCATTCAACCATTTAGTTATGATTTTGTCTGTCTAAGAGCTTATGCTCGACTGACCGTGCCATCATTACGTTTTTGTTTTATGCATCTAATTTTCTTTGGTTAATTTGTAATGGCAATAAATTTACTTTACTTTACTTTACTTTACTTTAAAAACAGTGAGTCACTGCAAGGAGTGTTGCCATATAGGTGGCATTACAATTATTTATTGTTTTCTGATAGGATGACAACCACAGGGGGTGGAGTCAGAGAACTGAGTAAGTGAGCCATGCCAAGGACATTACGCTCTCACTGTAACACAGATTGAGACTTGAGACCCTCGGAATATGGAACACTGAGAGGTGACGCGCTATGTGCGTTGTTGCGTGCCTATACGGGCGCGCAATGACGCCTCTTGTGCGCCATCGCAGTGAAGAGGTTAACCCGTCGGGTGCCAGCGACGTAGATCTACGTCGGCAGGGCGTGTCGCCCCCAGTGCCAGCGACGTAGATTTACGTCGGCATAATTAAAAATTTTTTTTGGGCAAAACTATTCACTTATTATTTTCCATTTCCACATAGGGTGACACATGCACCCGTTGAGCGATGTGGCAACAGTATAGCATGTGGATAAGGCTGCACTCACACCAAGCGAGTCGAGTTGAGTCGAGTCAAGGAGAGTAATTGTCATAACGAGTGATCGAAGACTCGTTGTGATTTGAATTGACTCTACTCAACTCGAATTGTTTGGTGTAAAACGAATCCTCTCTCGAATTGTTTGGTGTAAAACTAATCTCTTATTATTTTCCATTTCCACATAGGGTTACACATGCACCCTTTGAGCGATGTGGCAACATTATAGCATGTGGATAAGGCTCAATGGATACATTCAACACTCAAACTAAACTCTATAGATAAAAAAACCGAATGTAGCAAAAATGTTCTTAGCTAATTTTGACATGAAAAATAAATTTGTTAAGGGCTTGTTTGTCATTATATTGTTTACTTTAACCAATAGACCACAAATAAAAAATTAAAAAATAATCGAAAATCGGCCAGCACTGGCGTAGGTCAAAGGTAAAAAATTGGGCAGCACCCAACGGGTTAAAGGGATTTTTTTTTTTTTTTTTACGGAAATTGATGTCATCAGCTATTGCTACCCTTTTACACACGTTTCTTCGCTTGAGAAGGTTGGAGACAATGAGGCACCCATCAAAGAAGACAGTAAGGCAGAGAAAGGCGGCAGAATACATGAATCAGAGTAGGAAAAAGGAGAGTGAAAAGAAGCAAGCAGGAGTGTGTGGCGTGGAGGTCACCGTGTCACTCCCTCCCTCAAGAATGTCACTGCTTTTTCGATTGTCTCTCAACCAGAACCACTTCCTTCAACCTCTCAGCAGTCACCTACGTTGCCACAAGATATTTCTGAGTTTCTGCTCCTGTAGTAACGAAAGCAAAGCAGCGGTGTCATCTCTTCAAAAATAACTTCCCCGCCCCCTCCCTAGATGAAGAGAGAATCATCCTCTCGAATTGCCAGCTCGAGAGCTTGGTATCAAGAATTTACAAGAGCTATGAGGATACACAACAATTAGAAACAACACATAATGGATTTAACTGCTCGATCACCGTCAGCTGCCCAACCTGTCAAGAGCTAATCAGTGACACAGAACGTTAGGTGGTCACAGGTGGTCACCCCCATTTTTTTTAAATAATTGTCCTAGTGCCAATTATAGTAGAGGACCCTACCATTGAGCCCGTGACCAATTTCTCCTGATCAAGGTTTGAAGGTGGTTTTTAAATGACTTGAGGATACTGAACAAAATAAGCCCCATGTCCCTCGCAAAAGTGCGGGCTAACTCCGCCAGGGGGCAAAATCCAAGATGGCCACCGTGAAAACTAGATTTGTCATATCTTCACTCATTTAATAGCTATTAATATGTTCTTGGTGTCTAAATGTATGTTTTTTAGGTCAAGAAAGCAATAAAGACTTTATAGAGTGGATTTGTGGACAAAAATTCATTGTAATTGATTATTTTTATTAAAAAATGACAAAACATTTCAATATTCATCATTTTCGAGAACCGTTTCATGCTTATTGGCCACTAATCACATGAAGCTTTTTTTCACTGGATTATAACTCAATTTGATGTTACTGAAAAAAGATGTAGCCCAATTCATCTCAAAACGTGTTACAAGAACTCCAAGTAACACGATATGGCTGATACACAATTTGAATTTGTTCTATTAGTATGTGTATATTGCCGATGTATTCTAGGTGTCAACAAATAGGTTTTTCAGACCAAGGTTTTCAATGCTAATATACATGAATTAATTTGTTTAATCAAAATTGAAAACAATTATTGATTTATCCTAACTCATTACATATTTGAGATAAATCAGGCACAATCCACAACCTATCATAACTATTTAACTGACAATTATGGATAACATGAATGGGCAATATTATACATCAATGTCATTATCCTCGTCTTCATCATATGAATCGCTCTCTCCTGAATCAGTATCTCCTGGTGTTAGGTCTTGAAGTTGAACGACATCCTTCAAATGCATTGATAGTGCTGGTCTTGTGTATCGCACTGGCTTACACAAGCCATTCTCAACAGCCCATCCATGTGAAAGTGGAGACGGAGAAGGATCTACCTTATGATAATTGAGAAGCATGTGTGTTTGATAATTTCCTCTTGTTACCTTCAGGTCATGTGAATCTCTATCTGTTGGAAGTCTCAGTGTTGATTTTCTCCTCATCTGGTTCCATTTTCGTGCCCTTGCTTCACCCATAGATTTGCTCACCTTGTCATTATAGATGTATCTTAAGGTGAATATTGCCATGTCATTCAGAACATAAGGGTTCTCTTACGCTGCATATTTGTGTCATATGGGGCGTCTATATTGGCTGCTAGTCTTATGCTTGGTGAACCACGTTGAACTGTTTGTATGGCTGTACAAGATGTTGAGAAGCACACAGGGCTTTCATATCGTCGGCTGTGGGAATGCTCAGAGATTGATGTGAAACAGCAGAAGTCTCCACCAAATCTTGTGGCTGGACAAACATGACATTGGTTCGATGAGATGTGTTTGCTCCAGTCAGAGTATCGTCTTTGAAGTCATCATTGTCCATAAATGCTGTACCTGGTTGGCCCATGGCAAGCTCATCAGGACATGCTCTATTTGTTTCGATGTCAAACTTGGCCCACGCATCATAAAGATTTAGAACATCCTTGTAGCTGATTCCAAGAGAAAACTTATGCATCAAGTCAATTATTTCTCGACTTCGAGTCAGGCCATGTAGCGTCACTGCCAGCTTCACCTTGAATGATGTTTGTTTCCCCGTTATGTATGAAGTTAGCAGAGATGTCAGTGCCAGAACTGCCGGGTCTTTTTGGTCTTCACCAGCCTTTGGCTTCTTCAACAAGGTTACAAATTTGTGCAAGAGCTCGTCCGAGTCCTCCTCATAAACCAATTCATCGACATGAGGTGGCCATGACATCACTTGTGCCTGTGATGCATGTGCATTGATCCGTTGTGCTACGGTCGAAATCAGTTGGTCGTCAGTTACACACCAGCAGTTGATAGCAGCTTCTGCATAACTAACCCCAGAATAGGTATCATAAACCAATGCACTGTGGTTCTTCTGGTATCGTTCATGAAAGCCTATGCGATCGTGAAATTCTTCCTGTATCATAGTTTTGATGGTGCATGATTTCACCACTCCAACATTAATCTTGTTTTTGCCGATGATGCAGTAATCTTTGCTGAGTCGCTGGAGGTCCTGGTGATGGCTCTCAAGGCGCTGCACAAGGAGGCAAAGCCTTTGGGACTTGAGGTCTCCTGGCTCAAGACCAAGGTCCAGGTGTTTGGAGACTTACTAGATGAAGCAGTACAGTCTGTTCATGCATGTGGCGAGGACATTGAGATCTTGGAAAGTTTTACATACCTTGGTAGCGCAGTCCCATAATGACGGTGGTTCACGTCAAGAAGTCTTACGGCGGATTGGGATAGCCCACGGTGTTATGGACTCGCTCAGCGGGAGTATTTGGCATTGTCGGTACCTGTGCAGAAGGACAAAGATCCGGATCTTCAGTCGCTTGTGATCCCTGTCTTACTCTATGGTTGTGAGACATGGACACTAAATAGTGACTTGAAGAGACGAATCAATGCCTTTGGTAATAAGTGTCTTCGCAGAATCATGGGGTATCGCTGGGATGATTACGTGTCAAATCAGCGATTTCACCGTAGGACTGAATCGAGGCCTATTACCTGCATAGTCCGTCAGCGCCAACTTTGGCTATATGGGCATGTGGCACGCTACCCTGAAACCGATCCTTCCCATCGGGTTGTATCTGTAAGAGACAATCCGGCGTGGAGGAGGCCAAGGGGGCGCCCACAAGGCTCGTGGCTGGGGCAGTTGATGTTCTTGTCGAGAGCTGCTGGGTATGGGAAAGGAGCCTGCATGGGAACTCGCGCGTGGTGACCCCCGGGAGTGGCGTCGTAGGGTGGGCGAGGCGACGCGCCCCCCGGCGTATGCCCCAATGATTGATTGAACATTAATTCCAAAATTACGCAGCATCTGAATATAATCTTGAAGAAGGCTCTGTAATGTGCGAAGTTCATGCTGCTCCAGCACAACATTTCGAATATGTTTGAACCACATCTCTTTCACTTCTGATAAATGCACATGCTGCAGATGAAGATTGGGATAATCTTTTCCTGTATCTGAGGTGGCTGATATGTACTTTACCCAACATGTTCGGTGATAACGGATTTCAACTGCAAATGGGTCTGAAGTTGACTCAATAAAGGTCAACAGCCGTTCTCTCATGGTAAGATCTAAGTACACAGTGTGGCTTTTGAAGGCATACCATGCATTCAGCTGTTGCATGATATGCCACTTGTCTCTTCTGCGATGTTTCTGGTCTTCAGGTTTCATACACCATATGCATAGGTTCTTGTCATGTACTAAACCTGTGATCAAACGTGTTTGTCTTCTACCAGTTTCAATTGGACCTTGACTTGACGAGGGGTCAGTTTGCTGCAGTTCCTACATTTTCAGCATGGCATTTCTCTTTTTGACTCAGGGCTTGCTTCAGTTTTCTACTATTGAACAAGTTCAGCTTACAATTTTGATGGAAGTACACACCATTCGATCCATTTTCCCAGACAACTTCATCATACACTGAACCAAAGATATCCAGCCCTACCCATTGCTTTGCATGCTCCTTAAGATTGTTCCAGGCATCTAGGTTTGTGTTGTTCCGATCTTCATCACAATCAAGATGACACAAGATACAGGAACCAATGGCTGAATCTTCACTCTTCGCTTTCAACTTTTCTGTGTTCTCGACATCTTCCAATCTGTAAACAAAAGGACATGTTATTAAAAAGATGTAATAAGGCAATCATATCTTAATAAATTTAACTGTAAATCAATGAGTAAATATGCGTGATAAGATTATTGACGATTATTGACATTTTTCGTGTTCATTTTTTAATAAAATATTCAATTACAATGACTTTTTGTCCACAAATCTACTCTATGATGTCCTTATTGCTTTCCTTGACCTAAAAAACATACATTTAGACACCAAGAACATATTAATAGCTATTAAATGAGTGAAGATATGACAAATCTAGTTTTCATGGCGGCCATCTTGGATTTTGCCCCCTGGCGGAGTTAGCCCGCACTTTTGCGAGGGACATGGGGGCTTATTTTGTTCAGTATCCTCAAGTCATTTAAAAACCACCTTCAAACCTTGATCAGGAGAAATTGGTCACGGGCTCATGGTAGGGTCCTCTACTATTAACCAAAACATGATAATGAACACTTCTTCACCTTTTAACTCGTTTTATTCTCCATTTTGTTTAAATTTGTATTGCTAAAAGCAAAATAAAATGGAAGTTACTCATTGGTTCACAGAAAACGGCTCATATCTCGAAATGTAAGTTATCTACATTTCGATCGATATTTCTCTGGTATTTTTCAAGATAATGCATATATTATTATTGTTATTATTAATTTTTTTTTACATCACAAAGGACTGGGCAAGGGCACAACAAAAAGAGGTAACACAAAGCCCGCTTAGTTGCCAGTCCCTATAAAGAAGACAGTAAGTGAATAAAGAAAGAGGGGTGGGCCAATTTAGTTCGGGAGGTGTCTTGTTACTCTTCTCTTGAAAAGATTTAAGTCGTAGGAAAGTGGAAAAAAGAAACAGGAAGAGAGTTCCAGAGTTTACCAGTGAAAAGGATGAAAGAGTAAAGATACTGATTAATTCTTGCATCAGGAAGATGGACAGAATAGAGATGAGAATGAGTAGAAAGTCTTGTGCAGCGAGGCCATGGGAGTGGAGGAGGCATGCAGTTAGCAAGTTCAGAAGAGCAGTGAACATGAAAATAACGGTAGAAGATAGCAAGAGAAGCAATATTGCGGCGGTGATTTAAAGATTGAAGACAGTCAGTCAGAGGAGGGAGTTGAGACGAAAAGCTTTTGATTCAACCCTGTTTAGGAGAACTGTATGAGTGGATCCTCCCTAAACATGTGAGACATACTCCATACATGGGCGGATAAGGCTCCTGTAGAGAGCAAGCAACTGGGAGGGAGAAAAAAAGGACGCAGACGCACAGGACACCTAACTCTATTAGAAGCTGTTTTAGCAAGAGATGAGATGTGAGATTTCCAGTTCAGATTTTTAGTAAAAGACAGTCCAAGAATGTTCATTGTAGAAGAAGGAGATAGTTGAGTGTCATTGAAGAAGAGGGGATAGTTATCTGCTAGGTTTTGTCGAGTAGATTTTGAAGAAATTGGGTTTTTGAGGCATTGAACTAAACAAGGTTTGCCTGGTCTAAAGACTACTCTATACTGGACTTGCTACTCGTGCCCCGCGCCAACCCGCCCATGACCAGTGGAGGCCAGTTTTGCGATTCCTGCCATTTTTAACATCACCCCTATTTCCCTTCCTAAGGTTTATCAGTATATATGATATACCGTTATCTTCGTAACTGTTTGTTCTATAATATTATCAAATAAAAAACAGTAGAATACACTAAAGAAATGCCATTATGACAGAGAGAAGAAATATGCATGACCTCAATATATACTTCGCCATTTAATATTTTGCGAGAAAACATTTTAGATGCTAGCAATAGAAAGAAGCGGATTTTCATTAGCTTTCCATTGATATATTTCGTTTTCTGATAAATGAATTACCACCATGCCTAAATTAGCGTTAACTAAAAAAATAACATCATCAATCGTATCGGCAAGTAAAAAAGTGTTCCATGAATACAGTAGACTATGGCATATCAGTATAAATGATACACTGTTATCTTCGTGAATGTTTGTTCTATAATATTATCAAATAAAAAGCTGTAAAATACACTAAAGAAAGTCCATTATGAGACTGAAGAAATATGCATGAACTTATATTCACTTAAACTCATCGCAATTTGATATTTTGCGTGAAGACTTTTTACATGCAACATATCAATAGAAGCGGAATTTAATTAGCTTTCCATTGCTATATTTCATTTTCTGATAAATGAATTAGAACCATGCATAAATTAGCGTTAACTAAATAAATAACATCATCCATCGGGTAATTATCCCGATAGATGATGTTATTTTTTTAGTTAACGCTAATTTATGCATGGTTATGTTTCATTTATCAGAAAACGAAATATAGCAATGGAAAGCTAATGAAAATCCGCTTCTTTCTATCGCTAGCATCTAAAATGTTTTCTCACAAAATATTAAATGGCGATGAGTTCAAGTGAATATTCATGCATATTTCTTAACTCTCTCATAATGGCATTTCTTTATTGCATTTTACTGTTTTTTATTTGATAATATTATAGAACAAACATGTACGAAGATAACGGTATATCATATATACTGATAAACCATAGGAAGGGAAAAGGGAGTGATGTTCGAAAATGGCAGGAATCGCAAAACTGGCCTCCACTGGAAATAGCCCAAAATGAGTAGCGAGTCCAGTATAGAGTAGTCTTTGCCTATCAGATGCTTTCCCATGCTTTCCCAATCAGAATATAATCTTATAATAAAAAATCTTTTTATATAGAAGACATTTTCTGAAAGAAGAAAGAAAAACAAAATTTTTGGTCGTGAGACATTGTCAAAAAGAGAGAAATATATCCATGCAGATTTTTTTCCGGCGAAAAACTTGGCAAATTTTGTCATAGTATTTTTTTTCTTCTCCAAAACGAAATACAGAGACAACACTTTTTGATGATAAAGAAAAGGCTATGGGTCCCCATAACCCCTACGCAGCGGGTGACATACTGGTGCGTCATGAGTCAGGTGAGCGAGCTGGTTGGGTGACGTACTGGTACGTCGTCAGGGATCCGGCCCGATTTTGGACTTTGCAGCAACCTTTAGTTGTACACACAAACCTCGTTTTCCCGGACTAATAGGGGGGAGCACTGGTCCGGGAACCGCAAAAGTCCGGGAATCGCAACAGTCCAGGAATTATCCTTAAAAAAAAACAAAAAAAAGAAATCCGATGCCATTACCCACCCCCGGACGTTTATCCTACTCTAGTACTTACTGGCCGGCAACCGCCAATATCAACTACCCCGCCGCGGACTTTTGCGTCCGCTGAGCATGCTGCCACCTGGCGGGAGGCAGCAGAAAGTGTTCAATAGTCTCAGAGATGTTCCTGCACCAGGGGCAGTGGGGGTCAGGGGACTAACGGAGGCGGTGCAGGTGAACTGTGAGTGTTGTGTGCCCAAATGTAAACAATACGACCGCTGAGCATGCTGCCACCTGGCGGGAGGCGCGGACACTGACCAGGGTGACAGGAGACGCTCGGACTGCCGGACAACTTTGTCAATTTACAAACAGGACCAGGCATTTCAACATAAAAAAAAAAAAATCTGGGACTCTGGCATATCCCCGGACCTCGGAATTTGTCCGGCAAATCTGATATCCGGGAAATGGAGGTCCGGGAAATCGAGGTTTGTGTGTATAAATATAAATTATTCTAAATGGGAGTAGATTCCTCCACATACAGTAAACCCTTCATGCTCGTGGGTTTCAGGCTCGTGGATTTGATTTCTCGCGGTTTTTCAACCCTTAGGATAATTTTTTTTTATTAAATATACCGTATTTGCCGGCGCATAAGACACACTTTTTTCCCTTAAAAAGGAATGCAAAGTTCACCCTGCGTCTAATGCGGCCATATTAGTGCATGAGAGGTCGGGCAGAAAATGCCGAACAGCCGGTGGTATATTACTAAAGGGGTCTGGAGTGATCTGTGTTGAGCAGTAGGTCACTGAGCACAAATTTGTAACTGTGTTATCAAGAGTAATGCATAATACTAAGGAAAGGTTGGAGTTAGAGAAAATATGAGCGGGAAAAGATAGCAAGGTGCTGCCAAATGGCCGTGTCAGATGTAAACATCATCACCCCCTGTGCCTCCATTTAAAAGTTTTATAAAACCCCGGCGA